>JABTTQ020001697.1:0-590927 GCA_016081115.2 Rehmannia glutinosa | reverse complement strand
TTTTATTTTATATTTTTGGCTTATATTTTATATTATTAATATTTTTAATATTATATTTTGTATTATAAATACATATTGTTTATAAAACTTGTCATTATATATGTTAAATTAATATTAAATACATAAAACTATATTATTTTATATAATATATATATAAAATATACATTAAATATATTAAAAAAATAGCAGGGGCGGGGCAGGGGTGATACCCAGACCCGCCCCATCCCGCCACGGGTAACAGGGTGGGCGGGGCGGCTACCCATCGGGGCGGGTCATTTTGGCATCCCTACCTATAATATACGGTTAGGTTGATTCGGCATGAAATAGGCCGAGCTAGAGTGGGCTCTCGTAATCGTAGTCCACTCCGAGGCCATCGAAGTACACTTCTTAAGGCCCAATTTCTAGAAATTGGGAGTGCTGATGGATATTCAAGCTCGATATATTTTAGAGTGTAATTTAAATTAAGTCGAGATCTAGATAAGATTTCGTAACAAATGTCCTGATTCTCCTAAGCTGTTTCCGAAAAATACTAAAACCCTAGCAGTGAGCCTTATAAATAGTCATTCACCGTATTGAGTAAGGTTAATGCATTTTTATTATTCCATAAGATATTTGAGCTACTATTTATCTTCTTTGGTGATATCGACTGAGCGTTGGAAGGGCACCGAAAACCCTCGGCCCGCTTCTTTGCGGTGCTCGGCGTTAACGGTGGGCTCGGTGGACATACGTCAAAGTTGATCAACATTACCATCGGGCATTTTTCGTATAACCAAATTGGCGCCGTCTGGGGGAAATTTTGAGCTAAGGCGTGAGGTTTCAAGGACAATTATGGAGGATCCGAGGAGGAATTTGACGAGATCTCAATCGCACTTCTCTCATGGTTGATCGCTGCGAGAGTGACTCGGGAGAGGGTGTGTGCATCCACCACCACCTCCCAGGTGGAGATCCACACCATGAAAATCCGGGAGTAACTCGGGGTAGCTCTGTACCATTATCCTCGGCGGGCGGGGATATTGGGGCCCATGTTTTTTGAACGATTGGGTAATTTTGTTCTGTAGTAAGGTGGAGCGATTGTTGAGAGGAGAGTTGAGCCACTTGGTGCCGCCACCACCCTCTGTCATCACCGGGCGCAGGAAGTTAGAAATCCGAGGAGGAGACAAGAGGACGGCGAGCTCCTGATGGATGGAAGAGCACTCATCTCGTGCTACTGGGAGCATACCACCACCTGATGATCCGGATTGGTGAGCGGATGAATGACCTCCAGAGAGGAAAGTGAGCGGATGTTTTTATCTTAATTTTGATGATTTTATTTTTACACCAAAACAATGTTTTTAATTGTTGTCCAAATACTCCTAAATGATTTAAAATGGTTTTAATATTTTCCGGAAAGTATTTCTTCAAGTTTTACTTTAGATAAAATTGGACAACACTTCTTATAATTTTATGTTTATATGTTTTTACTTCAAAACAAGGTTTCTAAATGTTGTCTAAATACTTCGATTGGTTTAAAATATTTTTACTAAATTTTCGGAGTATTTCTTGGTTTTATTTTCGACAAAAATTGACAACTTTTCTGTCTCAAGGTCAACCTGTCGCCGTAGTATGCAACCCGACTGAAGATGATTTTGGAACAAAAAATGAGACGGAAGTGAAAAAGGTCAGTCGACCGGTCGACGAAGGCGTCGACTGTGGCGTCGACCCGGTCGACCCCCTGTCGACTGCGAGCACGAACATTTATTTTGAAACGTAACGTTTCTCTCTTCTCAAACCTATGAGGGGGACTGGTTGAAGTCGGGGGCGACCGGTCGAACCCTACGTCGACCGTGCATACGTGTAAATTTCTGTGTTTTGTTTCAAACTTCTATTTAATGCGACCGTCGCCGCTTAGCTGACAACAAAAAATATGACCGTTTGGCACAGACATATTTCCTTAAAATGTGGGATTGATTTCTAACACTATATTCTTGATTTTAATTGTATTTTTCTCAGTAGATTTTCAATCCCCAAGAGAGCCTATGCTTGATCAATCATCTCCTATAAATATAGGAAGTTTTGGAGCAACCAACACAACAATTGAGATACAACATAACAAGATACACTTCAAGCAAACATTTGTTCTTCATTGTTATTATTCTTGTTGTAATTTTTGCCTAGCTTATCACTTTCACATCCTTGAGGTCTAGGCTATTCTTGATTACACTTTGCACTCAAATTGTAATATTCATTATTGAGTTGTAATCTTGATTTTGGTTATCATTCAAACACAAGATATCCTTGTGAGTGTTCTGTGGTAAGAACACACTTGTATGATCTAGGTGATAGGTGCAAAAGATTGTGGTGATCTTCTTATTAAGGTGTTGAAGAATTTGGCATTCTTCAAGTTGAAGATTGTGGTAATCTTCACAAGGTGCAGTGAAGGAAGATTGTGGTAATCTTCAAAGGAGATTGTGGTAATCTCCAAAGGTGGTGTTGAAGAAGAGTGTGATGCTCTTCAAGGTGTTGTAAGTTGAATTTGTATTAATTTTGGTAATTAATAAAATTCTTTTTCTTTTTGAAATCCATCCCTGACATATATCTTTGGGGTGGTAGTAGATTAGGCCCTAGATGGGTTGAACTACTATAAATCATCGTGTAATGCTATTTACATTCCGCACCTTTATTATTGTCTTTGAGCATTCGGTTCGAAATAGAGGGCGAAATCGAAAAGATGGAGATAATCTATTCACCCCCCTAGATTATCGTAGCCGCTTGGACTTACAAAGGGAGCCTTTATTCCTCGAGTTCGGAGAGGACACCGTTCACAAGAGGAGGTGATGGCCTAGTTACCGATTTCTTACGAGCTACGAGTTTGAGTATGACGGCACGACAAACCCGTGGGATCATCTTTGCTGGTTCGAAAATGCGCGCTGCTACATAGGTTCTCGGATAGAGTAATGTGCGGGTGTTCCCAACAACCCTCACCAAATCGGGCGAAGAATGTTTTCCAACTTCCCGAATTACATAAGGAATTTTGATGAATTGACTCGGTGTTTATGCATCGATTCACTAGTCAGCAGAAAGTATCGAAGGCCCTTTGACACTATTCAAAAGATCAAGCGAGAAGGAGGAGAAGGGCTGAGAGTTACATCCAAATAGCTTCACAACAGCGGCTGAGGTACCTCTAGCTCGGGAGATTTTGACGAATCGTTAGCCCAGGGATTGAGGATGGAGAATTTTTCAAATCTTTAGTGATTGAGCCAAAAACTTTAGATGAGTTGTTGGCTAGGGCAGAGAGGTACATTAATTTGGAGGAAGCTAGGAAGATGAAGAAGGAAGAATGGAGTAAAAGGAGAGATAAGGTGGAGGATAAGGATGATAAAACGCCCCAGAAGAAATCAAAGGCGGAGGTGTCAGGAGGAAGGCCTAGATTTGATAAGTACACTCCGCTGGTGGCTTCTCAATGAGAGGTGTTCTCAGCAATCGAGAGACACCCTGACTTGAGGTGGCCAAGGACATATTCGTGAGGTTCCCGCGGGAGAAGAGCAATGAGTTTTGTCGCTTTCACAATGAATATGGGCACACCACAGAGCCGTGCACCCATTTGAAAGATGAAATTGAGAGAATGATCCAGGCAGGACACTTGAAGGAATTTGTATATGTAGATAATAGGAGGTCGAAGGGTAGTTAACGGAGGGGTCAGGGTAATTACCAGCAGAGGCAGGAGCCGGAGAAAAAGCAGGAGGAGGAGAAGAATCTTCCCCCTCCACCGCCGAGAGGTTATTCAGATGGTTATTAGGGAGTCCTTCCGAGAGATTCTCGGAGAGCTAGAAAGAGAGTTATGTCAGGGCGGCGAAAGAGTTCAGGAGCGTAGATGAGGATTGAACAAGTGATGTGGGACCAATATCGGTTTGGCCAGTCAGCAAGATAGGAGGGCATTGTAACTCCACATAGTGATGCCCTGGTAATTACGGCAACGATTGCGAACTATGATGTGCAGAGGGTGTTCGTGGACACAGTAGTTCAAATATATTGTTTTATGAATGCTATAAACGAATGGACTTGCAAGTGGATTTGGAGATGGTAGATACTTCCCTGGTCAAGCTGCAGGGGAATTATTCACCATTGGGGATGGTTACTTTGCCGTGTCCTGGGTAAAGAGCCATTCGAAAAGACGAGATGGTAAGGTTTTTGGTGGTGGATGCCCCTTCGTCATATAATGTGATGATTGGGAGACCATCTCTGAACGCATTTCAAGCGGTGGTATCAGTGTATCATCTCAAGATGAAATTCCCAGTGGATGACCATGTGGGGGAAGTAGAGGGAGATCAGCATATGGCGCGGAGGTTGTATGTGGAGAGCCTTCAGATGGCAGAGAGGGGAGAAGCTCACGATGACGGGAAGGGAAAGGAGAAAATCATTAAACTGGATGAGGATCGAGTGGAACATGTACAGCCGAATGAGGAGTTGATGTGGGTGGATTTAGTACCTAGAGAGCCGGGAAAGGCCACGAAGATAGGGAAGAACTTGGCAGATGATCTTAAAGGAAAATTGGTGGAGTTCTTGAAAAACAACGCCGATGTATTTGCCTGGTCGGCTAGCAATCTAGTGGGGATAGATCCAGAGCATTCTTGAACATGACTCAACATAAACCCTTCATACAAGCCGATGTGCGAAGAAAGAGGAACTTTGGTCCAAAAAAGACGCGATCATTCGAGCGGAGGTGCGAAGGCTGGCGAGTGCGGGGGCATATCGGGAAATTGGTTTCCAGTGGTTATCTAACATTGTCTTGGTCCCAAGACTCAAGACGATTGGAGATGTGTATTGACTTTAGGGATTTGAACAGAGCGTGCCCTAAGGACTACTACCCACTCCAGAATAGACCAATTGGTTGAATCCACCTCGGGATGCGAGATGCTTTGTATGATGGATGCCTCTCAAGGCTACCACCGGATCCATTTTGAGAAGAGGACCGAGAGAAGAGGGTGAGCTTCACCACTTCTTTTGGTACCTATTGTTACGTTGTGATGCCCTTTGGTCTAAAAAAACGCGGGGCAACATACCAAAGATTGGTGGACAAGATGTTTAGTGACGATTAGGAGAAATATGGAAGTCTATGTTGATGACATGTTGGTTAAAAGTCACGAAGGCCGTGGACCATGTGAAGGACCTGGCGAAACTTGATCTGCCGAGGAAATATAAGATGAAACTTAATCCCAAGAAATACGCTTTCGGGGTGAAATCGGGAAAATTTTTGGGATACATGGTAACAGAAAAAGTAATTGAAGCTAATCCGGAGAAAGTAAGGGCCATACAGGAGATGGCCGAGCCCAAGGATGAGAAAGATGTACAGAGTTTGACTGGGAGGATAGCCGCCCTTAATCGATTTATCTCGAGGTTGGCATAGAGAATCTTGCCTTTCTTTAAAGTGTTAAGGAAGGCTAAAAAATTTGCTTGGGATGAAGAATGTCAGAAAGCGTTTAAGGAGATGAAGGATTACTTGGCCGAACTATCGATCTTGACTAAGCCATACCTGGGAGCCGTTGTATCTCTATATTTGGTAGGAGAGCAGGGGGTTAGTACGATATTGATAAGAGAGGAAAACTCGGTGCAAATGCCAGTGTATTATGTGAGCAAGGTGTTAAGGAACACATAGGTGAAATATGCAGAGATTGAGAAGGCTAGTTTGGCCTTAATGATAACAGCTCGGAGATTGAGGCCATATTTTTTATCACATAAACTGATTGTGCGCACAAATTTGCCGCTGAAGGCTGTGATGAGTAAGCCTGAAGTGTCGGGAAGGTTGGTGAAATAGGCTATTGAATTGAGCGAGTATGATGTAGAGTTTCAAAGCCGAACTGCCATTAAGGCTCAGGCCTTAGCGGATTTCGTGCAGGAATTAACGAAGGATGTGCCCGAGGAGGGAACATGGATACTATTCGTGGATGGATCTGTGGGTAGCATGGGATGCGGAGTAGGTATTGTTTGATTAGTCCCTGGAGGGTGGAAAGTAGTTTATTTGTGAGGTTGGATTTCAAGTTATCCAATAATGAGGCAGAAAGTCACGAGGCCTTTTGCGAGAATCAATATGGCAATAAGTATGGGAGCATCTAAGGTACTCATACATATAGATTCTCAATTGGTGTACAAACAGATAAGAAGGGAGTTCGGGATTTGGGAAAAAAGGATGAAAAATTATGTGGAGAAATATAAGATCCTGGAAAAGAAATTGAAAGAGATTGAGGTCCTGCCGCCATATACTTGAGGAAGAAAACGCGAAGGCTGATTTCTTATCTAAGATCGCAAGTTCAAATTAGGGTTATGACAGAAATATTTCCTATTGATAGATTGGGATACGGTTCGAGTTTGGAGATCGGAGAAATAGAGGAAAATAAAGATTGGAGAATGCCAATCCTAGCATATCTGAAAAAGGGGATGTTGCCGAAGGATAGAAAGGAAGCAACTCGGGTAAAAATACGAGCAACTCATTTTTGTATCTTGGGAGAATTGCTGTACAAAAAGGGGTTTAGTGCACCGCTTTTGAGATGCGTAAGTTACAAGGAAGGAGAGTATGTTCTGAGGGAAATACATGAGGGATGTTGTGGAAATCACATAGGAGCCAGGACTTTGGCAAATAAAGTGCTAAGGGCCGGATATTTTTGGCCGAGCTAAAGAAGAGATGCGGAACTGACGGTGAAGCGATGTGAAAAGTGTCAAGTATATGCGCCTTTCATACATAGGCCAGCCGAGAAACTCATGACTATGAGCTCCGCTTACCCGTTTGCTAGATGGGGAATTGATATTGTGGGGCCTTTCCCTTCGGCCTCGGGACAAAGGAATTTCTTGATAGTTGCGATAGAATATTTTAGCAAGTGGGTGGAGGCGGAACCATTAGCTAAAATAACTGAGGATGTTGTTATGAAGTTTATTTGGTAGCATATAATATGTAGGTTCGGGATACCCCGGGTGATTATTTCAGATAATGGAACACAATTTAACGGGGCAGGAATTCGGGAATGGTGCAAGAAAATGAAGATTAAACAGAATTTCACCTCGGTGGCCCACCCACGAGCGAATGGGCAGGTGGAGGTTACGAATAGAATTTTGGTACAAGGATTGAAGACAAGGCTAGAGAAGTCCGGAGGGGCCTGGGTCAAAGAGTTAAGCTCGGTACTATGGGCGTATAGAACGAATCCGAAAGAAGCAACAGGTGAGACCCCCTTTAGTTTGGTGTATGGAATGGATGTAGTTATACCAGCTGAGATCGGGATGGAAACCCACCGTATTCAAAACTTCGAAGAAGGACAGAACGAAATGAGAACTCAAGAGGCTTTGGATATGATCAATGAAAAGCGAGATATGGCATTTTTGCGAATGGAACGAGTGAGGAGTCAAGTCCGAGCTAATTACCATAACAAAGTGAACAAGAGGAGTTTCCAATTGGGGGACTTGGTGTTGAGAAAGGCCGATGCAACGAAAAATTGAGGAAAGCTGGAAGCTAATTGGGAGGGACCTCTCAGAGTAATTGCACTACTGGCAGGTGGTGCTTATGAGTTGGAGGAGATGAATGGAAAGAAATTACCCCGAGCATGGAACATTGTCAACTTGAAGAAATACTATTCCTAAAAGAAAAAGAAGTTCGGTAGTGGACCCATGATGTCTGCAAAAGTTTTTATTTTTATCTCGATGTAATGAAGAAAAGGATGAATGAAAGAGCTTGAGCTTTATCAACTAAAATTGTGAAAATATAGCAAAATTTCGATCCAACATTCTTAGCTTGGAATTGAATACCAAGCTGAAGTGTTTTAAAAAGGGTGGATACCCATGAACTAAAAGATTCTGGCCGGATCATGGAAATGGTCGAGAGTCGAATCTATGAGGTGGATACCCATAAGTATTTTTAGCTTTGTCCCAAGTGACTTGAAGCTAAAAATACCTGCAAACTCATTCGAGCTTCGAAAAATTGAAAATTTGTACAAGTATTTTTAGCTTTGTCGGTGACTTGAAGCTAAAAATACCTCTGACACTCACCGCTTTGAAAAATTGAAAATTTGTGCAAGTATTTTTAGCTTTGTCCCCTCAGTGACTTGAAGCTAAAAATACTGCTGACTCACTGAGCTTCAAAAATTGAAAATTAAAAAATAGTAAAGGAAAAGAGATCGGTCAAGAGAAGAGTTCATTAAGAACAAAAAGTTGAGTACATGGAATTAAAAAGACGAAATTACATTTACAAAAGCTAGAAGGGGTATCCTTAATGCCGTAATGTCCGTTCTGGTTAAGGGAGCCTCATCCAGAATCTCGATAGTTGTATCACCTTCGGTAGCAAGAGCCCGAGAAGCATCTCCCGAGCTGGGGGGAGGAGCTAAGGGAGCCGAAGAGGAAGCTCGGTCGGCTTTCGAAAGTAGAGAGGATATGGTTGAGGAAGTCAGAGAGAGCTCAGATTAACCCGATTTGCCTCAAGAGATAGATTATAGCCTTCGGGATCGATGCGAAGGTTAAAGCCTTGTTCCGGTTAAATTTTTCAAGAAAGCCCTTCTCCGGACTTGGGATTCAACTTGATCAAAGGCCAAGTGGAAATATTGGAGAGCTCCGTCGAGAGAAGACGTCAAAGAACTCTTGAGCTTAGAAAGCTTTGTTTGGCCACCTCTCGAGTAGCACTCTGGTGATTGAAGAAAGTTCTGAACACTGGCTCGGGCACCCTCCTCTCGAGCTTCATCTATCTGACGAGTGGACTGAAGCTAGAATTTTTTGAGCACGGCCTTGAGAGCTCCTATCTCCTCATCCTTCTGAGCCAAGGCAACTTTGTGTTCCTCAAGCTCAGCTTTACCCTTATCCAAGATCTTGAGCATTTTCGCATCCCTCTCTTTGAGCTTAGCCACTTGTTGTTTCAGGTCATTGCGCTCATTGATTAGTTCGGGATCAGCAAAGCCCACGCGACCTCGGGCAACTATCTCAGAAAGGCGGAGTAAGGCCTGTGAAATAAGAATGGAGAACGAGCATGAGTGGAAGGGTGAAATAGTAAACTAGGAACATAAGAAGGAAAAATATTTACCTTAGAAAAGTCGAGACTGAAGTTATCCACCAAGTCAGAGGCAGAAGCCTATTGCAGTGGACGACATTCCCGAGCAGGGCAGAGGCCCTGCAGGAACTCAGCAGCTGTCCGAGGATGAAGGTTCTCCATAACGGGGGACCGCAGAAAGAATGTTTGGTTGGGAGTAGTAGTGTCTCCCGAGCTACCGACGGTTTTGGACTTCTTTTGGGAAGAGTCTAGAGCAGAAGGTGGGCATTTTTTTGGAATGGGGTTATTGCTCGAATCTGTAAGCTCCTTGATGACATCCCGAGATGAGTCGGGGCGAATGGTCCTGGGAGACTTGGGGGTTTGATCCTCGGTAGGTTGAGCAGAGGTGATTGAAGGAAAAGGAGGCTGAATGGACTGAGGATTGAAAGACGTTCCCTGGGATGGGGCGCGGCTCATGGAAACATTTCTTTTCTGAGCTGTTTCCTTCTCGGCAAGTCTTTTGTTCATGGTGGTGGCTGAAGGAAAAAGTAATAAACGTTAGTAAAATAAAAAATAAAAACAAAAACAGAAAATAGGTACTGGCAAAAGATTAATACCGAGGTCATCCTCGAGCTTGGCCGGAATAGCTTAATTTGAAATGCCATAATAGGGCAGGGCAAGAGCAGAGTCGGGAAAGATCATTATCTTGCTTATTTAACCGATCTATGAGAACTTGAAGATCGGGATCTCGCCTCCTAATGTTTACCTTTTTCTGAGGAGGAACTTCCCAAACCCACCAGGTAGGGAAGGGCCAAGGTTCGGGAGAAGAGAGAAAAAAATAACAATCCTTCCAAAACTTGTTGGAAGTGGGATATTTCCCGAGGAATCTGGCATCACCTCGGGAAGAGAGATAAAAAAGTCCACGAGTAGTGGACACCTTTATTTGAAACAGAGAGTGAAAGAGCTCGGTTGTTGGCTCAATCTCGAGAAACTTAGTGACCATGACAAAACTGTAAGTCCAAGCGGCTACGATAATCTAGAGGGGGGGTGAATAGATTATCTCCATCTTTTCGATTTCGCCCTCTTTTTAAAACCGAATGCTCAAATACAATAATAAAGGTGCGGAATATAAACAACACACGTCGATTTAAAGAGGTTCAACCCACCTTAGGGCCTAATCCTCTACCACCCCAAGATATCCTCAGGGATGGATTTCAAAAAGAAAAAAAGATTTTATTAATTTACCAAAAATTAATACAACACCTTGAGGATTACCACAATCCTCTTTCACCACTTTGAGGATTACCACAATCCTCTTTCACCACTTTAAGGATTACCACAATCCTCTTACACCACCTTGAGGATTACCACAACCCTCTTACAACACCTTTGAAGATTACCACAACCTTCAAACGGCACCTTGTGAAGATTACCACAATCTTCACCTTGAAGAGCACCACACTCTTCAACACCTCAACAAGAAGATTACCACAATCTTCTTACACCTAACACTTAGTTCACCCAAGTGTGTTCTTACCACAAGAACACTCACAAGGATATCTTGTGTTTGAATGACGACCACAAATTCAAGATTACAACTCGATAATTGATAATACAATATAGAGTGCAAGTGTAATCAAGAATAGCCTAGACCTCAAAGATGTGAAAGTGATAAGCTAGGCAAATTTACAACAAGAATAATAACAATGTTTGCTTGAAGTGTATCTTGTTGTGTTGTATCTCAATTGTTGTGTTGGTTGCTCCAAAACTTCCTCTTTATATAGGAGATGATTGATCAAGCATAGGCTCCTCTGGGGATTAAAAATCTCTGAGAAAAATACAATTAAAATCAAGAATATAGTTTAGAAATCAATCCCACAATTTAAGGAAATGTGTCTGTTGTCAAACGGTCATATTTTTCTTTGTCAATACACGCGGCACGGTCGCACAGAAATAAGAGAAAATAAGAACTCTTTGAAAATTACAACAGGGCGACCGGTCAACGTCTACCTCGACCGGTCGACCATCACCCCAACCGGTCCCCCTCATAGATAATGCAAAGATCAAGTGTTCTGTTTCAACGTGAAACTTGCAGTGTACCGGCCGATCACGGCGGCCGGTCGGCCGACCAGTCGACGCCGAGCGGCCGTCGACCTGCTTGTTTTTCCTTCCGTCTCATTTTCTGTTTCTAAAAACATCTTCAGGTACGGTCGGTCGACCACGAGACAGAAATGTTGTCCAATTTTTGTCGAAGATAAAACCCAAGAAATACTCCGAAAAATTAGTAAAAACATTTTAAACCAATCGAGAGTATTTAGACAACATTTAGGAACCTTGTTTAGGAGTGAAAAATCCATTGATATAAAATCATTAAAAGTGTTGTCCATTATTATCAAAAATAAACTTGAGGAAATACTCCAGAAAATATTAAAAACATTTTAAATCATTTAGGAGTATTTGGACAACCTTTAAAAGCATTGTTTTGGTGACAAAATAAAATCATCAAAATTAAGATAAAAACATGTATCAAACAAAAACCAGTCATTAGTCGAAAAGAGTTGGGAGAGAATTGGTTCAAAGGGATTTGATACAGGGCTGAGAGTTCGGCCATAAGAGGATGGATAGAGAACCCAAGCCCACCATCGATCTGCCCAGAAAAGAATGCTAGAAAACCTGGTGGAGGTCGGCTCGGCCTATCATAAGAGCTAGGGAGAGCTAATTTAAAGGAAGGAGGGATGCTTATGTTTTTACAGAGGTATTTTAGATTCCTAGCAAACATGGTTGTGGCATTGAAAGCACTATCTACATGGGAGGTCGGGATAGCTGGCCTTATTTCGACGTTGGAATAACTCCTATCAGAAATAGAGCCTGAGCTCGCTGGGAGATTCGAGGAAGAATCCTTGGTATTGTGTGAAGCAGAAGGAGCGACATTTTCAAAAGAAAGTTCTAGATCATCAACCCAGGCC
Source organism: Rehmannia glutinosa (assembly GCA_016081115.2). Classification (NCBI taxonomy): domain Eukaryota; kingdom Viridiplantae; phylum Streptophyta; class Magnoliopsida; order Lamiales; family Orobanchaceae; genus Rehmannia; species Rehmannia glutinosa. The sequence goes on along the minus strand of JABTTQ020001697.1, from coordinate 578,987 downwards.
GCAAAACGGCTTATTTCGGGGTCCGTTGAGGTACCCGTGGAGGAGAGATTTACAGGCGATGACATATTATTATACAAAGTAAGAAAAATAAAGAAAAGAAATAGAGACTGGGAAGAGGATAAGGCTAGGAAAGTACCTAAATAGAATGACCAAACCTTAGAAGAGAATGAAGAAGGAAAATTACACGCCAGAGTTGAAGTTCTGTGTCGTCGGAAGACGTCAGAAAGCTACCGGAAATCGCCTGAGGGAGAGAATTGGCAAAAAGTGAGAAAGGAAATGGAAAGCTCCTTTATATAGAAGAAGTGCCTGGCACAAGTACCGAGGACAACTAATCTCAACCGTTGAAAGGATGAGAGATCCACGAATAAGGGTGCATTGGGCAGAGGGACGGACATCCCATCAATAGGGTAATGATGACAGCGGCACGGATCTCGAAGAGGCGGGAATTTCAAACGATTGGGCGGGAAAAGGCTCGGTATATGTGAATCAATATATATTGGAGAGCTCGGTTTGAAGAGCTCGGTCTCTGTGAATAGAGAAACACTATAACCAAGCTTTTTCTACGAATGTACTCGACTATAGTGGGGATCGGTTGATCCGGCATGAAATAGGCCGAGCTAGAGAGTGGGCTCTCGTAATCAGAGTCTGACTCCAGGCCCATCGAGGTTCACTTCTTAAAGCCTAGTTTCTAGAAACTGGGAGTGCTCGGGATGGATATTCAAGCTCGGTGTATTTTAGAGTGTAACTTAAATTCGTCAGATCTAGATAAGATTTTGTAACAAATGTCTGTCAGATTCTCCCTAACCGTTTCCGGAAAATACGGAAACCTCGGGGTGGCAAATCGTGTTATCGTGCCGTGTTTCGTGTCGACACGATAACGACACGACACGATAAGGACACACACGAAAACAACACGATAAGGAACTGCTCCGACACGAACACGAACACGAAAATTTTCATGTCGACACGACACGACACGATAGTGACACGATAAGTCAAAAATAAAAAAAAAATAATTTAAATGTTAATACACGATAATAAATTACATGATATTACACAGTACTACACGACAATACACGATATAAACATACAAAATATCAGGTTATCGTGCCACTAACAAGTAAACGTATCATTATCGTGTTCGTGTCGTGTTATTACCGTGTTACTAACAGGTATAACGTGTCATTATCGTGTCCTTATCGTGTTCGTGTCGTGTCATTATCGTGTCACTATCGTGTTCGTGTCCTTATCGTGTAAACACGTAAAAACACGAACACGACACTTTCGTGTCCTTATCGTGTCAACACGATAAGGACACGAACACGATAAGGTCAAACACTAACCCGTTATTTTCGTATCGTTTTCGTGTCCTGCTATCGTGTCGTGTCAAAAATTGTCACCCCTATGGAAACCCTAACGGTGAGCCTTATAAATAGTCATTCACCAGGTATTGAGTAAGTTTAATGCATTTTTATTATTCCATAAGATATTTGAGCTACTCTTTATCTTCCTTGAGGTGATATCTGATTTGAGCGTCGGAGAGGGTACGCCGGAAAAACTCTCTGGCCCCCCTTCTTTGCAGGTGCTCGGCGTTAACGGTGGAGCTCGGTCGGACACACGTCAAAGTTCAGTCAACATTACCATCGGGCATTTTTTGGTATAACCATAGGTAATTCAGTTTTTAGATTAATTCTAGAAGACTTTTCTAGATATTATCTGATTCCATGTGAGAAATCCAGGTGAGATCATGCAATTAGGATGCTTCCATGTACTTGCGTCTTTTCATGCGATCCTTTGGACTCAAAAATCATGATCATGCCATTACTATTTTAAACTTTCTCTAGAGTTCTTTTTCATCCATCAATCATTTTTTATACTTAGTGGTGACAAATATAGGATTCACGTTTGCAAAAAAGAGATTTTGGATGTAAAACTAAGATCATAGTATCTTGTTAAAATTTGTGTTGCGAAATTTCATCTTTAACCAAATTCACTTTTGATGGATTTTATTATATTCATTAACGATCGATAGTAAAATAATTCCCATCCCACCGATCCAGGATCCAGAAATATAAGAAATCTCGTCATGTATCTTTTTTTTTTCTCTCTTGTCATGAACATATATACAATATGACTATACGAGGGGCATGATCCTTTTTTTAATACCTATGAGTACCTCATTCCAGGGTTTAAATTCATATGCTTTTAGGAGTGGCAGATCACTCGGAAATTAAAAATATCATGTATTGGTCCAATTTCTTCTCCAAAACTGGTAATCTTCTATGATAGGAACTTGTCTATAACACCAACAAACATTAGACGGGCCATGGGGTTGTCCCAAGAAGGCTCATCTGACGCCTAAGTCAGCGCGGTGAATGAGAGAGAATTCAGAGCAGAAATAAAAGTACTGAATGTGAATTTACTTACAAATGAGTTGTAGGGACCTTTATGTGAATTCAGTTTGATTTCGATTTTTAATTTCAGGCTACCTAACCAAACCAAAAACCGAATTATACATTTTTTTATTTTTTAAAAAATATTTATAGTTATTTTTTCATTTTAACACCTTATTTTAGTTTCTTTGCTCATCAAACTTAAAAATAAAAAAGTAAAAAGTGCATTTGTAATTTTATAATTTTTTTTCTTTTTTGTCTTTTTAAAATTTTAATCAATATTTGGTTAATAACAAAATTGAATCGAAGAAACAGAAAGAATTGGTTACAACTGAACCAAACCGATTAAATTCGATTCGATTTTTATTTACAATTTTGGTCGATCCAATGAGTTCGATTAGGTCGAAACTCGTGTGCACCTTTAGGAGAGTTGAGCTGCTTCATTATGTATAAAATTCATCGAAATGATGTTGTGTATATATAATTTATTCATTTTGATGGGGAATACGCAGTTACTATACTTGAGATGCGCACTGTATAAAATTTTAGGCTTGACACAAAACTTGTAAATCAGTCCAACTAATTAAGTAAACCCGTTGGGCAAACCTCTGTGTTTGACCCAAAACATGCAAACCAAACTAATTAGGTAAATGGCAATATGCAAATCCTGTGCGACATGCTCGACCAAATAGTGTAGAGGTGATGATTTAAATTTGAAATATTGGGCCTCTAGAACCCAACCTACACAACTAGGTCACCCCAAAAGGGCCAAAAAATAATTTATTTTAATATTATTAAATAAAAGATAAATCATCAAATATATTAGAGGATTTGAATTTTTGACAACTAATTAAGCATCCACATCTTTTTTGATTATGAGGGTGTTTGGCTAAGCTTATTTAAAACATCTTATAAGCTCCTACATCTGATAAGTTGTTTTAAGAGCTTATAAGATGTTAGATCTTATTTTAAAAATAAGCCGTCAGAGTGTTTGGATAAAATAAGATAGTTGAACTTATAAGCTGTTTTTATATCTTATAAAATTATTAAGTATATTTTTATCTTTTGAATGTTTAAAATAAAGGAGCTTATAAGCTCTTTTAAAAAAAGTTGGGGTGGAGGTACTTTTTTTTAGGAGCTTATAAGCTCTCTGACAGTTTTTTTTAGAGCTTATAAGCTCTTTTGGAAAAAAATTATCAAACACATTTTAAGAGCTTATAAGCTATTTTTAAGAACTTATAAGCTCAGCCAAACACCCTCTATGTCACTGATTATATTAAAGCGTAAAAAATCTAAGAGTATAATGACTAATGACAACATAGGAAAAAGCAGCTTTGTTGGACATCTTTTTAGGACCACCAAACTCTTAAGCATCTCTAGCAAACCATCATAGGATCTCAAGTATTTTGATTTAATTTAATTAGGGATACCAATTACCAAGACTAGCATGCAAGACTAATTTATTATTTGTCTAGTTCTCCTCTAGTCGGGAGTCTCGTTCTCTTTTTGAGTTTTGTTCCCTTTAGGGCCTGTGTTAGGGACTCCCGATCCCTTGTCGTCTCTTCTCCCTTCTACTCCGGTGCTCCGGCTCCGATTTGTCATCCACCTTCTCCCTCACCGCCTTCACAGTCCTCCCTTCTCTTCACCCACATGTTTTTCTCGTGATTCATCTCATCCAAAGTACCAATTTCTTCTTCCCCGGTCCGCTTTCTTTCCATCGCTATCTCCTCACCTATTTTCCGTAGCTCCCGACTCCTCTCGTCGCTCCCTTCTCCTCCGCCACCACCCTTACTCTCCCTTTCCTCCCTCACCTCTCCTTAGTTGCTCCTTTTTCCAATTTTTCCTCTTTTTCCTTAAAGCATTGAACCCATTAGTTGTTGTCCCGCCACTTTCTTTTTAGATTATTTTGCAGCCCTTATTTTATGCATAAGTCCTTACCATGACCACGTACCCCCCAACTTACACTATAACCCATACTTACCTTTAGCTTTCCCACTGGTCAAAAAACAATAAACATAATAATAAAAATCTTTAGCTTTCCCCCACTTGGTATTGTCTATTATCACCATTTGTGTAGTTTATCTTTTCCATCTTCAGGTTATTTTCTTTCCCACCCGTCTGTCCCTCATGATAGGACCCCACCATTGTCCCCCCATATCATACGTGTCTCCTCTTTGAGTTGTCTCCACCCACGCCAGGCTGTTGCTTTCTGTCATCTGCACAAGGCACTGAAGCGGCGTCCCCGTCCCCCGTCTCCGTCTCCGCCTCCGCCTCCGCCTCGGATCTTGATCGCGCCAAAACCCCTGCTGAGAACATAGTCATGACACAGCTGGAAAATATGAGGATAGTGTACATGATATAGATACAACTGATCGGGTGGAGATGCGTGACAACCCGACTAGAATCATGAGTTTGCATTATCCGGAATGCTCGTGGGGTGGGGAAACCAACGAGCATTCGGGAGCTTAAGCGCTTAATCACCGAAAAGGACCCTTCTCTATTATTTGTGTGCGAAACAAAAATGAGAGAGAATAATTGTCGAGGTGGAAGGAATGGATGAAGTTTAAGGGGATGTTTGTGGTTAATCGTGAAGGCAAAAAGGAGGTCTTATGCTCTTTTGGAAAAACTCCATTAATGTTTCAATCCAATCTTACTCTCAAGGGCACATTGACGATTATTATGGAAGGAGAAAAACGATGGAGATTCACGGGATTTTATGGAAAACCGGACACAAGCCAGCCGGAAAGTATCATGGGAACTAATGAGACGATTGGCTACAATTAGTGAGCTTCAAGAACTTCCATGGTTAATCGGGGTGACTTTAATGAAATATGCCATCATAATGAGAAATGCGGAGGACGAAGAAGGCAAGAAGGTCAAATGGAGGAATTCAGAATGTCATAGAAGAATGTGAATTAAGAGAGGTTTACGGAGAAGAGACATATATACTTGGGTAAACAAGAGAGCGAGAGATCAACTTATTTTTGAAAAATTGGGCCAGTACCTAAGTAACATTGCTTGGCGGTACATTATACCCTACAGCTGAAAGGATGTGCACTTTGGAATTTTATTCGTCGGATCATCGGGCTATCTATCTATGTTGGGCTCGGCAAGTTGATATTGCGTGAACCGAAAAATTGAAAAATTTCGATTTCGATTTGAAAAATATTGGAGTTTGGAGAAGGATTTGCAAGGACGTGATAGCCAGAGGGTTGGACAAATTAGAGACAGGGGATGAGGGCCTTCAAGAGCGTCGAAGATCAAGCTGAGATTCTACGAATCGGCAAAGAATTCAGATTTCAACACCTCCCAAAAAATTAAAAGAAAAACGGAGCGATTAAAAGATTGCAACATACGAAAGATGGGGAATGTTTGAAGCTCAAATCGGTCAACCGGAGGAAGAGGTGGAAAAGCTCGCTTTATCGGGAAGAAATCTTACGGAAGAACGGCCGAAATAATTGGCTTAAGCATGGGGATAGAAACACACCATATTTCCATGCTCAAGCTAATAAAGAAGGAGAAAAATCACATCAAAGGCTTGGCAACTCGACAAGGAGATTTTTGCCGAGAGAAGGAAGGGATGGTGGAGATAATCTCGATTACTACTCGGAGTTATTCACCTCTGGAAATCCAACAACAAACGATATGGACCCGGTGCTACAATGTGTTGAAAGGCGGATAGATGAAGGAATGAATGAAAGGCTATGTCAACCTTTTACGGAGCAAGAGGTAAAAAAAGCGCTTTTCGACATGAATCCGGATAAGTCACCGACCCGATGGTATCTTCGCTCTATTTTTTCAGAAATATTGGGACTTGATTGGCAAGGATGTGTCACGTGAGATTTTAGAAGTGTTGAATAATCACAAGGATCATCGAGGATGGAATGCGACTATCATCACACTAATTCCCAAGGTAAGTAACCCCTACTCATTAAAGAATTTAGGCCAATTGCACTCTGAATGTATGCTATAAAATTGTCGCGAGGCCATTACAAATCGGTGAGGCCTATTTTGAATGATACTATAAATGAATTCCAAAGTGCATTTATTCCGGACGTTTAATCACGACAATGTAATTTTGGGTTTCGAGAGTATTCATTGGATCGAAATCATCGGGAGTAACAGGGTTACGCCGCATTAAAATTGGATATGAGCAAAGCATACGATAGGGTGGAATGGGATTTCTTAGAGGCGATAATGGATAAGCTGGGATTTGACAGAAAATGGATAGCACTGATTATGAATTGTGTCAAGACGGTCCACTATTCTTTTGCGGTAAATCAGGAGATCGTTGGATATGTCAAACCTACGCGGGGATTGAGGCAAGGTGATCCGTTATCACCTTATTTATTTGTTTTATGCGCCCGGGATTGTCGTCTTTATTCACATATAGTCTTGAGAAGCGATGGATTAATGGGGTCCGAATAGCACATAGATGTCCATCGATATCTCATCTATTCTTTGCAGATGATAGTCTGATTTTTTGCCGAGCCACAGAGGAGGAATGCAGAAGAGTGAGCAATATTTTAAAAATGTATGAAAAAGCGTCGGGCGGGTTATAAACTATGATAAATCAGCCTCACTTTTAGCCCGAACACATCCCCTAATATCATTGATGTATTCAAAGAGGTTTTTTTGGTAAAAGTGGTCGGGGGCATGAATTGTATTTGGGATTACCTACTTTCACACTTCGTAGTAAGCGGCTTCAATTTGGGTATCTTAAAGAGCGCATTATTGATCGAGTGAAGGGATGGAGTGGCAAGAACTTCTCAGAAGGAGGAAAAGAAGTACTAATAAAATCAGTGCTTCAAGCAATTCCGACGTATGCGATGTCCAGTTTCCGTATACCTAATGCTATTTGCAACGAGATCGAAAGCACGTGTGCTAATTTCTGGTGGGGAATGGAAGGAGGGAAAAAGAAGTTACATTGGAAAAAATGGGATGACCTATGTCGTCCTAAAGGTAAAGGAGGACTGGGATTCCGCAAACTTCAGGATTTTAACAAAGCACTCCTTGCGAAACAGATTTGGAGAATTATTTGCTATCCGAATAGTTTGGTCGCCCGAGTGTTGAAAGCAAGGTATTTCAGACATGTGGATATCATGGAAGCCACCTTGGGTTCGAAACCATCATACATATGGAGATCGCTCCTATGGAGCAGGGAATTACTACAACATGGGATATCATGGAGAATAGGAGATGGCACAAAGGTTCGTATTGAAGCTGATTCATGGGTTAAAGATCTGATGATCCCAGATACAATTCACGATCCAAATCTTCAGGGAATGAAAAAAGTAGACTCATTGATCTCAGCTGGAAAATGGAATGAAGAGGTTATTAACAGGGCTTTTTTACCTTTTGTGGCGGAAAAGATTGTGTCAATGCCATTGCCCAAGAGATCAAGAGAGGATATCAGATATTGGAGATATAATAATAAAGGGATATACACAGTAAGGGACGGATACAAATGCGCAATCGGATTCTTTGAGCAACACCCACATTGTACATCGATAGAAATGGAAAAGTGGTGGAAGTTCTTATGGGCAATGAATATACCTCCGAAAATAAAAAATTTACGTGGCGGGCTTCACATAATTTACTAGTGTCAAAAGAGAATTTACGGGACCACCATGTTCCAACAGAAGGGGGTTGTGAGCTATGTCAATATAGCATGGATGATACAACGCATGCAATCTTCTATTGCCCGGCATTGAGGAAGATGTGGAAAAACTCGGTTTTTAAGGGAACTCCTGAAACAAGCACGGGCTAAAATATTTTGGAAGTGGGATGTTGGATGAGCAAGAAGTTGAAGAAAAAGGAGTTCGAGCTGTTCGCATGCATAACCTGGGCCGTATGGAAGGAGAAACAAGCATATCTCCATGATCGAGAAGGTAAGAAGTTGAGTGATTCGGCGAACTGGATAGAGCCCTTTCTTAGTGCCTTCCACCACGCAAAATCTGCGCAGACAAAAAATACGGGGACCACAACAAGAAAAAGAAAGGAAAATGGAAGAAACCAAGAAGAGGGTGGTATAGAGTAGATGTTGATGCATGCTATAACACTAAGGAAAATAGATTTGCAATAGGAGGATTAATCAGAGATGACGAAGGAAAGGTTTGCTGTGCTTTTGGGAAAAAAGTTAATGACATGGGGTCGGTTTGAATGGGAATTACAAGCTTTGGAACCGGGATTACACCAAGCGAGGAATAATGGCCTAACACCTCTTGAAGTCACGTCGGATTCACTAGTAGCCGTCAAGCGATCATGGCCGAGATGAAGATATAAGTCATAATGGATTTTTAATCTGCAGAAATTAATCGATTGCTAGCAACTCGGGCGCAACCACGATCGCCCACGTCCGAAGAATAGCTAATAGAGCCGCTCATAGTTTAGCTAATTTTGCTTCTTTTACTCCATTACCGTTTGTGTGGAAGAATGGAGATATTCCTATCTGGTTGGAGAAAATTGTATTTGATGATATTTCGATGAGTTAATAAAAGCAATAATTTTCTCTGGTCAAAAAAAAAATCATAGGATCTCAAGTATTTGCTAAATCTTGAACTCTTTTTGTTTGGAAACCTTTTAACATATTTTAATTGCAGTTATGCTACACCTCAGTGACCTCATTACCTATATTTAGCATTATGCCCATTAATTAATCATGTTTAACCAATTATTAAATGCCTCGACATTCCAAAAATGCCACTTCACTCCTCCACGCGTCCACTAGGTGACTCATTCATCTCATCTTCTTTTTTTTTTTTTATATTCATATTCTGTTATACCACCCATTAAATTATTGATATTTGGCTTCAAGAAGCTTCTTAATCTTCCCCAAAAAAAAAATTGATCACTTTATTAAATTATTTTTATAAACTGCAAATTCTTACATACATTCATATAATCTTACCAGTTAATTAAGAGCATCATATTCTGAACTCACATAATAATAATAATAATAATAATAATAATAATAATAATATGGTATAATATTTATTTAAGTAAAAATAATAATACATATAAATGTTTTCTTTTTCGTAAACACAAATCCCAAGTTCAATTTGTCGGATGTTGACCAGACAATTTTTCACAAGATCAGATCTCATGTTCCACATTCCTATTCCGCAATATTGGATGAAAGACACATATACAACTATGATATTATCTTATACACATGTCACTCATTCAATGCAATGGAATGAGAAATGGAACAAGAATGTGGAACATTCAATCTCAAACCATTTTTCACACCCCAACAATTACTAAATTCGCTGCTTAATGAACAGTGCTTTTATATTTAGTTAAGAGGGTGTTTAGCTAAATTCATTTAGAAAATAAATTATACATTAATTCTTAAATGTTATAATATGTATTCTCTCTTTCCCAAATATATAGTCCACTATTCCTTTTTGGGATGTCCCAAATATATAGTCCATTTCTATATTTAATAGTACTTTTCCATTTTTTTTACTATTACAACCCTATTTAATATGCATTTTATAATTTACACTATTCGTTAAATAATGGTAAATCAAGCAAATATTTAGCATATTTGTAGTTTCCAATACTTTTCTTAATCTGTGTGAAAAGTCAAACCGGGCTATATATTTAGACGGATGAAGTATTTTGTTTTTCTTTTTAACTATTGAAATGCTGGATTTTGGTTCCGTAAAATCAAATATATAGCTTAAAAGGCATGGGTGATATTTTCATAATTACTATCTATTGAGGTAAAATTGTAATTATACTTCTTTTGTTTAATTACACCCACAAATGTTCATCATTGGTTTTGAATACTTTCACTTGGCACATGATGCCCAAACTATTATTGAGCAGTCTATGAGGCTCAATTGCTATATTTGTTATATTGCCAGATCGTCTTGTGCGAGCTTGCGTCGGAGGGGCTTCTCTAGGATAATTCCAAGGTCGTCTAAGTTTGCTGAATTGTTGTAGATAAGTTCTCATCTCAAGAACTACCAGCTCCAGAGAAAAAGTACTTTATGAGAATTGTAACTTGGAGTGATCCGTGGATCGATTTAAAGCATCAATATCATTAAAACTAAAGGAGTTTATTTACTATTACATATAAAGTTCTAGTCTTTTATTTTCAAGTTTATAAGCTCATAGTTTTAAAACAATTATGAAATGATTACATATATTTCAAACAGACAAATATTTATTTTCTATGTTTTTTTGAAAAACATTATTTACCAAATTACTCTGATGATAAAGTGGTCAAACAAGTCTGCTCACGGAATTGTGTTAATTAAATCGAGGAATAATTGTCCCTCGTGTTTCATCGTACGGCGCCAAAAGATTTGGTATCAACACTTGTTCAACGCCCATTGGTTTAAAAATTAAGCCTACAGACAGAAAAAGCTGGAAGTAACACTTGGCAGATTCTCTAAGGAACAATTAACTGATTCAGTGTGTTAAGTCAGGTTTTAGTGTAAATGAGATCAGCTTAATTATTCTCTAATTATTTATTAATTATTAGCTTTAAAAAAAGGAGAGTGAATGTGACAGAATGAGACTAATTTACAGGTATATATAAGTGAAGATTTGCTTTCAGCTTTTCTGTCATAGAAACTTCAGACAACAACAACAACATTACTAAATATTTTGAAAGTGTTTTAATTTTGTGTATAAAAAAAATTTAATTAAAATGGGGAGCTGGGGAATATGTGAGCAAGAAGGATGGAGAAAAGGGCCTTGGACTCCAGCTGAAGATAAGCTGCTTATTGAATATATAAGCCATAATGGTGAGGGAAGATGGAGCTTTGTGTCTAAGTGTACAGGTATGTAATTAAATGACAACTTAATTGAGCTATATATGATTTTGGGACATAAAATTTCATTAAGTTTGTGATTGTGTCGATTGATTTTTATGCAGTGTTGTAAAAATCGGCCTAGGCGCTAGGCGCTCCTAGGCCGATCCGATTTTCCCAAAATCGGCAAAAAAAATCGGTCCAGGCAAAAATCGGCCTGAGCGCCCGCCTAGGCGGGCTAGGCGGCCAAAAAATAGGGAAAAAATCGGCCTAGGCGGTCTAGTTGGAATAAATCGGCCAAAAATCGGCAAAAATCGGCCAAAATACAAAAAAATGAAAAAAAAAGAGAAAAACTTGGTGTTTCTAGGCGCTGTCACGCCGCCCGACTAGCGCCTAGCGATTTCTGCAACCTTGATTTTATGTCGTATTTCATATTTCAAGTGAATGTATAAGTGAACATTTTGTTAACGCGCATTTGTTATATGAAATACTAAAAGATGAACATCTATTGAAATAGAGAATCCAGTTCCTACGGATCTCTTATTTTCTACGGTGTTTCATCTAAGTAAACGTCATGTGTTAAATAATGACATGATTAGGAAGTGCAATTTATTTTTTCTTGAAAATAGTAGATAAATGTTTTTTTTTCATTTCTTTTTTTTAGAATGTCTAGGGTGACAAGATTTAAAAACCTAATAATTATATATATAATTTATATTACTTTAAAAAATTATGGAGTTGAAGGGTGACGTTGCCGCTTCACTTGGTGAAATTGAAACACCAAATAAAATACTGTAGGACTAAGAATAAATCTTGAATATGTTCTGTACCGTTGACACGAAATAATTGCATTATTTAGTGACAAAATTCCTAACAAAATGCATATTTTTAATTTTATTTTTCTCAAATTATGGTGATATATATATATCAGGTTTGAAGAGGAGTGGGAAGAGCTGCAGGCTGAGGTGGGTGAATTACTTGAGGCCTGGCCTGAAAAAAGGCCATTTAACACCTCAAGAAGAAGGAATCATCATAGAGCTTCATGCCCTTTGGGGAAACAAGTAACTATACTTAATTTATATATACGTCTCTTAATTATTTAAAGATAATTCGTTCTTTATACACATTCATATACATATATTTAAACATATTTAATTTTCTTGGTATAGATGGTCTACTATAGCAAGATACCTGCCCGGAAGAACAGACAACGAGATAAAAAACTACTGGAGAACACATTTCAAGAAGAAATCAAAGCCTGATCAAATCAAGCAAGAAAAGAAGAAGGAAATAATCATTAAACAACAACAACAACAAACAGATGATAACAAGAACATCATTAACAAAATCCCTCTAGCAACACAATTACTCACAAGTATTGAAGAAAAAAACAACAAGCAAGAGGCTGAAATCGCGTTTTCGGGCATCGATGAAAATCATCATCAATTCTTGCCTATGGTTTATCAGGATACTTCATCCTGGTCGGATAATTTTATCCCGATGGATTGCTACTTGTGGGGAGGATTATGGGACTTGGGTGATGATGGTCCAAATGGCTGCAGCAAAATGGGAACACAAAATCAAGATAATTATTATTCTTGTGAAGGAGAATATGCTGTTGATTATATATTCTAAGGAAAGCTTCAAGGGATTATTAACTACTTGAGCTAGCTAGATGATCTTTTTTTTTTTTTTTTAGGTGTATTTGGAATTGGCTTTTTTCTGGCAACAAACGAGTATTGTTTCAATTTTCATTTTGGATGTTGTAACTGTTTGATTATTGGTTAAGTTTTTTAGTATACATAATAAGAGGATTCTTAATTAACATGATGTGATCTATTGGTAAAAAATCATTTGGCTTAATTTTTTATTTACTTATGTCATTATTTTGATTGGGGACATTATCATCGCTTGGAAGTAATTCTGTAATTTGTGTGCTCCTACAAAATTAATCACAAGAAATTTATATAATTAGTAAGGTGTTAGTTAATTAACAACAATTCAAAATAAAGAAATAAAATAATTATAAATATATTGTAGCTTAATTTTAGAAAGTTTGAAGCTCTAAACACTTTGCTATAGTGTCAAAAAAAGGAGGAGATAATTTAATTACTCAAAGTAGAAAAAAGGGCAAAATTAGAACGAAAATTATACTAAAAATAAAAGTGGCCCATGCAGGTTTCGAACCTGCGACCTTCGCGTTATTAGCACGACGCTCTAACCAACTGAACTAATGGGCCATTGATGTTAGTTTGACGAAACAAAGGTATAATTAACTAAAGCAACTTTGAATGGATAAGGTATGATAAGAGGAAATGTGATCCTAGCCGAAAATAGCAAAGATCAGAGATGTTTGAACACATAACAGCAAGTGAAATAGCAGGGTATGCAGTTGGGGCTCTTCTGCTCTCCGCCACCATTTCTGCCCCCAAAATTGATTCCTTCATTTCTTCTTCTCAGCGCAGGTATATATCTACATAAACCCCTTTCTCAATTTGATTACCCTTTTTATTTACTTGCACATAAAATTTGATTCTTTGAGTCCATATTACCTTAATTGCACAAGAGTGCGAAATCGAACATGGGCTCCTAGATAAGAACCACACAGCCAGTGGCGGATGCAGAATTCCGGCTTTGGGGGGCGAAAAACGGACCGAGTTTATAAATTTAAACTATACGATTTTTTTTTCCATATACTAACCTTAATTAATGGCTTTTTATATTGTAAAAGACAATTATTTGAAGTTTTTTTTTCCATATACTAACCGTAATTAATGGCTTTTTATATTGTAAAAGATAATTATTTGAAGTTTTTATCAAATTTTTGGGGGAATATTGTAAATTAACTCATTATTTTACCTTTTAAAAAATAATTTGGAAAACTTTTGGGGGAGAATTGTTTTTGGGGGCAATTGTAAATTATTTCATTTATTTTACCTTTTAAAAAATAATTTGTAAAACGTTTGGGGGGAAAAAATAATTTTGGAAAATATTGGGGCAGTGGCCCCCCCTTGGGTCCGCCGTTGCACACAACAATTAATCAGTGTTGTAAAAATCGATCTAGGGGCCGCCTTGGCGATGGACACCCTAGGCCGAGGCGATTATATCCAAATCGGTGGAAATATTGTCTCGACCAAAAGTAGATTAAATTTAACAAAAATAGTGTTATTTATAGGCGATCTGATTAGTGTCTTGCGATTTCTGCAACACTGCGATTAAATCCGATTTTCTAACTGAATTAACAGTTCTTTGGGGATGTGCAAGAGATGTGGTGATCTGAAGCTGATAGCATGCTCCAAATGCAAAGGCTCTGGGTTGATTAAAGAAGGTGGGCCCTTCAATTTAATTCCCATTGTTGGTGATAATTTTGATTTTGGTGTCAAAACCAAGTCTCCATCTTCTTGCGCTAATTGTAGAGCAAAAGGCCATTCTTCTTGCCCAGAATGCTCTAAGTCACTCTAAGCTTGATTGAGCCTTTTCTATTTGTTAATGCTTCTTATTATACACTTGGATGTGTTTGAATTTGTGATAGAATTATTATAATGGATTGAATTATATGTGATTGTTGAATATATAATGTGGTGTAGTGTAAATATTGTGTTTGGGGGTTTGTAACAGAAATATTTACTTTTTGGAAGTGGTAAGTTTGATAATTGTGAGTGATCATAAATTACTACAATAAATCATCATGGGAACAACAGTTTTCTACCATTTCAACAAACACAAAGTGTAACTCGGTCATCGTCTTGCGTCCATCCCGCGGTTTACCTTGGCGGCAGCAGCAATAAGGGCGGAATTGTTGTCGCTCCTCGCGATAGTCGGCGTAAACCTGAAGTTCGAGTTATCAAAGGGAAAAAAACACAAAGTCCAATCGCTTGATTCCCTAAGCTCTAACTGACATAGAACGGAAAGGGCAAAATGGTATTCTCGCAAGGCTGGTTCGGGGCACAATCGACATTTTATTGGGATGTGATAAAGTATCAATTGAGGACTCGTTTGTGATTGTTAGTTGGATTGATATAATAGATTGGATAAGTTACAATTGGATAATATAATTGAGTTCAACAACATATTTGAGAAGTATGATTGTGATGTGTGATTACGATTAGATAATATAATTGAGTTCAACAACATATTTGAGAATTATGATTGTGATTTGTGATTATTTTAGAACGATAGCAATATTTTGTTTGACGTTGTTGATAAAATTGCATAAATTTTTAAAATGACCAAATTATCCTTAATGAAAAATATAAATGTAATACTACTCACGCAAATAAGGGACAAACTCGTCAAGGACTATTCACGGGATGATTGGAGTTTGGTGGGATTATATAATTCTAATTATTACTACCTTAAGGTTTGCAGTCCAACAAAATGGAGCCGGGGAGGTAAATTTTCAATCAACCAATTTGTTTGGGCTCTGTCTTTTAGTAGAATTGTGAAAGTCTATTCACTGTGGGCTTGGTAATAATCAGGTTTAGAACCATTAGTTTCGGCCTAGTGTTTGATGAGTAACATAATTGGGCTTCAACACACCAAGGAGCCCATAAGTGTCTGATATGTAGAATCTAATCGTCAAAACTCTACTCGAGATATATTTAGGGTTGAAAAACAAATTAAATTATTTGATACTCAATTTTAATCGACTGTTAAGGATTATTTGTGATTATTTCGTTAAGGAATTAAGATATTTCCGCCTCAATACAAATAATAGGTTTTTTTATTAATACTTCATTCTTCAAAATCTCAATCATACAATTGAAACATTTAGCTTTTGGGTATTATACTTAGAGCTGGAAATGGACTGGGTTGGGCCTGACTGAGTCCACTGGGCCAAATCATTAAAGTGGGGCAAAATTTTATCAGGACGTATTTCATGTGGCCTATCCCAGCCCATCACTTGTAATTTTGATCGAGCCATTCGGGCTTGTAGGGATTCAGATCATTTGGGTCGGGCCAAAGTATGTGTGATACTTTCCGGGCCTCTAAACATGAAGCTCACCCCAGCCATACATATGGGGTGGTTGTGCCAGGCCGTAGGACTGAGCCAATTTTCCTAGCTCTAATTATACTATTCATAAGCGTATTACAACTCTACTATATCCATTCAAATTTTATCAATCCCCTTTACAAATCCAAACTAACCCATTAGGTGAAGAGATAACAAGTTGCAAAGACAAAATCATATATCCATTCAAATTTGAAACTTAGCTCTAAGAATAAAATCTAAACTTCAATATTTAGAAACATATTACAAGACTTGAACCTAGCCAATAACACCATTAAAGACACATCTGTGTTTTTAGGTAATATATTTATAAAAACCTTATTGGCCTCTACTTTCTCAACATCACAATAATCATCAGAGTTGTCAGATGGTATGGACTTCCGAAACGATGTTGGCTCGCAGGATCAGTGAGAAAATCCGCGCGGAATTGAGCCCATCCGAAATTTCATTGGACCACCATTTTTGGAGTCTAGTCCGGCCTCATCGGCCTATCGGGCCAGGTTTTTAAAAGCTCTAACAATCACAGTGTTTGCCATGAAAAAAGACATACTTTCTATGATTAGACCAGCCATCAAATTCGTATGTGATGCCTTATTTGGCCAATCAACAAGAAATGATGAAAATTTGTAAGGAACACGTGATTTTCTTATTTTATGCAACTCTTTTTTCAATGACTTTAGACCCATGCCACATTGTTCCATGTGAATTTCCCAATTTAACATGATGAGAAATTGAGAATGATAATATATTCTCTATGATTGATGAAAGTTTGTGAATTTTCCAAATTACCAAACTGAGCAGCACTGTGCCTGAACAAAAGTTAAATTTGACATTAATTAATTAAGTTTAATCTCATTATCTAAACTAATATTTATAACAATGCTGACCTCATTTAATTAAAATTTATTACAATGCTGACATATAAGAATACTATTTAAATAATTTTTTTTACTGAATTATATATATCACAACGTGCGAGTATGTTTGTACGATATGTATGTGGGCTTGTTTTAAGTGTCGGTGCATGATAATTGTTTTTTTTCTCTTTAGAATAAAATATAAATATTTTGATTTTCTTTAATCTAAAACTTATTCGTAAATGGAAAATTAAATTGAAATTAAATTAAACTCGTCTGACTTTGATATAATTTATTTGGAGTAGTAGGTCTCCTGTCGGACGGTCTAACGGATCTAGTTCATTAGACGGAGCCCTACCAGCTAACCCAAATATGACCCAACAATTGACCCGATCTAACAGCGCCCTGGCCCCCAAATCAAATCTTCAATCTTTAGCAGTACCCCGTCACTTTCTCCATTGTCGCACAAAATATTTCCTTTCATTTACAATTTAATGGCATCTGACAACAACCACAAATATTTCTCATCAAGAAATCAACAGCAGCAATTGGTCTCCACTATAAGAGCATCTCCAAAGCGGGAGATGCAAAATGGCGCCAGCGCCATTTATTAAAGCCAAGATCAACTGCGCCATTTTTGGCGCTATTCTCTTGATATGAATAGTGCAGCGCCATTTAGTGCAGCGCCACAAATGGCGCTGCACTGTTCATGCGCTATCTTTTTTTTTTAAAAAAATTTAATTTCTTTTAAAATGCATTTTATTAATTAGAATTAGTAGAAAATAATATTAAAATCAATTCAATTACATGTGATGATTTTTTTAAAATATGGAATGAATAATACTATAAGATTTAAAATACTACACACAAAATTATAAATTTTACATAAAATGCATTACAAAATATTGAAACATAAAATTACAACAACGATAAATAAATTTGTTTATGTATTATTATGAATTTTTATATTAATTGTTTGCATTAATTTCATTAAATTTTTTATTTTTTTGAATTTGATTAATTTTTAAAATAAAAAAATAATAAATTTTACAATAAATAAAATTACTCATATAAAATTTTATATAAGTAAAATAATAAAAATCGAAATAAAAAAAGAATCTTATAGAATATTCTTTTTTAGTGCAGAAAGTAGTGCAGACTGCTGGAGATGAAATGTAAATTTTGCGCTAAAGTAGTGTAAATTCTGCACCAAAATAGTGCAGAATGCTGGAGATGGTCTAATTAAGCAATGCTTCATTTCCGACTTATTTCTCTCTCCTTCCCACCCAACTCTCTCTTTCCTTCCAAAAGCTTTCGGGCCCGAAACAGAGCCCAACCATCTTCGATGATGTCCGTCGAGCAGGCCCGCGAGCCCAGACTCGCTTCCAAAGCCCACAAAAAACTCCACGAAAGGGTTTTTGTTGTTTTGTCACAAGAAACTCCACGACGTTGTATCGGGTGTCGATGGACGTGCACTGGAGGGTGTTGACAGCGAGAAGCCAATTCTTTGCGGAGAAACTTCGGCGAAGCGGGACCCACTCGATCGAGAAAGTCTCTGTTTTATATTTAAAAGGCACAACTTTAAAGAAAAGTATTACACATTGTATTCTAATGTATTGGATGTATTAGAAAAATGTATTATACTTTACTGCTTCTTAGTTATTTTCTGTTTTATTATTAAATGACATAACTTTGTAGAAAAGTATTACACATTGCATTCCAATGTATTATATGTGTCAAATAAATGTATTAGACTTTACAACTCCGTAGAAAGTCTCTATTTTATATTTAAAAGGCACAACTTTGAAGAAAAGTATTACACATTGCATTCTAATGTATTGGATGTATTAGAAAAATGTATTACACTTTACAACTTCTTAGTAATTCTTTATTTTATTATTAAATGACATAACTTTGTAGAAAAGTATTACACATTGCATTCCAATATATTAGATGTATCAAATAAATGTATTAGGCTTTACAATTCCGTAGAAAGTCTCTGTTTTATAATTAAAAGGGACAACTTTGTAGAAAGGTATTACATGTTGCGTTATAATGTATTAGATGTATTAAAAGCATGTATTATACTTTACAACTTCGTAGTAATTCTCTGTTTTATAATTAAAAGGGACAACTTCGTGGTAAAACATGTTTTGTACTAATACATTTCAGTGTAACAACTAATACAATTGAGAGTAACATGTAATACAAAATACAAAAAACTACCAACATAAAAACAAAGCTAATAACTTAACGCCGCATAAAAAAATACCCGCTGAAATTGAAAGTGTTGGGTTCGCTATACCGCGGGGCTTAACGCAGCGGAAATTTAAAAATTAAAAACATGCATACAGTTATACATAAAATAAAAGCTGTCACGCCCCGAATAATAATAATCCAAACTAATAAATTAATAAAACATAAGTAAAGGTCATAAAAATCAACTCCATCACGGTTATAGGATACCGAATACAAAATGCTTACTTATCGTCTGTTACAAGCCAAAATAGTGGAAGTGTAACATTATAAGTAGGTTTTGTTAATAGATACCAAAATGGCTTACTACATGCTATGATCATAGTACTTAGAGAAAATTAAATATATATAAGCAGCCAGAGCCAATGTCCGGATTACTCTTGGATTGGGGTGTCCGGATCATCTTCATTATTTTCTATAAATAAGTTTAGAAAACGTGGGGTGAGCTAAACGAGCCCAGTGAGTGGGGTTGGGAAATGCAGAAAAATTTTAAGAAAACAATTTATGAAATACTGTGTAATGCATGTTAGATGCACAATGGAGGTTAAATTGAGTAAATAGAATTTTCAAAAGACGAACCCAAATTTTTATCAATTTACGACAAGTCATTAAAAATTTACGAAAGGAAAATAATATAATGGTGACGCTTACTCAATGAAAACACAAGGCCGATGTGGAATTTACACCGCACTTAATGTTCCGGTTCATATTGATTTTAAAACGGACAAGGTTCTATGCCCCATTTTAAAATCTAATGACCGGGATAACATAACAGTAAACGCGAGGCCGATGTGGAATAATTGCGTTCTCCAACTCACCAGGCCGAAGCCTCCCGCCTCCTTATTCCTCCCGAGTGGCTCGACGACTCTTTAAGTGTGGGTTTAAACCCAGAGACCGTTATATTCCGGAATATACCAATACTACAACCCAAATTCCGCCGCGATCTCCGGTCCGACCAGAAAATGGGAATAAGCCCATGTGTAGTCGAGCAAACATCAACAGACAACCTATTCGATTATTTGCCCGACCTACACATGCCGACACGACTTGATAGACAGTCTATAATTACCAAGAATGCAAGTATCATTTCTATACTAATCTACGTTGTGTACAATTAATATAGCAATCACAATACAACAATTTGATTAAGTAACAGTTCATAAGATAAGTGATGTTATTTAATCAATATTCAATTTTTGCACAAATATATTCTTTAGTGATTATATCTTCCATCCATCATTTTCTATATTTTTAATCAAGCTAATCCATCAACATTTTTAAAATGCAGTAACAATAAATTAAAACATACTAAGCAAGAATTTAACAAGGATATTTTTCTTCTTGTCATGCAACCATTCCCAAAATTAACCATAGTAAATTCAAATTAAAAATGCAAACCATCATATTGACTACTCATTTAAGTAACATCAATTCATGCAACTACATGACTTTAAATCTGTTTTAAGAGAAAATAAATAAATAAAATTTACCCAAATAGAATTAAGATTGGCTAAATTTTTACCCACTTGTTTTTTTTTGTTTGATGATCAAGAAGCTATGACACCAAGAGTGGCTCGGCTCCTACACGAATTTCCAACACTATTTAGTCAAATTATTTTTAACCATTAATATTAAGATTTCAAAATGTATATAAAATAACTACATAAACTAGTCAAAGTAGTTTAATTATTGACATGCAAAGGTTCTTGGCATTATTCCTCAACCTTAAGGTGTAAACCTTAGTGGTTATTTTGGAATGACCTCATTGAACCAAATGACTAACAAAAATCTTAATAAACATATTATTTCAAAACAGTTTTAACAAAGAAAAAAAAAAGAAGAAAAAAAAATATTTGTGATATATGGGAAATTATTAGATCTAGTGATTTTAATAACATGCAAAAGGGTCTAGGCAATCTTCCTTCAACCTTAAGGTAAAACCTAAGTGGTTTATTTAGGAGTAGCCTCATTGAACCCAAAAGAAAATAACCTGGAAAATAAATTAATTTTTTTTAATAATCTGGAAAATAAAAATAATAAAAAATATGACAAGAAATAACCTCATACTCCATAAGAAATAATACTTTGAAAAAGGTTTTAATTTTCGAAATAATTAATTAAAAAAATATTTAATTATTATTGTTATTATTTTTAAAGAAAACAACCCCCTAAATAATACAACCCCCTTTTTTTTCTAAAAGAAAATTTCAAAATTAGATAAAAATATAATTAAATCCACTTTTTATTTAACTATTATGATTATTATTATTTTAAAAGAAAAATAACAAAGAGAATATATTGAAATCAGTTTATGTCTAAAATAATTTCCTCTATTTTTTTTATTTCGTTTTTTTTATATACATATATCTTATTTTTGGTTTTAGGCTTATTTTAATAAAAATGATGAAACAAAAATATTAAAAATT
This sequence comes from Rehmannia glutinosa, assembly GCA_016081115.2. Classification (NCBI taxonomy): domain Eukaryota; kingdom Viridiplantae; phylum Streptophyta; class Magnoliopsida; order Lamiales; family Orobanchaceae; genus Rehmannia; species Rehmannia glutinosa. The sequence goes on along the minus strand of JABTTQ020001697.1, from coordinate 557,276 downwards.
TATATAAATCCCTAGATCTATCACAAGATAGCACATGCAAATGGGTTTTCGGCTTGACCTCATCCATTTCGAACCAAATGTTCAAGGAGGTGTTGGTTCTAGCCTCATTAACCCAAATTCCAAAAAATACTAAATAATAACTCAAAATAAAAACAAAAAAAAACAAAAACAATGAAGGAAAATAGAATAAAGAAAAGAACATTCAAGCTACTTTGTTCGTGGCCTTTTCCTGGTCCAAGATGCCTCGGCCGAGAAATGCGGTGTCTGGGGCGATCGCTCCGATGGGCCGGAAAAATAAGCCAAACAAAAATAAATTTAAGAAGAAAGGAGAAAGGAGAAATAAAATAAAAAAATAAAATATATAGGGGGAGATTTTCGGCGGCGGTGGTGGTGGCGGCGGTGGTGGTGGTGGCCAGGTGCGCTTTTGGGGAAGAGGAGAGGAGAGGAGATGAGAGGCTTCACCTTTTATTGTGTGAAAGTGTGTGTGAAATGCTGAAAAATGGTTTTAGGGTTAGAGTTGAGGGTATATATAGTGGTCTAAGTTGGGTAGGCTTTTGGCTTGGGTTGGGCTTAAGAGATGGGCTAGGCTTGACAAATAACAAGACTTTAAAAATCTGAAAATGAAGAAACCCATGGGTCAAAAGGTTTGGGTTATAGCTTTAATGATAAGATAAGTCCCCAAAAATGTATACATAACATATAACAATTATATAAAATTAAATAAATTAATCATAAAAAAAAATATATGAAGCTACAAAAATTAAAGTATACTCCAAATAAGATAAATACCTAGAATATTCCGCGGTTAGTCGACGTGGTCTTACAAAAGCCCCGGGTTCTCATAGCGATTTAACGATTGCGCGAATTATACAAGTGGTAAAAATTAGGGTTTAATAATTTTTACCTAAATAGCTTACTTTTGAAGAAGATGTAGAAGGAATCTAAATTCCTCGCAGTAGGGTAAATCCTCGAATTACGATCTCGCAAAGGTCCAAACGTTCCTCATCTAAAGCCAGTCCACACGATGGATGATAGCACCCGGATTATAAATTTTGCTAGTAATTTATAACCCGTTTCTATATTCAATCTCAAATTTGGAGTGAGCACCAATCCTTAATTCAACCAGCGAAATTAAGAATTGTTGTTATGTAGTTAAACCAAGAAGGGTTCTTGATTTTTCCTACGAAGAAGAAAGAAGAAGAAAAACTTTGAGAGTGAAAAGTAAGAGGACGTTTTTCTTTTGAGAGAAGACGCCTCCTTTTTTTATCTGTTTTGTATCTCTTATTATTCTACTGATTGTTAAAGATACTTATATGATTCATCCTATGTTCATAAAAGTGTCCAGGTTCAAAACCTAAAATCAGTAGGAGAATATTATAGGATAATCTCAATTGATCCTACGATATCTTGCCATATCCGGATAACCCTTATCCGGATATTCACAAGAAAATCCCTCCATCTTTTTCTTTCTTTCAAATTTAGCCAGATGGGCCTATCCTTATGGGCTTAATTTAATTAAAAATGTATCCAGCCCATATTTAATTAATTTGATCAAATCAATTCTATCTAGCCCAAATAAATAATCCAATTATTTATTTGGCTATATCTAACTATTAAATATAGTCTTTTTCATAAAATTAATTGATCTTATCAGTTAAACTATTTTTCACTCCAAAGACTTCCTAATCTAATTAGGTCTAATTAAATAATCTAATTATTTAATTAAATATTTAATTCAGTCATTGAATTAAAATCAAGCCACAATTAATTAATCTCTATCAATTAATTATATCCAACCTTTTGGACTAATTTTTGATTGAAGAAATGACACCAACCATTCTGTGTGTGACCCTTTAGGTTCACAACTAATGCTAACAGTAGGCTTACAACTTTTGTAACTTACGAATAATAATTTTTCAATTAATTAATCCAATTAATTAATACGTTTTGAAATTAACTCTTTAATTCCAAAAACCTACAAATCATGGAAACATCTAGCAAGTAACATGATCGTCTAGAAATTAGTGAAATAGCGAGTAAACCTATTTCAATTGCGGTTGCATACATGTACGGTCCTTTCAACATCTAATCTCCCGATTAAATCTTGGGCATGGATTATAAGTCGAAACCCACTTGATTTAATAACTGTGATTCCATTTCAAGTGTAGTGATTTCTTTATGAATCAATATTCATCATGCCTTGGCCAAGGTCTTTAAATCACAAACTACGAAAACACAAGAGATTCGTTTGTCAATAAACAAGTGTCGAATTCTATGTTGGCCACTTATTAACCTCCATATACACCAGTGCAACATCCAAAATATACTCTTTATGATTGTCAAGCAATCAGAAGATAAATCAAAATATTACAGGATGTACATAAGGCTACTATCGTGCCTCAAATCTAAGGACTAATCATGTACTATCGCAATGTGGAAATTATTAATTCGACAATAAATATCCAGTTAAGAATTTCCATTGGGTCATGTTCAGTGTACTTGTTCTCTAACAAGCACCCACATATATGCATTTGCGTCACAACGCTAATGTTAATGGAATGCAACATCCTCGTCATACGAGCATGCATCATATGCACAAGTCTTGCGGGGCTATTCAATGTCCTATCATGAAAAGCCCATTGACTTGGAACTAATTTAAGATCAAAGTCTTAGAGACATGTCCCATGATCGCCATCAAATGCGCGACCATGTCCCATAGCTTAATATGATCTAAGGACTTTATCAAACTCACAATTATAATATTAAATGCAAAACAAATGATAAAGAAATGCCTTTATTAATATAATTCTCAATAAAATTGTCTTTACAAGTAGAATAAACTCCAGTCTAATTGGAGCGTCGGGCACTCTACTCTAACAGAAATGCCACGTAAAAATAATAAAACTGCCACTTGAAAATTACAAAAATGACACTGGCAGCGGAAATTACCAAAATGACACCGGGTCGCGGGTCAAATCCATCTAACGGGCCAGACCCGTTAGATGTTCTGATAGGAGTTTTTGTGATTTATTTGATATTTGAATTATTTTAAGTATCTTCGAGTTATATTAGCAAGACAATTTGTCTACATCAAATATTGAACAAATCTACCAATTACGTACGTACCTAAGATAACAGACGATAATATATATTATAAAATAAAGGACCTAAGCACACATTATCTCATCGTGTCTATATATATATTGTTGAGTTTTGGTGTCAAAAATAAAAGAAGGGCTTTTGTATCCCACATTGGTTGTGGAACAAAAGGGGTGGGAAGCCTTAAGGTTATTTAAGGAACCCATGTGTGGTGTTATCAAGTGCACCAGTCAAATACACTTTAACCTTTGTGGTTTGACTCTAGTTAAATTCCTTTCTTGTATTCTCTAGTATGGAGAGTTGGGAGAGAGGTGTGAGTTAGTCAAAGGTTTGTAAGAGTGTGGGTACTCAGGTCGGGAGAGAGAATGTCTGTGTGATTGTAAAAATGTTTCACATAGTGGAATTTCTTTCTCTGGGGGTCGTGGTTTTTCTCCGGTTTTGGAGTTTTCACGTAAATTCTTGTGTTGTGGATTGTTGTTATTTCCATTTTATTTCTCGGTTGTTTCTGCTTGTCCCTAGGGGATGAATGTGGGATCCGATTTTTCCCAACAAGTGGTATCAGAGCCCGGGTTGGGTCTCTTGAAATTCCGAGTATGCTCTGTGGTCGCAGCGATGTCTGACCTTCCACATCAGAAAAGATTTCTTGAGCGGTGTCCGGGGGTCTCATTTGGAGGCGGTTGTTCATCAGGCTAGGGTGGTTCAAGCAGGTGGAGAAATTTAATGGAAGGGTCAAGTTTGGCTTATGGCAAGTATAAGTCAATGATGTGCCGGTACGATTTGGGTTACACAAGGCTTTGAAGGTTAACTGTCAAGGTGGAGGTGGAGTTGATCTGGCAAATAGCTCCTAATCCGGGCTAACATTATGGCAGTGAGGTTTTCTCTGATGAGAAAATGTGTCCTTTTGGCATGTGAGTTGTCATGAAAGAGGATGTGTTTATGTTAGCGGGTCCACGAATTTGCGCACGTGCATTGGCTTGTCATGGAAAGATGCAGGGTGTGGTGGAATTTCACACGGACATTGGTTTGACATGGATGCAAGGTGTGTGGTGGAATTTCACACGGACATTGGTTTGACATGGATGCAAGGTGTGTGGTGGAATTTACACACGGGTATCGGTTTGACATGGATACAAGGTGTGTGTTTATGTCGATGGCTGAAGGACTTCCAAGAGAGCCAAAAGCTGGGAGTTGCACCATAAATTTCAACGGGTTTTTCGACATGTGCCGAGGAAATTCTTAGAATGGTTTATTCTAAGTGGTCTACTAATATGGTGGAGTAGGGTTCTCTGGTTTGAGAATGATGGTTCCCCGGTTTGAGAATCATGATTGTCGGTGCAGACAATGGTGGAGCTTCTTTTATTTTGTCAAGGTGGAGTTTGTTGAGTTTTGGTGTCAAAAATAAAAGAAGGGCTTTTGTATCCCACATTGGTTGTGGAACAAAAGGGGTGGGAAGACTTAAGGTTATTTAAGGAACCCATGTGTGGTGTTATCAAGTGCACCAGTCAAATACACTTTAACCTTTGTGGTTTGACTCTAGTTAAATTCCTTTCTTGTATTCTCTAGTATGGAGAGTTGGGAGAGAGGTGTGAGTCAGTCAAAGGTTTGTAAGAGTGTGGGTACTCGGGTCGGGAGAGAGAATGTCTGTGTGATTGTAAAAATGTTTCACATAGTGGAATTTCTTTCTCTGGGGGTCGTGGTTTTTCTCCGGTTTTGGAGTTTCCACGTAAATTCTTATGTTGTGGATTGTTGTTATTTCCATTTTATTTCTCAGTTATTTCTGCTTGTCCCTAGGGAATGAATGTGGGATCCAATTTTTCCCAACATATATATATATATGTACTTATGTATTACTTCATTTAATGTGTAGCAAGATAAGGTTGGATCTTGTGATACAACTTGATAACAGTATTAACAAAATGATCAAATGTTTTTAATTTTCCGAGAACTCGTTGAGATTGTTTATCCTTTATATATTTTTATTTTTTTATATTCCCAATAAATGTCACCTTGGTCCCCAACATAAAGCAAGCCTGGTAAATCTAACTTAGTTAAGGATTTTTAGGCCATTCGTTTTGGTACTACGTTTATTATGGTCCCCATGATTCTAATAGTCTTCTATTGTTAATTAATTTTAAAAGTGAAAAATTTATAACAAACACTTGCTTCAAGTATCATTGGACCACTTTGGTAGAAATTAAAACAATTAGGTTTATCAGCTCAAGTTGCATGAAATATTACACTTAATCCATTTACATTTACCTAAGACAAGGAACCAATGTTTGTGCTTCTTTTCATATTAAAGGAATGGACCACCATGCAATTTAATTCTATATCTGTTTGATGGAACACAATTAAAAGTTGTATCTTATTAAATTTACAAACTCAGTTTCAAGAGTCTTCCCTCTATGTTGCTGAAAAAGCTATATATTTATAAGACATGAAGTCTTACAATTTCAGATATATCTCACTGATATATTTATATATATAGAATATGGATCAAATATGTCCTCCTATTTGGGGTGAGTCTATGGGACACATCCTAACCATAGATAAATAATTTTGAGTGGTCCAGATTTTTAGGATTTTTTTATGTTTATTTTTTTGTTTCAGCAATTCAAAATGGTAGGGTGGTAATTTGACACTTTAGAATCAGTTACTAAGATTTCATTTCCTCTTTCACGCGATTTCACCCACTCTTCATGCACTCTCTCTCTCTCTCCCGGTGTTTCAGTTTCAAAAAAAATTCTCTGTTGCTTGATGTAGTATAGGGTTTTGTTGCTTATGACTTGCTTATGTAGTTAATGTATCTGTGATGCATGTGTAGTGTATATTTATTGCTTATGTATAGGCTTATCGCTTATGTAGTATGAGTTTGTTGCTTATGACTTGCTTATGTAGTTAATGTATTCGTGGTGCATACATAGTGTATATTCGTTGCTTATGTAATATAGACTTGTTGCTTATGTAGTATGAGTTTGTTGTTTATGACTTGCTTATGTAGTTAATGTATCCGTGGAGCATACGTAGTGTATATTCGTTGCTTATGTAGTATAGACTTGTTGCTTATGTAGTATGGGTTTGTTGCTATGACTTGCTTATGTAGTTAATGTATTCGTGGTGCATATGTAGTGTATATTTGTTGCTTATGTAGTATTAGATCGTTGCTTATGTAGTATGGATTTGTTGCTTATGAGTTGCTTATGTAGTTAATGGTATATAAAAGCACCATGACACATCTACACAAGCAACAAATTACATCTTCACAAGCAAACTTCGAACTGAAGTCAAGCTCTAGCAACTATGGCAAATTGTCTGCAACATTTTTCACACAATAGTGAATTGAAGAATAATAATGAATGATTTGTCACAATAGTGCGTTGAAGAAGAAGAAAGATGAGATTTGTTCACGTTGAATTTGATGTGAGATTTGCATAGATTGTGTGATCATAATGTGAACAGAATCCCATGAATATTGGGTATTTTGTAGGATGACTAATTTACCCCTTTCTCTAATTTCCAACATTTAATCTGAATTTTTAGCTCTAAAATCACAACCATTGAAAAATCTAGATATGTGGCTAGGATTGGTCCCTATGGACTTACCCTAAGAGGTGGTCTCATATAACCCTATCCCTATATATATATACATGATTTGGTTCAAATGTGACAACCATTCCTAGTTGAGACAGTATGGACTCATCATATTCATTAATTATTAAAAATGAATGGTTGTGATTAAATCAATTTTTTTCCCATCATTTTCGCGATTTTAAGGGTAAGATTGTAATTGTGTATTTCAAATCAATTATCCAGCGGCTTTTCTGGTATGTTTGACTTTTTGAAACTATTTTTATGGGTGAGATTGTAACTGCTGGATTTAATGGCGTTATTTAAGGAAACCGTTTTCTTTCCAATTTTTTATTTTAGAGTATAGTTTGGGTTCTTTTGCTGCTTAATTAGTTATTAAATAATACATATTTAGTTGTTTTTGTTCCACTCTTTTACGACAATATAACATAGTTGAGTATAATGTACTGCATACTTAGTTATTTCACACTATAAGTAGTTTTTATATAATGTATAGTTAGTTGATTTTGCCGCATAGTCTTTGATGCATTTTTTTTGAGAAGGAAATAATATATTAAAGGTGCTGGAAATCCGTCCAGCAACAATTGACAAAGGGGGTCTAAAAGACAATTCCAGATATGTTCATCTGAATCCATATTTTTAGCATACAAAGCAAGATTATGGGCAACAAAATTAGAAGATCTATGAAACCAGAAGATGCCCCAAAGGGTGAGGAGTGACTTGAGCCGTAGTGTATATATACGTGTGTGTATGTGTGTGTTTCCTTCTTCTCATAAATACATGTTTTTAGACATAATCTAAGTCATGTATTTTTTTTATTAAAATAAATTCGAAAACATCTGCAAAACCAGATGTTTGAGTGATTACATATATCTTTTTTCTCCTATGTTGGATAACTGATCTTAACTTCTTTTAAGTGGAGATAATGAGGTATCAAAATGCACTTAGTGGACTTGTATGTGGTTATTTTCTCTCTTAAAATTACGAAGGCTGATTTCAGTCCAAAATGGGGGAGAAGGTGGCACAACAACAGGCTGGAAGCAAAGGCAAATGAGTGGAGATGGTGATTCCCGAGAATGATGCCAACACCCGAGGCATTATTTGTTAACAGATGAACTTGTTTGTTTGAAGAGTATTTGATGCTTTTGGTACTTCATGTTTCTGACTTATATTCAGGGGGAGATTTGACTTCTTGTTTTCAGGGGGAGATATGAATTCTTGAATTCAAGGGGAGAAAATTAACTGTGTTTTTGTGTAGGTTTTGTCCAGAAATCTGTATGACTAATGTATTCTCATACTTTGTAAATGAGAGTTCTTGTTTTTGGATACACAATGGGAGTTGTTCTTCTAGTTTCCTTGTTTACTACGTATTTTTGTATCTTGTAAACAACATCATCATTTGAAGAGTTTTTGTTCTAATGAACACCGTACAAGTATTTTATACTTGTACAAAAAATTTAATCACTTGTGTCTTGTCTTTAAATATGTCTTTATTTCATATATTGTGAAATTGTGTTTTGTTTAAAGTCTTTCGCTATATTTTATAAAGTACGTTGGCAACACTTTTAACTGCACATTGCATTTTAATAAGAATTGGATCCTTCAATTCTTTCATGACATAATATATATAATAGCTGCAAACCAGGTCAACCATAAGCTCGATCAAATGGTGCAATGGTGTGTTGAATTATATAAACTTATTTTATGTTTAATTGTGGTAGATGAGTTTGGTAGTTGAGTTTAAGTTGTTGGTATGGTAGGTGAATGTGGTAGATAGAAATAAAAGATAACCATTGGATTAAGGTTGGTGAGAATCAATCTTAACCATTGATCTAGATAAAGTTTTAGTATAAATAGGTGGTGGTGTTGGTTCATTTTGTATCAAGTTAAGAAAGAAAAACAAGTGAGTGGGAAGCAAAGCTTCTAAGTAATATTTGAGTTTAAGTGAAGTTGTGGTGATGTGTGTCTTGTAATATTTGAGTGATCAATAAAATTATGTCTTTTGAGTGGTAAATTTCCAACAAAGTGGCATCAGAGCCACAATTGTAAAATCTCGTGAAATTCTAAGTATGCTCTGTGGTTGCAGCTTTGACTGATCTTCCACATCAGAAGAAAACATTTCTTGAGATTTTATACATAGTGAGATCGAGTTGAGAGTATTAAGTCAACTCATAGAGTTGACCAAGTCAAGTTGATAGTTGACCACGAGTTGACCAAGGGTTGACCGTTGACAAAGTAAAAAAAAAATTCCAAGATTTTTTTTTCAGTCCATTTGTTAGTCAGAATCTTCAATTCACATGGCGAGTGTGGCATCATTCCAAGTTCCACAACTTAAGGGAAACGACTTTGAAAATTGGAGTATCAAAATGAAGGCACTTCTCGGAGCACATGACGTATGGGAAGTCGTGGAAAAAGGTTATGAAGAAACTAAAGACGAGTCAACACTATCCTCTACAGAAAAGGATAGTTTGAAGGACTCGAGAAAGAAAGACAAGAAGGCTCTCTTTCTCATCTACCAAGCTTTAAATGATGATGGCTTTGAGAAAATCTCAAGTGCTACCTCTGCTAAACAAGTGTGGGATAAGCTCCAAGTCTCTTACAAGGGAGAAGAGAAGTTAAAAGGTACGACTACAAACATTGAGAAGAGAGTTTGATTCACTACAAATGAAAGAAGGTGAATTTGTTTCTGATTACTTTTCTAGAGTTTTGACCGTTTCTAATCAACTAAAAAGAAATGGTGAAAAACTAGAAGATGTAGTCATTATGGAGAAAATTTTACGATCTTTGGATGCAAATTTTGATAGTATTACAACTATCATCGAGGAAACTAAAGACCTCGAAACTATGACAATTGAACAACTTCTTGGTTCACTACAAGCCCATGAAGAAAAGAAGAAGAAAAAAAGGTGTTGCGAGATCAACTTCTTAAGACAAGTCCAAAGAAACCAAGAATGAAGAAAACTTCCACAATAACAGAAGTCAACGTGGAAGAGGTCGTGGACAAGGAAGAGGTCGTGGCCATGGGCGAGGTTGGAATTCAAATAATAATTTCAACAACAACTATATGCGAGAGAAAGTTCCACAAGAGGCCGTGGAAGAGGAAATTCATACTCGAGGTATGATAAATCTCAAGTTCAATGTTATAATTGTCAAAAGTTTGGTCATTACACGGAGATTGTAGAAATCCCAATACTCGAGTTAATGAGAGAGCCAATTTGGTGGAAGAAAAGAAAGAAAATGGTGCTTAATGTTTTGCTTCTAGCACGAAAGCGATAACAATGAAGGTCAAGATGACACATGGTACCTGAGATCACAGTGCTAGCAATCATATGTGTGGGAGACGAACAATGTTCGTAGAACTTGATGAATCATGTAAGTGGCAATGTCTCTTTCGGCGATGATTCTAAAGTAGCGTAAAAGGAAAAGGTCAATCCTTATTCGCTTGAAAGATGGGAGACATCAATTTATTTCTAATGTTTATTATGTACCCACCATGAAAACAAATATTTTGAGTGCAGGACAACTCTTAGAAAAAGGTTATGATATTCATTTGAAAGACAATAACCTTTCTATAAGAGACAATATGAATAACTTGATTGCGGGGGTACCCATGTCAAAAAAATAGAATGTTTACGCTCAACATTCAAACTGATGTAGCAAAGTGTCTCAAGATGTGCTATAAAGATTCATCATGGTTGTGGCATCTAAGATTTGGACATCTCAACTTTGGAGGACTCGAGTTACTATTTAAGAAGAATATGGTGAGAGGTTTACCTTGTATCAACCATCCTGATCAGCTTTGTGAAGGATGTTTACTTGGGAAGCAATTCAGGCAAAGCTTTCCAAAAGAGTCAAACTCCAGATCTCAAAAGCCACTTGAGCTCATACATGCTGATGTTTGTGGTCCTATCAAGCCAAATTCATTCGGTAAAAGTAATTACTTTCTACTATTCATTGATGATTTTTCAAGAAAAACTTGGGTTTATTTCTTGAAGCAGAAGTCATAAGTGTTTGAAGCATTCAAAAAGTTTAAGGCGACAGTGGAGAAAGAAAGTGATCTTCACATTAAAGCCATGAGAACTGATCGAGGAGGAGAATTCACTTCGAAGGAATTCCAAGAGTTTTGTGAAGCAAATGGAATTCGACGACCACTTACTGTTCCCAGATCCCCCCACCAGAATGGAGTTGCAGAAAGAAAGAATCGAACCATTCTCAACATGGTACGAAGTATGCTCAAAAGCAAGAAAATGCCAAAGGAGTTCTGGGCAGAAGCTGTGGCGTGTGTGGTTTATCTGTCAAATCGCTCACCAACAAGAAGCGTGTGGGGCAAGACACCACCAGAAGCATGGAATGGGAGAAAGTCTGGTATTTCTTATTTAAGAGTTTTTGGAAGCATAGGTCATGTACATGTACCAGATGAACAAAGAATCAAGTTGGATGATAAAAGTGAGAAGTTCATCTTCATCGGCTACGACAATAACTCCAAAGGCTACAAACTATATAACCCCATCAATGAGAAGATAATCACCAGTCGAGATGTTATCTTTGATGAAGAAGGAGAATGGGATTGGGGTACACATGCCAAAGATTACAACTTTGTTCCTGAATTTGAAGATGATGAACAAGTAATTGTTGAGAAATCAGGAGAAGAACCCATTACACCACCAACATCACCATCATTTTCACAATCACCACCATCTTTCCTAGTTGAGAGAAATGAAGAGCGTCTGAAGCACTTTGGAGATCTCTATGAGGTAACGATAAGCTCGAAAACCTCACCCTATTTTGTCGTTCGCATGATTGTGAGCGATGAATTTTGAAGAAGCTAATCAAAATAAGAAATGGGAGATGCAATGGATGAAGAAATTAAATCCATCAAGAAAAATGACACTTGGGATCTTGCTCAACTTCCCAAAGGTCATAAAGCAATCGGTGTAAAATGGGTGTACAAGGTGAAAAAGAATGCCAAAGGAGAAGTTGAAAGATAAAAGGCGAGACTTGATGCAAAAGGTTATAGTCAAAGAGTGGCATTGACTATGATGAGGTATTTGCTCTGTTGCGTTTAGAAACCATAAGACTAATAATTTCTTTGGCAGACCCAAAATAAGTGGAAAATACATCGAGATGGATGTAAAGTCGGCATTAAAGTAATGGAGTCTTTGGAGGAAGAAGTCTACATTGAACAACCCGATGGACTATGTGGTTGAAGGACAAGAAGGTAAAGTCTTGAAGTTAAAGAAAGCTCTCTATGGATTGAAAAAAGCACCGAGAGCATGGAATAGTAGAATTGACAAATACTTGCAAGAGAAAGGCTTCACAAAATGTCCATACGAACATGCTCTTTACATCAAGAACAAGGATAATGATGTTTTAATTGTTTGCTTGTATGTTGATGATTTGATTTTTACAGGGAACAACATAGGCTTGTTCCAAGAATTCAAGAAGGAATGACAAAAGAGTTTGAAATGACTGACATTGGGTTGATGGCTCACTACCTCGGAATCGAAATCAAGCAAAAGGATGATGGGATTTTTATCTCACAAGAAGGCTACATAAAAGAGATCTGAAGAAGTTTAAGATGGATGATTGCAATCCAATAAACACACCCGATAGAATGTGGATTGAAATTGTGCAAGGATGATGAAGCAAATAAAGTGGATCCAACACTTTCAAAAGCCTAGTTGGATGTTTGAGGTACTTAACTTGTACAAGGCATGATGATATTCTTTATGCGGTTGGACTTGTGAGCGCTATATGGAAAATCCAACCACCACACATTTCAAAGCGACCAAGAGAATTCTTCGTTACCTAAAAGGTACAATCAACTTTGTCCAGTTTATTCGGTTTCTAATGATTATAAGCTAGTTGGATACGATGATAGTGATTGGTGGAGATACCGATGATCGAAAAAGTACAATCGGCTTCACATTTTTCATGGGAGATCTTGCTTTCACTTGGGCATCGAAGAAACAACCAATAGTCACTCTTTCAACATGTGAAGGCTGAGTGCGTGGCGACTACATCATGTGTTAGTCATCAATATGGCTAAGGAATTTGTTAAAAGAATTAAGCATGTCACAAGAAGATCCAACATAGATTTATGTTGATAACAAATCGTCAATAGCTTTGGCCAAGAATCCGGTATTTCATAATCGGATCAAGCATATTGATACTCGATACCATTATATCGAGAAATGCATTGCGGAGAAGAAGTTCAAGTGAAGTGCGTGAAGTCGCAAGATCAAGTTGCTGATATCTTTACCAAACCATTGAAGTATGAAGACTTTGCAAGATTGAGAAGTTCACTTGAGATTATAAAATAAGTTTAAAGGAGAGTGTTGAATTATATAAACTTATTTTATGTTTAATTGTGGTAGATGAGTTTGGTAGTTGAGTTTAAGTTGTTGGTATGGTAGGTGAATATGGTAGATGGAAATAAAAGATAACCATTGGATTAAGGTTGGTGAGAAACAATCCTAACCATTGATCTAGATGAAGTTTTAGTATATAGGTGGTGTTGTTGGTTCATTTTGTATCAAGTTAAGAAAGAAAAACAAGTGAGTGGGAAGCAAAGCTTCTAAGTAATATTTGAGTTTAAGTGAAGTTGTGGTGAGATGTGTCTTGTAATATTTGAGTGATCAATAAAATTATATCTTTTGAGTGGTAAATTTCCAACATGGTGAAATTCAAACTTGAGACTTCTCAGCCTTCAAATCCCACCCAACTCAAATTTTCAATTTTCAATTTTCAATTTTCAAAGAATCATTAGCATCTCAAGGACCGATGTATATAAGGAGCCAGAAAGTGGTGTGGCCATAAGAATTCAGAAGACCCAATATATAATATATAGTATAATAAACTATAAAGTGATGGAATAGGCAAAAACCATAATTAATCAGGGCCCCACTTTAATTTGTTTTGTACTATGATGTATAAATTGTTCAGCATGTCAACGGCCCAAAAGCTACACACTAACGACTGGCACCAATCACCACTCGACAACGCATCTCTCATAAGTCCCCTCTTTCCCTTTCACCCCCACCCCACCCCACCCCCGATACAATTGTATCAGTATGTCCTTTTTTTTGTGTGTGGAGTGAGGAACATAAATGAGAATGACCTTCTTTAAAGTTTTTTTTTTAGGGTTTTGTTATACATAAAGCAGGGGTCTTCATTTTTTCTCATTTATCTTCATATATTGAAGAAAAAAAAATGGGGAGAGGCAAAGTAGAGCTGAAGAGGATAGAAAACAAGATAAGCAGGCAAGTGACATTTTCAAAGAGGAGATCAGGTTTGATGAAAAAAGCTAATGAGATCTCAGTTTTGTGTGATGCTGAGGTTGCTTTGATTGTTTTTTCTACCAAAGGAAAACTCTTTCACTACTCTACTGATTCCAGGTTTGTATATTTAATACATCTTTTATTTTAGGCAAACGGTCTCATTGATATAATCCATTAGACGGATCCTGTTTGTAATTAGAATCTCAATCCAAACCTAAATCCATATAAAATATCTATATTTTTTGTGTTTTGTAGGATCCGTCTCATGAACTTAAATTTTTTTATCTTATTGAACTACCACCCATTTTCATGAAATTTAAAAAAAACAAAGTATCTTGGTCATAATTTCATGATCCATCAAGAAAAGATTAATATATAACAATATTTATCAAATATTAGTTTCATGTAAAAAAAATTAAAATATTTTCCAGTATCCCTTATATGTGTGTGTGTGTCATTGTCTGATTTGGTGTAGCTTGATTTTGTGCTGTGTGCAGATGTGCGTGTGTGTATATATATATATATATATATATATGTATTTATGACTATTTCATTTTAAACCCATTTTGGTTTAGTCTTGTATGGTATTATTACCAATTTGGTTATAAAGTTTGTTTATGTTTCTAAGGAACAGTTTGACAGATATGAATCAGTATATCTCATTGATTTGTCATATGATATGAGGACATAATTGAGCTCTTTTGTGATAGAACAGTACTATTTTGGATAGTAGTTTCTATCACTCTGCAGAATGGCAGATTATGGTAACACTTTAGGGAAAATGTCACATATTTAAGCATAAAGTTAATTATATGATTATATGAATCCCAAAGTTTGGGGTTAATTTGTTCTTCCCACAGCTTCTTAACACAAATAAGTGGACACATAAATATTTCCGTAACTATGATTTTATTATTTCTTCATTTACTAAATTATGTTACATAATAATCTCAAATTTCTACCTCCCCAAATCTTTTCAGTTAGCACATTTGAGTTAAATTGTGGGTTTTTATCTTTTCCTTTTTCTTATAGTGATAAAACTTTACTCTAGTGTAGTTAGTAAGGATGTAAACAGATTGAGTTGAATCGAACATAGTACTATTTAAGCTTGTTTGAATTTTAATCGAGCTTTAAAAATTGTGTCTGAACTTGTTTTGATTATTGATTGAATCGAATTTGGACAAACTTTAGTCAAGCCAAACACGAATTGAGCTTAAGTAACAAGATAATTTTACATATTATGTTTATTTTTTACTAATCGAGTTGAGCTTGAGTCTAGCTTTATATTAAATGAGCTTTTAACGATCGATCTCGAATCAAGTACCGAATAGTTTAGTTTGATTTTCTGCCGTAGTAGTAATGTAGTACGTGCCTTTTGATTCGGGTAAAGCTAGCTTCGTAGTTCAAAGCTTTAAGGGTGCTTCCCCTCCATTTTTAAACCATAAAAGGCATGGTTAGATTTAAATGTTCTATCATTAGTCATCATGGTAATCATTCTTTAAATTAATGCGATAAATTTTATTACGTGTGCTGGTTAAAATTTGATCCCGTTCGATAATTAGTAGCATTACGGTATAAAAAACAACTACGGTTGCTATTGGTACATCAAAATTTTTGTAAAAGTTTCCTTCAAAAAGTTTTGGACTAATATGCAATTGTTTGTAAAAAAATTAAAAAAATACCCTATGCATTATTCTAACTATTTCAACTATCAATCAGATCAAATTATTATTTTATTCAAATAACATCATTATCAACACTAACGTTACAGGGATCAACGTTGTGCTCCAATGGTTGACACACGTATTGTACGGGCTATTGACCCGGTAATATTTAAGTAAACATCAGATGAAGAAATTGGTGTTCATTGTCTAATATTTTTTCGTGCTCCAATGATTGAGACGCGTATTATAAGGGCTATTGACCCTGTAATATTTAAGTAAACATCAGATGAAGAAATTGGTGTTCATTGTCTAATATTTTTTGGTATTTATTTGAGAATCCAGGATCTAATCGGATTCTAAATCTGAATAAATAATTAGCGACATTTAATTTATTCCATTCAGCAACCCACATCATCAAATAACTTTAATTAAGCACCATTGCATTTAGAGATGTTAAAAGGGTCGCGGCCCGTTGGCCTGGACCATTTAAACTGGAAAAAAAGAGGGCTAGGAACGATTATTTTGACCCGTTTAAATCCGGATCTTTTTGGCCGGACCATTTAGCCCGAAAATACATTTAGTTTAGGCTAGCCCGTAGTTAACCCAGAAGCTAGCCGCTAATATGGTATTTTTTTTTCTTAAAAATAAATATAATTCTAATATTATAAATCCATTTTATTACTAAATATATTTTTTCAAGTTCACATCTCCTCATCTTTAATAGGTTTAAATATATAATTCTTAAAACTATGACTTATAGTCATATGAATATTTTTTTTAAAAAGTATTATTTTTTTTTAATTTTATATGGGTATATATTATATAATGCTATATTCTATTATTATAGTTTTATTTTAAAAATTTAGATCATGAAATATTTTAATTTTATAATTTTGTTAACGATATAGTTATCAAGTATGCAAGATATTTTTATAATGAATACTTTAACTTAACATATTAAACTTAAATGTTATATATGTTCGAGTTTAAAATTTCATTTTAAAATATATAATTTTTATTTTTTTGACTTATAGCCCGATAGTAGCCCGTTTAGCCGAATAGGGTAGGTTACTCAGGGCTAGGGCCATCCCTTTTAACA
Source organism: Rehmannia glutinosa (assembly GCA_016081115.2). Classification (NCBI taxonomy): domain Eukaryota; kingdom Viridiplantae; phylum Streptophyta; class Magnoliopsida; order Lamiales; family Orobanchaceae; genus Rehmannia; species Rehmannia glutinosa. The sequence continues at coordinate 540,546 of JABTTQ020001697.1, read as the reverse complement.
TCTATAATTGCATGATGATCAAAAGATGAGCTCCTATATGATCAAGTAGGATTGTTAAGCACATCTTTATTTCACATTTGGTTATTAACAATCAATAATTGCACAATGGTGCGCATGTTGCATTGCACCACTAGCTTGTAGCTCAAGTAGTATCACTAACCCTTTAAAAGGGTGTTAACCAGGGTTCGAACCCTATATATTTCAGTTTATTTGAAATTTATCTCCTCGATCTCCTCAACCAGTACTCACAACTTATTAAAAAAAACAATGGTGCATGTTGCTCGTTTTGTATTTGTCTAATGTGCGTGTTTATAACAAATAATTTACAAAGTTAATAATTGTTATTTGTTATGTTTCAAACATTATTACTTCTTATCATTTAGTATATATATGCCTCAATTACTATCATCTTTTGCTATTTTGGTTCAATAGTAATTTTTTCTCTTTTTATATTTACCTTATGAGGCGAAATTAGGAGTTACAATACAAGGCCATGATATTCATTAAATCCTTCACAAGTCTCAATTAAGCATATTTTTGTATATATGTGTTACACATCCCTACACACACAATACTTACGATAAAACTTAATGTTGCATAGAATAATATTTTGTTTTAACATAAACTCACTATAGTATACTACTCTATCTTCCAAATCTATTTAAGCGCTTTCTTAACATATATTTTTTTTTCCATAGCTATCATCTCCCTCACTCACTTAGCATAATAGCATTTTTCAGTAACTATCAAAGTATCAACCACTACTTTAACTTGGTACAATTTTGTAAAGATACATAATTTATATATTTTTTTCCAAATCTTACTTAGAGCTGAGCACAGAGTTAATGAATGTGAGGATGCATGATTCATATGTTTATTATGAGAATTAATGCAATGGAGAAAGTATGATTTTTAAATATATATTATGTTATTTTGTCTTAAATTAATATTATAAAAGGATAAAAACCAATTTTATATTTTTGAATGATTGCGTATTAAAATTATCGAGAAAAATGCACTTTTGGTCCCATTAGATTTATCCCCTGATGATTTTAGTCTCATGTCTTGAAAATAGTCCCATAAGATTTTTCCTGTCTTATTAATGGTCCCACCGTTAAAAAATTAACAGTCAAACCTGCGATTTGGGAATAAAAGTAAGAATAATGGGACTAAAATCATTAGATGCTCAGTCTAATGGGATCAAAGCTGAATTTTTCTCTAAAAACTAAATATAACTAATATCTATTTTAAAAAATATATTATCATTTAGTTACTATTTTTTATTTATTATAATTAAAAAATGACAAGTAAATTATATGATAAAATTTATAATTCAGCTTATACAAAATAAATTTTCTGGAAAATAATTTTTAGAAATAGATGTTAATTAATTTTTTTTTTGTGAATGTGTAATAAAAAAAGATAAAATACATGTATCATTTATTTTAATTAGAAAATTAACAAAGTAAAATAAATGATAAAATTTATAACTAAAGTTATAAAAATTAAATTTTCTGAAAAATAACTTTTAAAAGTAGATGTAAATTAAATTTATTTTTTTGAATGTGTAATCTGAAAAAACTAAATCAAATACATGCATATATAACACAAAGTGCATGTATGTGTATATATGTAATTGTTTTTGTTTTTTTTGGGGTGGGGGTGGGGTCCCTATATTTTTGCCCCAAGATACTGGTCTCATATAACTTATTGTATGTATATGTAAAGTTTGATTATTATTTTTTTTTGTGAAAATGTAAAGTTTGATTTAAAAACATAAAAATAAAAATATAATATTTGAAAATAAAAAAGTAAAAACAATGTGAGCTAGGTTAATATTACTAAAATATTTTTAATAGTATTTATAATTTAACTATACTAAAATATTTTTAATAGTCTTTTCTAAACTTTTTAAAAATAATTCATATATTTAAAAATTATGAAAATATTTAATATTGTAAACTTTTTTATTTTATTGATAGTTGAACTACATATTTCCAATACGTAAATGTGATTTTTGTAATTATTTATATTTTCAAAATCAAGAAGTGATTTAAACTAAAACAATATAGGAATTTATTTTTCTAAATATTTTAAGTAAGAAAATTTGTTTTAGCGAAATAAAATACACTGAAAAAAGATATTTTTAGAAAAATATTTGAAAGGACAGAGATTTTCTTTAGTTTTCAAGTGGGACATTCACAATATTAATTTAAATAAATAACTCAAAATATAAAATTTAAAATAATTTTTATCATCAATAATATTAAATTTAACCAAAAAAAAAAAAGAATAATGGGATCATTTTTGGTTAAAAATTTAACTTTGGTGTCCTATGGGACTATTTTTGTCTTCAATAACGGTTTCCGTTGGATTTTTAACGGAGTTTCAGTTTCCAAGTCCTATGAGACTATTTTTGGTGAAAAATGTCGATTTGGGACTAAAAGTGAGTCTAATGGGACTAAAATCATCAGGGGGTAAGTCTAATGGACCAAAAGTGAATTTTTCTCAAAATTATCATTTCATTTCAAAATCATTAATTCTTTATCTTAACATTTTCCTTCTGCTTTTTTATATTGGTCGTAACAACATTTGATTATCCTAGATGAGAAAAGAAATGTATTCTGTGGAAAAAAGTTGATTATCAAGAGTATTTACTCTCTAGCAGAACACAATAAAATTCCATTGCAACCAATGTAGCATATAATGTAGCACATTTGTGCATGATTACTGAATTTCATCAATTTTCTTAGTTTAAATGGCATCTTTGTGTGTGTGTGTATATGCTAGCTTGTCGTGTGTATATATATAGTTTGCTAATAGTTTGTCCTTTGTTTTGTAGCATGGAAAGAATTATTGAAAAATATGAAAGACATTCACACGTAGAGAATCATCTTACGACGAATTCTGAACCCAAGGTATAAAACAAATTCATTTATTTATTAATGTTGGTCTAATTTATCGTTTTCCCATATAATTATTTGTGTTGATAATAAAGTTACCTAGCAATATAAAATTGGTGACATCTGTTTGGCACACTTACTTTCTCGTGTTTTATATGTAGTGATTGGAACTGAGATACATATATACAAGAGAAACAAAATCTCGAGTGAAACTATTTGAAAATAGAATTTAACCTCTTTATATTTTTCCCATTTGGTAATCAATGTAAAAGTCTAGTTGAAGTAACATGTTCATATCTTCTTCTAAAAAGTCATTTTGGTTATATTATAATTCATTCACATTAACCAAATTGTGTATAGAAGTGTTTGTACTACAAGTTCAACTTGTATAAATATCATGCATACACCAATTTTAACGAATTGCCGATTGCATATTCATTCTCATTGATGTCTATATTTCTAGTATTCCCTATGATCTTGACTATATATACTTTCAATTTTATTAATAAGTATAAATATAATATTCCCAGTCTTGCCATTTGGAGTTAATTTACATGTTGAAATAATCTTTTATTGTTTCATCATAGTTTTACTAAAACTTAAATTAATTTTGTCATTCTTTTAAGTGTCATATGTGAAACTCCTATATATATTTCTTAGTTTTTATCGTATCACTATTGTTTTTAATTTGATATGGCACAAGTTTAGTGATTGGAATGTCTTTTCTATGATATGATTTTGTTTAATTGCTTAATTTTATTATTTTTACTTACGATGTTGAAGGATATAGAATTAGGTTATTGATCTGTGCATGAATCGCTTAATATTGCATTTTGTTATCATTTATGTATGCAGTGTCTTATTTATACAAATCTAAATAATAATATTGTGAAATAATAAAAAGCACATATAATAATTTAATTTACTATTTATAATTAATTTCGTATACAATTAATGCTTTTGGTATTAAAGAATTTGTGATAATCTTAATGTTTTGGGTTCTGACTTCTGACATAGTGCCTTATGGAAGTGAAAAAACTTGTTCGGACATAAAATATCTTAATTTTCCTCTTAAAATTTAGTACATATTTTTTTGGAAAGGAGTACAGATTTTATGTAACATGTTTTAATTATTTAACTTCAAGTTTTCAAGAATTTGGATTTCTGACCTTTAAAATTCCCTAATGTTATAATTTTTTAGGATACGTAAATTCTTGTAATGTTTCTACTATGACCATAATTTGCATATTTCAACCACCTTTAAAAGTTTATTGGTATAAGACTACAATAAAGTGAAGTTTTATCGTAGCTTTTACACTTCTTAACTTAGATGGATGTTTTAGGGCCTAATTTTGTGGCAAAACAGAAAATATTAAGTAACTTTGAATAATATACCATTTAAGTACTCTTTTTATTCAACAATATAATCATTGTTGGATTTTAAACTTGATTTTGGTCCAATTAATATTGGGCTTGAAAATAAATATTTGAGTTAAAAGATAAAATAAGATCCAAGTCCAAATAGGCCCAAGTTCTAGAATTTGTCTAGAAGTGTCTTGGAAAAATATCTTAGATATTATTGGTAAGAAAGCTTGTAGAATATTCTAGGAAAGTAGATATTTTGGAGGATGATTCTAGTAGATGAATTATAGCCATTAGATCAAATAAATCCTAGCAATTGGTTAGGAAGTTGTACTAGTATAAATAGGGGTGTCTTGATCATTTTGTAACAAGCCAAATTTGAGAAGAATCAATACAAGCAAATATTTATCCACCAAAAAAAACTCTCTTATATTTCTTAGCCTAAATAACCTCCTCCTTCTAAAAGAAAAAATAATTCATCTTCCAACTACCAATTTCTAAATAACCCCTTTTCTTCTAAACTGTGATAGCCCTCCTCCAACAAAGTGGTATCAGAGCCACAAGATCACTTGTGGTTTACATAAAAATATGGCAAATGGTGTGGCTTCCTTTCAAGTCCCTATGCTCAACACAAGCAACTATGATAATTGGAGTATCAAGATGAAGGCCCTTTTGGGTGCACATGAAGTTTGGGATATTGTAGAAAAAGGTTATGTCGAGCCACAAGACGAGGCTACACTATCCCAAACTCAAAAGGATAATTTAAAAGATTCAAGAAAGAGAGACAAGAAAGCTCTCTATCTCATCTACCAAGCTTTGGATGATGATGGTTTCGAAAAGATCTCAAGTGCAACTACCGCCAAGGATGCATGGGAGAAGCTTCAAACATCTCACAAAGGAGCCGAGCAAGTAAAAAAGGTACGTCTCCAAACATTAAGAGGTGAATTTGAAGCTTTACATATGAAAGAGTCCGAATCTATTTCCGACTATTTTTCAAGAGTTTTGCGGTTTCTAATCAAATGAAAAGAAATGGTGAAAAATTAAGTGATGTGAGAATTATGGAAAAGATACTCCGTTCTTTAAGTCCTAAATTTGAGCATATTGTCGTAATAATTGAGGAAACAAAAATTTGGAGGAGATGACTATTGATCAATTATTGGGGTCATTACAAGCATATGAAGAAAAACATAAAAATAAGCAAGATATTGTAGAACAACTTTTTAAAATGCAAGTGAAGGATAAAGAAGAAAGCATGAGCAATGAACGTGGTCAACATGGAAGAGGTCGTTTCAAGGGCGAGGCGGACGAGGCCGTGGTCGTGGACATGCACGAGGAGGTTTTAATAATAATGAAGATAGAAGAGAATACCCAACCGGTGGGCCTGGCGGGAGGAGCAATCCAAGAACAAGGTACGAAAAATCACAAACTAAGTGTTATAATTGTCAAAAATTTGGACACTATGCTTCCGAGTGTAGAGCTCCCAAAAACAAGGTTGAAGAAAAGGCCCACTATGTGGAAAATAAAAACAAAGAAGATGTCAATTTGTTACTAGCATACAAAGGTGGTGATGGAAGACAAGACAACACTTGGTACCTCGATACTGGTGCAAGCAACCATATGTGTGGAAGAAGAAGCATGTTTGTGGAGCTTGATGAATCGGTGAGTGGCAATGTTTCTTTTGGAGATGAGTCTAAAGTCCCGGTCAAAGGAAAAGGTAAAATTCTAATCCGCTTGAAGAATGGAAGTCATCAATTTATTTCTAATGTCTATTACGTTCCAAATATGAAAAGTAATATCTTGAGTTTGGGACAACTCTTAGAGAAAGGCTATGACATTCACATGAAAGATCGTAGTCTTTCTATAAGAGATGATAGAAATAATTTAATCACTAAAGTGCAAATGTCTAGAAATAGAATGTTCTTATTAAATATCCAGAATGATGTAGCAAAATGTCTCAAAGTTTGCTACAAAGATATATCTTGGCTTTGGCATCTACGATTTGGGCACTTAAATTTTGGCGGATTAAATTACTATCAAAGAAAGAGATGGTAAGAGGATTGCCTTCCATCAATCATCCCGATCAACTATGTGAAGGATGTCTATTGGGAAAACAATTCAGAAAGAGTTTTCCAAAGGAATCAAGCTCGAGATCACAGAAACCCCTGGAGCTCATACACACGATGTTTGTGGACCAATCAAGCCAAACTCTCTCGGTAAAAATAATTATTTCCTCTCCTCTTTATTGATGATTTCTCTAGAAAGACATGGGTATACTTTTTGAAACAAGTCGAAGTGTTCGAAGCATTCAAGAAGTTCAAAGCTATGGTGGAAAATGAAAGTGGATGCAAAATCAAGGCAATGCGATCGGATCGTGGAGGAGAATTCACATCTAAGGAGTTCCAAGAATTTTGCGAAGCAAATGGAATCCGGCGTCCTTGATGGTCCCAAGATCCCCGGCAAAATGGCGTAGGCGAGAGAAAGAATAGAACAATTCTTGAAATGGCAAGGTGCATGCTCAAAAAGCAAAAGGTCGCAAAGGAGTTCTGACAGTGGCACGTGCGGTGTACTGTCCAAATCGTTCACCAACTAGAAGTGTTTGGGAAAAAACACCACAAGAAGCTTGGTGGAAGAAAACCGGTATCTCTCATCTAAAAGTATTTGGAAGCAAAGCATATGCACATGTACCGACGAGAGAAGAAGTAAGCTTGATGACAAAAGCGAGACATTCATCTTCATCGGGTATGACTCAAATTCTAAAGGTTATAAGTTATATAATCCAAATACTAAGAAGCTTGTGATAAGTCGTGATGTAGAGTTTGATGAAGAATCGAGTTGGGATTTTGGCTCCCAAAACAACTTCAATTTCTTTTCCGGATTTTGAAGAAAAGGAGCCGAGACCGTCGAGCCAACAATAGAAGTTCAAGAAGAGCCAACTACTCCATCCACTTCACAATCAACAAATGAAGGAGACTCACCACCATCATTTCTAAATGAAAGAGGCATAACACGTGCAAGGAGTCTAGAAGATCTTTATGAGAACACCGAGAGAATAGATGATATAACACTTTTCTGTCTACTTGCAGATTGTGAACCTGTGACTTTTGAAAAAGCAGTCCAAAATAAAAGATGGAGAGATGCTATGGATGAGGAGATACAAGCAATCATGAAGAACGGCACGTGGGAGCTGACCTCACTTCCAAAAGGACATAAGGCTATCGGCGTCAAGTGGGTGTACAAAGCAAAGAAGAATGCTAAAGGAGAAATTGAAAGATATAAAGCAAGGCTAGTCGCAAAAAGGCTATAGTCAAAGAGCTGGATCGACTAAGACGAGGTATTTGCTCCAGTCGCTCGCTTGGAAACAATAAGGCTTATCATTTCTTTAGCATCTCAAAACAGGTGGAAGATTCACCAGATGGACGTAAAGTCAGCTTTCTTAAATGGAGTTCTCGAGGAAGAAGTTTACATTGAACAACCAAAGGGCTATGTGGTGAAGAAAGAAGAAGATAAAGTCCTGAAATTGAAGAAGGCTCTATATGGATTAAAGCAGGCACCACGGGCTTGGAATAGCAGGATCGATAAATACTTGCAAGAGAATGGATTCACTAAATGCCCGCACGAACATGCACTTTATGTCAAGGTCAGAAAAGATGATGTTTTGATCGTGTTTTTAATTGTGGATGACTTGATCTTCACAGGAAATAATCCAGACATGTTTGAAGAGTTCAAGAAAGCAATGACCAGAGAATTTGAGATGACTGATATCGGGCTTATGGCATATTACCTCGGCGTTGAAGTTAAACAACAAGAAGATGGGATTTTCATCTCATGAAGAAGGCTACGCGAAGGAAATTCTCAAGAGGTTCAAGATGGATAACGCAAGCTATTAACACACCAGTGGAGTGCGGCATCAAGTCACAAAGTATGACGGAGAAGAAAAAGTGGACCCGACATTGTACAAAAGTTTGGTTGGAAGTTTGCGGTATTTGACGTGCACTAGACCAGACATTCTCTATGCCACCGGTCTAATAAGTCGCTACATGGAGAATCCAACCACTACTCACATGAAGGCGTCGCTAAAAGGATTCTTCGCTATCTCAAAGGTACGATCAATTACGGCTTATTTTATTCAACAACTAATGATTATAAACTTGTTGGCTATAGTGATAGCGATTGGTCTGGAGATGTGGATGATCGAAAAAGTACTACTGGCTTTGTGTTCTTCATGGGAGATACCGCATTCACTTGGATGTCAAAGAAGCGACCGATAGTCACTCTCTCAACCTGTGAAGCTGAGTGCGTAGGCTGCGGCGACTTGTGTTTGCCATGCGGTTTGGCCGAGAAATTTCTTTGAAGGAACTGGGAATGACACAAGAAGAAGATCAACTAAGATTTGTGTCGACAACAAGTCGGCTATGGCATTGGCAAAGAATCCGGTGTTTCACGATCGAAGCAAGCACATTGACACTCGCTACCACTACATAAGAGAATGCATATCAAGAAATGACGTACAAATGGAGTATGTAAAGTCTCAAGATCAAATTGCGGACATCTTCACCAACCCGCTCAAGCATGAAGACTTCATACGACTTAGAAGTTTTCTCGGAATGACAAATCAAGTTTAAGGGGGGGTGTTGGATTTTAAACTTGATTTTGGTCCAATTAATATTGGGCTTGAAAATAAATATTTGAGTTAAAAGATAAAATAAGATCCAAGTCCAAATAGGCCCAAGTTCTAGAATTTGTCTAGAAGTGTCTTGGAAAAATATCTTAGATATTATTGGTAAGAAAGCTTGTAGAATATTCTAGGAAAGTAGATATTTTGGAGGATGATTCTAGTAGATGAATTATAGCCATTAGATCAAATAAATCCTAGCCATTGGTTAGGAAGTTGTACTAGTATAAATAGGGGTATCTTGATCATTTTGTAACAAGCCAAATTTGAGAAGAATCAATACAAGCAAATATTTATCCACCAAAAAAAACTCTCTTATATTTCTTAGCCTAAATAACCTCCTCCTTCTAAAAGAAAAAATAATTCCTCTTCCAACTACCAATTTCTAAATAACCCCTTTTCTTCTAAACTGTGATAACCCTCCTCCAACAATCATGAATCTTAAATACAACACTAATTGTTATCTTATTTCTTAAAATATGTATTTTATTGTTAAATCAACTTTTAATGTGTTTGAGAATAAGTTAACATTCAAATGCATGTCTCTTATAAAATGTAATTAAAATAAATCATCTTTCAATCAAAGGATTTTTCAAATGGATGCACAAGAGCTCGTTTAATTTTGTTATTATGATGGATTATTAGTTTTCGACCTTTTCAATGAATTTCTAGTTTTGCATTTGGTTCTATGTGAAAATCGTGAATGTTTTTGGATGAATGGTTTAACATTCAAAATACAGTGGTAAGAAAAATGTATATATATTTTGTTGAGTGTATTTTTTTTAATATTCTTGAACGAAAAGATGTACTGCAAAATAGCATCATGTTTTATTTAATGTTAAGACTTGTATTATGTTAAAGATTTTAGAATAAGATAATGTTTACATTTGTTAGTGGTGTGGGCTTATACTGAATTATTTTTAATATAAGAATATGATGTGTTTAATGATAGAATTATTTGTGACAACACATTCTTAATTATATGTATATTTGTTGTGTATTGGTTTTTGTATTTTTTTTAAATGGAGAACTGTGATGTTTGCAGTGAAAATTGAGTGAAATAAATATGATTTCAGTGTTACAAATTGAATAAAATTGGAGAAATGTGCACGTAGTATTTCAATTCAAGTATTGTGAAATGTGCACATAAGATGTACTTCAAACCATAGTTTTGTATGTTGCAGAGTTCTTTTTCACTTGATTTCCTTCTTTTCATATATTAGGATCATTTTGAGGAAGAATACTACAGTTTCCTTAACATTCACCTCCTACCTTCAGCTTCATGATAGTTCTACCTTATAAGCGTTTATTACAAATATTTTCTGTAGGGTTTGAGAAGGAAAAATAGATGAGAAGTTGATGCTTGTTAGATGTTTGTTCCTACATCTTGATGATCATATTTATTTGGTCAAATGTAGGAAAATTGGTGTCTTGAGCATCGAAAACTCTTGGCTCGTATTGAACTTTTACAAAGAAACACAAGGTAGAGGTTTCGATACTTTGAGATTTAAATTTTATTCACAAATTTCTTTTCTTCAAATATTGGCTCATTTACGTGTAATAATAATTCGATTCAGATCTCCTACTTCGTATGGTGTTTTATGTGGTGTTTCAATTCAACATGTAAATATTCCGTGTACAATATATAAATTGAAATACAAGATGAAACAATTCAACAAAAATATAGTGAATTTCGAGAAAATGAAAAATTATATCGCTCTTGTAGGAACTATGTGGGAGAAGATTTGGATCCTCTTAGCTTTAGAGAGCTTGAGTTTGCAGCACCAACTCGAAAATGCTCTGAAGCGAATTCGAACAAAGAAGGTAACTTTATAGAAGCTCCTTTTATATAACTCAGTACAAAATTCTAGGGATCATTACAAAAACACCCCTGATGTTCAGGCTAATTACGAAAAAACAAGAGATTTTTCGGAAATTACAAAAAACCTCTTGAGGTTTGATTCCATCTGATGTTTCCCTTTCATAAACAAAAAATATTTCAAAAACTCCCTTGACATTTATAAAATTATTACAACTTTGGGTTTTTTTGTTAATTAGCCAAAACCTCAGGGGTGTTTTAATTTTGTAATTATCCCTAAAATCTATATCATATTTTAGTACCAAAAGTACATTTGTTATGTTACTCAAACAACATGCAGAACCAACTTATGCTGGAGTCCATTTCTCAGCTTCAGAAAAAGGTAGCACCACTTATTCTTCTTGTCTATATTATATATCTCTAGCATGCTTACATTCACAAAACATTCACCAATAAATACAATCCTAGATTTTCCTGGAAGATATCATAATTTTACCAGATTGTTGGATTGGTAGTGATAAGTTTTAACTGAGAATAAGAATTAGTGTATGGATGATTTTAACATTTATAAATGATGAAATTTTAATTTTAGGTAAATTACAAAACTATATGAGCTTTACCCGAATTACCAAAAAAAATATATATATAGTTAGCTTTCAAAATTATAATATACCTCATTAAGGTATTACAAACACGCCTTGAGAATTGTATTTGCTTGATGAATATCCCCTCAATATGTGCAATTTGTAAAACAGAAACAAATATTAAGAGAATATTTGTAATTTTTGAAAGATAGAGTTTTTTGGTAATTAGACTGAAAATGTATTTTTCGTATTTAACCCATTACTACTATTATTTTTCCTGAATATAAAACCTCCAAAAGATGGTGGAATGGAAAAGGGAAGGGAAACCTGAACCTCAAGCAAAAATAGGTTAGATTGAAAACAAAATGGGAATCTTCCATTATATAATGCAAGTATTTTGGCATTTATGACAGGAGAAATCACTGCAAGACCAGAACAACTTGTTATCTAAGAAGGTGAAATGTTTTCCTTCAAACAGTTTATTACTTAACAATAATGTTTTTACGGGTAATTTGCAATTTTAGTCATGTAACTGTAGTGGTCCGGCACAATATGTCCTTAATTTCATTTAGCAAAATCACCATATATACCTTTAAAAATCTCTCATATTTAGCTCTCAACTCACCGGAAATTTCAAAATTGCTCGAAACCTTACTTAAATTGCACGTGAATGCAAAAAATTGAATTTTCTTGAATCTCCAGCCAAAACTTAGTATTTCCGGTCAATTTCCGCCAAATATTGGGGTTCGTCACCTTACTCGGCAACTATATCAACGGGAACTCTAAGTTTTGCCAAGATATTCAAAAATCCCATTTTTTGGGGTCATATGCAACTCATTTGAATTTTTTTGTACAATTTTGAAATTTTCGGTGAACGAAGTACTAAATCCAAGATTTTTTTTAACGATATGTGATTTTGCCAAATGAAATTTGAAATTGACTATACTTTTCACTATTATAGTTGCATGAGTAAAATTGCAATTATTTACCCATGTTTTTAGTATGATTACATTTCTTTCCCAGAGTGAACTTATTGATGTCTGATTGTGGTTTATAACTTGGAAACAGATCAAGGAAAGTGAGAAACAACAAATATTGGAGCATAGACAGGAGGGTTTTGCTCAAACTCCCCTAACCATTTGGTATTGATTTTTACTCTTTAGTAGAACCAAATATTACTAGCCAACTGAATAGGAGTGACAAATTGTGTCGCGTTCGAATCGCACTATCATGTTTTTTGTTGTCATGTATCTTATTTGATCTTAAATATAACAATAATTGTAATTTTAACTTAATTTATAATTTCGTGTTATACGGTTCCGTCATGTCGTGTCATGCTTTATCGTGTAATTTGTCTCTATAATAATATTTGTAATCGTGTTCGTGTCGTGTCACTCATTGCCAGCCCTACAACTGAAGTACTTACTAATCAACATTCAATTGAATTCTTTTGAATGTTTGCAGTGGCGGGTCTCAACATCCGCATATTGGGGCCCATGAAGATGGCGGCCAGAGCTCTCCTGCGAGTCCAAAGAACCTCATTCCGCCGTGGCTCCTCCACCATATGAGCCAATAATAAGAAATCCGGCCGCATTCCGGTAACCCTAAGTTGGACTTTATTATAATTTGAATGGCCAACATGTTATTTATGGAATCTGTTACAATCAAAAAAAGATCCTCTCATTAGTGTGTACATATCATTAAGTGATTGTTTCGTAATAAGCATGTACTCTAGATCTTGTACGCCCACTTCATATGATGTTTTAATAAACCAGGTGAATGTCACGAGTGGCGAGTGACCACTCTGAGCCCCAAATTTTAAGGGGCCTACTAGGGCTACATATATGTATATATTATGTATGGAGTTTGGACTCATTTTTTTCCCTCACGCACTTACCAATGATCAATTTATATAATTTTATAAAAGAACAACCCTTCTGAGATAGAAATGTATAATGAATATGTTTTTATTAGAAAAAAATAAATTCAAAGAAAAAAATAATTTGATAAAAATGTATGTGAAGATAGTATACGATCTGGTGAATATTCTTTTAAAATTAATTATTTTATTATTTTAGATTTTGCTATTATTGCATTAAAGAGTAGATTTGAACAATCGCAACATGTGATAATCTTTCCCGCTTCCTGTTTCATTCGAATAAGTTAAAGAGTTATTAATTTTTAAGTACCTGACCTATGGGCACTTTGCTGGTTTGGTACCTGACATTTACGAGTTACCAATTTAGTACTTATACTTTACTTCTTTTTTTATAAATTGGTACCTATTCACTTTTAATGATGAAAATGCTTCCAACTTTTTTTAATTTTTTGTTAAAATAGTTAAGTTTTGATTAGAATTATTAAATTATTTTTAAAATTTTCTTATTTACTATCATAATTTTAATTTTTAAATTATTTAATATTCATTTTAATTTTTAAAATTAGTTAACTAAACTATTCTTTCTTTTCGATTACTTAAACTTTAATTTATGTTTATTAATTTAGTAATTAATGTAATTAATTTTATTGTTTCTAAAAATTCATTAATATTTTTAGAAACTTCCTTTTATTTTTATTAATTAAATTTTTAATTGATTTTATAATTTAAATTAGTTTACTCAAAACATTATTTTGAGTATACAATATACTTATGTTTTTGGGGGCATTTTAGTCCTTAAAAGTGAATAGATACCAATTTATAAAAAAAAATATGTAGTATGGGTACTAAATTGGTAACTCAGAAATATCAGATATCAAACTAGCAAAATGTATATTGGCCAGGTACTAAAAAATTAATAACTTTTTTTTTAGAAATTGGTACCTATTCACTTTTAAGGACGAAAATGCTCCCAAGATTCTTTTAATTTTTGTTAAAAAGTTAAGTTTTAATTAGAATTATTAAATTTAATTAAGAAATAAGTTATTATTATTTAAATTAAATTATTAATTAAAAAAATAAAATTAATTAATTAATTAATTTTTTAAAATTCGATTGAAAACTAATTAATTTAATATATTAATAAAAAAAATTAAATAATTTTTTATTTACTATCCGGGATGGATTTCAAAAAGAAAAACAATTATATTAATTACCAAAATTAATACAACTTCAACTTACAACACCTTGAAGAGCACCACACTCTTCTTCAACACCACCATTGGAGATTACCACAATCTCCCTTTTAAGATTACCACAATCTTCCTTCAACGGCACCTTTGAAGATCACCACAATCTTTAATCTTGAAGAATACCAAATTCTTCAACACCTCAAGAGTACCACACTCTTGAAACACCTATATATCACCTAGATCACCCAAGCGTATTCTTTCCACAAGAATACTCACAAGGATGTCTTGTGTTGAATGATGACCAAAATCAAGATTACAACTCAATAATGATTAATACAATTTGAGTGCAAGTGTAATCAAGAAATGAAGCCTAGACCTCAAGATGTGAAAGTGATAAGCTAGGCAAATTACAACAAGAATAATAACTATGAAGAACAAGTATTTGCTTGGAATGTATCTTGTTGTGTTGTATCTCAATTGTTATATTGGTTGCTCCAAAACTTCCTCTATTTATAGGAGATGATTGATCAAGCATAGGCTCCTCTTGGGGATTGAAAATCTACAAAAAAATACAATTAAAATCAAGAATATAGCTGTTAGAAATCAATCCACAATTTAAGGAAAGTTTGTCTGCTGCACAACGGTTAAAATTTTGCTGTCAAAACATAGGGCGACCGGTCGCACAGAAATAGAGTTTGAATTGAACATAACACAAATTAACACGGGACGACCGGTCAAGGGGGTCTTCGACCGGTCGACCTATACCTTGACCGGTCCCCCTCAATGAAAAACCAAAGAATAATGTTTCTGTTTCAAAACTAATGCCCAGGTACCGGTCGACAGGGATGTCGACCGGTCGACGACACCGGTCGACACCCTGGTCGACCAGTCGACCTGGTCAATTTCTATTTCCGTCTCATTTTTTATTCCAAAATTCATCTTCAGGTACGGGTTGCCCATAGGGCGACGGTTGACCTCGAGGCAATCTTTGTCAATTTTTGTCGAAAATAAATCTCAAGAAATACTCCAAAAATTTAGTAAAAATATTTTAAACCGATTGGGAGTATTTAGACAACATTTAGAAACCTTGTTTTGAAGTAGAAACTTATAAACATAAAATCATTAAAAGTGTTGTCCAATTTTATCTAAAATAAAACTTGAAGAAATATTCCGAATAAATAGTAAAAATATTTTAAATCATTTAGGAGTATTTGGACAACAATTGAAAATATTGTTTTGATGTAAAAATAAAATCATCAAAATTAAGATAAAAACAAGTATCAAACACTCTTAGCCATCAAAGAGGAGCATTCAAGTTAAAACTTACATTCATTAATATGGGCCATTTAATGTCATTAAATCCAACATGAAGAGCACCAAACTCGTCTTACAATAACAACTTTAAAGAGCACCAAACTCTTGTTACAACCTTGAAGAGCACCAAACTCTTATTACAACCTTGAAGAGCACCAAAATCTTTGAACACCTGTAACAACCAAGTGTGTTCTTGGCAAAAGAGCACTCAACAAATAAGTCTTGTTTTGGATGATTTGATCAATCAAGATTACATCTCAAATGAAAGTATTTAATGAAAGTGCAAGTGTAATCAAGAAAAAAAAGTCTAATAAGCAAAATGTGAAAGTGTATTGCTTAGGCTATTACAACAAGATATGAAAGTAAGGCTTTAGAATTTTGCTGAGATATTGTTGTCGTGATGTAGAATTGCATGTTGTATTTGATCTTTCAAATTCTTCAACTATTTATAGAGAACCTTCAAGATTTGATTTTCAACATTGGCTCATCCAAATTGAATTTTGTCTCGCAAGGAAGGATCAAGAGATCTAACAAAATAGTTAAGCATATATAAATTGGATCTTGCTTTATAAGTGTTTTAACTACGGATATAATTCGTTGTCAAATATCTTATAGCGGCCATTGCTATGTTAAAAATTCAAAAGTTTAAATCGTTGGATTAAGATTTGACAAAGATCTGCACACAAAGCGATCGGTCGCTATTTCATAACGATCGTCGTCATGTGCGATGACCATTTGCTAGAGAGACAGAGAAGAAACTAAGGTTTTCTCAATCTTGTGCACCGATCGCTATATATAGCAAATCCTGTAGCCCTCCCTTGTGAAATGTCTCTGTTTTTCAATTTATAAAAACTTCTCGTACTGGTCACCCTTGATAGCGGCCAATGGCCGCCCTCAATGCGAGATATGCCTAATATTTTACAAAAAGAGGTTCAAAGAATACACCATCAACTTAGAGATAATTATTTTTAACCACCTCAACTTTACCCCTTTTACACTTCACAACCTAGACTTTTATTTTTAACCTTTTGCATCCCGAACTACGAAAATAATTACTCTTTTTGCAACTTTTGGACCATTTTGCCCCTAGGATTTTATTCTTTAATAACAATAGTTCTAGTTAACCCTTTAAACTCTAATTTGTGGCAAATTGCTCCATAAGGATAAATATATTGCATTATACAATAATCAAAAGGTTTTCACTCCCTAATCAATTTGTTTTTCGGATTTTTCGAGAAATAAGAACCCAATTTTTCTGTAACTTGTTTTGTTCGTGGCATTGTTACACCTACTTAGATCCAGTCTCTATTCAGAGGTTTTAAATGGATCATGTCAGGTTTCCAGCCTATAAACTCAACAAGACATACTTTTATTAAGATCTTATTTCAAGTATTTGTCCGTATACAAATTGGGTCTTTAGACTGAAAATGAAAATAGTCCATTACGACCATATCAGGCCCCACATGCTTCCGTAAAATTAATAAATCCCTTAAAATTCATACCTCTTTTGACCGAAAGAGCACCGGTTAAGTGGTTCGCAACGCCACCACCCGGAAAAATTACGCCCCCTGGATCGTTTGACAAACAGGCTCCTCACTGTTCAACCTCACCTCGGGGAAGATGATCTGCAAGTTATCCGACTCCTTCGAGACAAGCTCAAGCCACGACCTTGGTTCGTTTCCTACTCCAAGGCGTAAAAGTAATTCTTCAAAGGGGATTGATCAATAGCACATTATGAACACATGTTGAACAAACAACCTTTATTTTATTGAGAACTTAAAGAAAAATTTATTACATTAGTAATCTCCTTTTGGGAGGAGAAAACTTGTTTAGCCTCTCATAGTTTGAGGCTTGCACTCGGGAATACATAAAACTTAAAACTAAAACACTCAAAATATTACAAATTTTTCACTCGATTTTATTGTAAGAAAACTAAGGAAAATGTTCGATGCCCTCGCCTTCCTTCAAATCCTGCATTTTATAGAGTAAAGTCCGGACTTCAAAGGCGGACTTCAAATCTTCTTTGATGTATATGACGTCACTACTTACGTCATATCCCACATTATTGCCTCGCCAAATTTGGTTTTCTTTTTCTTCCGCGTGACTCGGCCCATGTGATGTTTGTCGGGGAATCTTTTAGAAATTTGGTTTACGTGGTCCCCGAGGGATAACGCGTCTTGTGAGTCGGGCCCTTATCCTTTCGGCTACATGATCTTGTCGGTCGGGTTTGGGTCGAATCCTTTCCCAAACTCGGGTTCCTTTTGTTCGGGCATGCTTGATGATCCGATCGACCCAACGGCCAACATGCGCCATGTTCTGAACTTCCGTAAGTTTCTTTGCTTGCTCTTAATCTTGTTTTCCTGAAGAATTCTTCTTTTGGTCTCGAAGAGTTCTTCGCAAACCCCGTGGTTGATCCAGTCATCGAATTCAAAAGGAAAGATCCATTCGCCGAATTGGGAAGAACTTGAATGGATATTTGACTTTGTCCATTTCGATTAGACAAACCCAAAGACCCCATGCTCGTCTGGTAGAAGCTTCGTCTTGAAAAATGCTCCTACTAACACTCGGACCTTCTTCCTGAAGTCGCCTTAATATATTTTAAAGCATTTCCATCTGGTCTTCTTAGCTTGATGAAATGAAAAGCTTCATTAAAGCCTTTCTTTTTGGTTCGGAGCCGCACCGATAAAATACAGTTCCAAAATATCGCCTCGGCCAAGTGTGGATTATTGGCCCAGTCTCGTAAATCGCTTCCCCAATCCATTTCGGTAATTTTGAAATTTCGGGAATCCTAGTGACACGGTATAGATTGAAGCTAAAGCTCCAAAAGTATACCATTCATGTACTTCATTTGGATGACTTCTGGTTTCATCCAAACTCGGGATACTTGCCGAGATATCAACCATTGTTTTCTCCGGGTTAATACCTTGCCTTGTAACTAGTTTCTCCCATTGCCTCTGATATACCTGCATAGGAGAAATCTTAATCTCGTCAGAGGTGCTGGGTTGACTTGAAGACTCGGGTTGTGACACCGGAGCTTCAACATTCGTTATAGTTTGTACACCCTCAGGGGATGCATCACCGCAACACTTGTGATTATGGTACTTGAATCCATAACCTCCGGGTTAGAGCCCCGTACTCTCTCGGCCCCTTTTTGCACCGTAGGAGATGCATCCTGGAAGAGAGGCCCTTGTAGCGCTAAGAACAATTGTCCTTGAGCGAACCGGCATGCTCGTATTTGACTAGAAACGGTTTACGGTCACTGTTGAAGTCGTCCGGCAAGAATCTCGCATTGAGACATAACGTCCCAAAATCTCGTTCTAGACTCTCCAGGTTTTCCCTGAGATGTCTTACTCGTTTAAGGACCTCGTCGACAACGCGTCCTTCCATCTCGTGTCAAGAAATGCAAAGAATATTTTCATGAGATTTTATAATGAAAATATCATAATCATAATATTGACATTCACTTGCCATCTAAGTAATCGAGCCTTTTCTCGGTTTTGATTCAATTTTGTTTTTCGGAAAAGCCTTGACACTTGAATTATCAATTTTTAAAGTAAACTTTTAGCCATAAAAATAGAGGCCATTTTTTAAAAGCCTTTTCATCGCAAAGAATTCCTTCTCATTGATATGCCATCTGTTTGCTTCACCGGGTGTGAATAAACCGGCCGCAATATCTCGCATGGCACTTCTTCATTTGGTGTGACCTTAGTAAGAATCTGCTGCCCGACTCGAAAGTTACAAGACAAGATGCTGAATGCACGATGTATTCCATGTATCGAGATTGAAAAAGTACCAACCGGGATCCCGAGCATATTATCACTGCGTGATGCTCCTCCTCTAATGGAGAATTTATCTTACAGGAACCAATCGTAATCATTGACCAAATAGATACGTCGGTTGCGTAACAGAGAGATTCCAATGGTTAAAGTTGTATGGCGGAACCACAACCGAGACGAAGACGCAACATGGGAGAAGGAAGAAGACATGAGGAATCAATACCTTAACTATTAAGAGAATTTGGGGACCAAATTCTTTTAAGGAAGGGAGAATGTGAAGCCCTCGATTTTTATTCGAACATGTACTTGTATCACATATCGTCTTTGTACTATTTGACAATTCTACCGCGTCACTTTGACGGGTAAATATTAATGATAAATATATTTTGCATTTAATTCTTTTAATTTCTATTTGTGATCATAATCATTTATTAATTTTAATTCGCATTTATGATCACTTGGTTGATCATCATTATTATTATTGGTGTATTATTAGTCACCTTAGAATTTTAAGAGACTATTTATTTTAGGGATTATAATTTATAGAATTAAGAATTCGATTTAGATTAAGTGATCATGAGACTTATAAGTGATCTAGGACATCACTAATTATTTTGGAGATTGATATTTATTCATCTATTATCATCAATTTTGGAAAGAAAAATATATGGAATTACCAAAATACCATTAGGGGGACGGCATTGGTGTAATTTTTGGTGTAGAAATATCTCTCAACTCTTGTACATGTACACCTTGTGTATTCTCTTGTGTATTTATACACCATTAATTCAAACCTACATCTTAAATTAATCCCACCATTTCAATCATCCAATTGGTCAAACAAGACCAAATTAAAAATTTCCCCTAAGCTTAGCATTTTGGCCCATTGTCCCTAATAAAGATACCTAAATATTACTTTCTTCCCCAATTCCCTCAATTATTACTCTAACTTATCATTTAATCAAAACAAAACAAAATTTTTATTCTTCCCATTTCATTTCACCAACACCAAATTTCTTCTAAGTCTTGAAATTCCTCTTACCTCTCTCTAAAAATCCTCCTACATCTCTCTACCTATTCTTCATCTTCTTCACTAACACTTAACCAAAACTTCAAGAATTCATCTCCCATTTTCTTCAAAAATTAGAACCATATACACTACACAAGGTAAGAAATTTTCTTCTTCAATCTATTCTTATACCTTCTAGCTCACCTCTTTCACCTTCTAATTTAAGTTTGATTTTTGAATTTGAGGTATACCTAGAAGACCTTTGAAGAAGTTAAGAGACTAGTCATCTTGGAGAAAAATTGTGAAGAAGTTGGACTATAAGGTAAGAAATGGAATTTTTAGTACACTTTCTTCTTCTCTTTCTATTTTCCAAATTTTTACACTCCATTTTCATTTTTGGAGTTTTAGGGGCTGACCTTGGTGGTTGACATTAAGGGTGACCAAAACCTTATACTTGGAAGCCATTACTAGTCACATTTTACTCACTACACAAGTAAGTGTAGTATTTCCAATTTTCTCACTATCTTTTTCTTTTCCCTAAATTTTTAACCACATTCTTATAACTCCTATATTTTTTGATATTCCTTGACTTAGGGGCTGACCTAAGTCATTCCTTCACCGAGAGAGATTTATCCCATTTTCACCAACAAACCGATCTTTAAGGTGGGTGGAAAAATCCTTTCAACTTCTAGGTGTTTTAATTCATAAAAATGCATGTAGTATTTTGTTATTGAGCATTTGAGATATATATTATGTATTGCATGCTATTTTCTTGTATCAAGTTGAAAAATTTCTCAAGTGTTGCTCAAAATACGATTTACCAAAATTAGGACATACATGTACACTTTATTGTCATATTTGATAAATTCTTGTATGAGATGGATATGTATGTTGATGACTCTTGAAATCTATGTTTTGTATGGCCTATAACCTGGACAAGTCGAGCATAATTGATTAAATTTCGATTTTTGGACTTAAAATGCAAAAATGGAAAGTTGGTGGACTTAATTGCAAGAAAATAAAACTTAAGGGACCCCTCTGTAATTTTCGATTTTTGGGACTGAACTCAAGTTCAAAAATTATGTTTTGACATTTTAATAAAGTTTTAAGAGTTTTTAGATAAATAAAATCAACCCTTAAAAGCCCAAAGACTAGATTGTAAAATTTGAGAAGTTTAAGGGCTATTTTGCAAATTTCGAAACTGTACCAGACCCTAAATTTAAAATTTGAAATTTTAACTCTTAAGGGACTGGAAATAACATATTTTATGTGTATTCCAAAAATCCAAGTGTTTAGAGCTTGGAAAGTAATTTTATAAAACTTGAGGGACCAAATTGTAAAAGATTAAACTTGAGGACCCAAATGAAATTTCCAGGACTTATACAGCCCATGTACCTGGAAATACTAATTTACCTATAACATAATTATATTTTGGACCCAAGGTTCAAATTTCATAACAATTGGACCCTAAAAGCCTTAAAGGCAATTATTTCAAAATGGGACAAAAATGAGATTTTCAAAAGTTAAGGGACCTATACTTATGACGTTTTAAAACTGTTTTTGTTCCAATATCCCACTAACCTTAGTGACATTTTCCAACTGGAATCACATTAAAAGCCCTCCCGGTTTGTGAGTTCCGATTATTTTAAACTTAAGGCCCGAAATGACAATTTTAACAAATTTGGGGCCAATGTGAGAATTTTATAAAAACTCGACCTCAAAACTTTACAAACCTGAATCTCTGAACAATTTAGAGATTTTAGGAACTGACCTCATAATTTTTCAAGGTCGGGATATTTATTTATTCAATTTTTAACCCCAAAAGTATTGGTTTTTACAAAACGGGGCTAATTGTAAATTTTTCTTTTTATCAAGGACCTAACTTAAATTATTTTTCATTTACTAAAACAGCCCTGGACCCTCTGACTTTAATATTTAATTAAAATATTTTATTTTCTTAAAAATCCCTTGACTTATCGAATCGTCTTGACCGATTAATACCCGATCGCGGGGCGATTTCCTTGTCTCGCGATTTCGAATTTATAACGGGACTTATGTTCCTCCTAATCCTTAAGATATCGAAGACTACTTATCCTCCCGATAATTATCTTCATCCCAATAACTCCACCAACGCCATAACTATCTTGTGCAAATTTTTGAGAATTTTTCATGAACTGCTTCCCGAATCAATAATACTCGACTGCTGGTTGACTACATGAACTTGTGTTTACTTTCCTGCTTGAGTCAACTTGGTGTGTCGAGCTCACAGTCGGAATGGATACGTCGGGGATGGAACCGGGCAGCTCGGCTGCTATTCCACTCTTCCGGCCCCATCGTCCTAATCCCGGCGAGGGACGGAGTTTGTCCAAGGGAAGCGGGTCGTAGTACTTGAGGTATAATCATGATTATGACAAATCCGAGCCTTGCTAGCTCCACCGTGGATTTTGTCTTTGCCTACGGAGCGATAAGGTGACAGTCTTGACCATCTTGCTCGGGAGTTACAAGGAAGAAGAACGAAGGAATCGTTGTCGATCCACACGATTAGGAGTTAATCGGTTTTTCGTTTGGTTGGCGCTACAAATCCGTGACGCAACCGCTACTTGTATTGCATAGGTTGGCGCTACAAATCCGTGCACGCAACCGCTACTTGTATTGCATAGGTTGGCGCTACAAATCCGTGACGCAAATCGCTACTTGTCTTGCATAGGATTGGCGTTACAAATCCGTGCGCAATCCTCCCCGCTTTGCTTGGACCATAGTGCCCTTGACCATGAATCAATTTTCTTAATCAGTATAAGTATATTAATTAAATATATTTATCACGACGCTTGTGGACTGTGTGTGAAATCATGCATCATCTCTCATGCGTTTTCATACAACTAAATTTCTCGCATTAACTATTTATATCGCCACACTTACACACGATCACCCCATCCACCGAGATTTACCTCATTCCCTCCTCGTTTTCTAACCTTTAGATGAAGAGTTCGGAAGACATCGAACCTACCGATTGAATCTCTATCGGCGATGTGGAGCGATATTTCCTTTTACTTTTTTTGTTGTTGTTGTTGACTCCTTCATTTTATTTCTGTTTGACTGTAAGTTAATTAAGATAATCTTTTGGGTTGTATTCGGATCTTGCCAGGACCTTAAGATATAATTTGTACTCGTGGTTGTTATAATTCCACTTTGCATTAGACTCTATTTCACTTGGAGTTTGTTACCTTTGGATTAGACTCGTTGATTAATTTTGTTTAAGTGATTGATCGTTGTCGCGTCACGTTTGGGCGTGGCGATTATGTATCGAGCTCGGCTAGTAAGATGGAAACTTACACCGAGTGACCCGAGATAGGACCCTCGGTGTGTTGGGTAGTACCGTGACTTGACTAATTAAGTTGTGAAATCGATTTCAATAATGGCATAGAACCGTATTATTGATGTTTATGTTAAGTCGAATTTATACTTGGAGAATACATAGTCATACTTGATTTGACCTAGTTGACTCTCGACTTTTCCTTAGTCATTCTTTCTTGTTCTTCCTTATCTTTTCCTTACATTCGTCTAATCCGCTTTAGTTTTGTTTAACCAGGATAGGTTCCTCGACCTTGGATTAGGTACCGATCTAGTTGACCTAAGTTGAATTTTGGAGGAATATTTGAACTCTTTTGGGCTATTATAGTGTTAAGATATCCGGATATTCCTCTATTTGGACGTTAGGTGATTTAGAAAATCCGTGATTTAGAAGTTATAATGCCGATATGGTGAGACTCGAAGAAAATGAGGATATCTCTTGAGAAGTATATGATTTGGATGTGATATATTATGGGATCTAGACACCTAATGATATTACTTTGAGAAAATGATAGTAGGGGAATCACTAAGTATATTGATCAATGATAATACCCTTGTGTTATTCATTCTCAAGTACCTGCACAAGCTTAAGTAAGGGAATTTGACTTGTGGTTTAGGTATCACGGATAAGATACATTAAGGATGTGACTATTATACGATCTCGACTAGATGTTACCACTAAATATCCCCTCACGAGGATAGACGAACTGTTTGATCAACTTCAAGGAGCGACGGTGTACTCGAAGTTTGATTTACAACAGGGATATTATCAGTTAAAGATCCGTGAAGAGGACGTTTCCAAACAAAGATTTCGGACGGATATGGACACTACGAGTTTGTAGTGATGCCTTTCGGTCTGACAAATGCACCAGCAGCGTTTATGGATCTAATGCATCGAGTCTTTCAACCTTATTTGGATCAATTCGTAGTGATATTCATTGATGACATACTCGTATACTCTAAGTCTAAAGAGGAGCATGAGCGTCATCTGAAAATTGTTTTAGAGACACTACGAGAGCACAAGGCTTGTATGCCAAATTCGGCAAAGTGCGAATTTTGGCTTAGTGAAGTCGCATTCTTGGGACACATAGTATCCAAGGGGATCGCCGTAGATCCTTCGAAGGTACGATAAAGGTGGTTGAATGGAAACAACCCGAGTCCGTAATGAGAGATCGAAGTTTCTTAGGACTAGCTGGATATTATCGAAGATTTATCCAGGATTTCTCCAAGATAGCCGACCACTCACTCGACTAACCCGGAAAGCAA
This sequence comes from Rehmannia glutinosa, assembly GCA_016081115.2. Lineage (NCBI taxonomy): Eukaryota > Viridiplantae > Streptophyta > Magnoliopsida > Lamiales > Orobanchaceae > Rehmannia > Rehmannia glutinosa. The sequence continues at coordinate 515,421 of JABTTQ020001697.1, read as the reverse complement.
GTCAAGTTTGAGTGGAATGACAAGTGTGAGGCTAGTTTCCAAGAGTCAAGAAGCGACTTACTACGGCTCCGGTCTTAGCCCTTCCAAAGGGAACGAAAAACTTTGTCGTCTACGGTGACGCATCAAAGGAAGGACTAGGAGCGATGCTCATGCAAGAAGGAAAGGTCATTGCTTACGCATCACGGAAACTCAAACCGTATGAAGCCAATTACCCAACGCATGACTTGGAATTGGCAGCAATAGTGTTCGCGTTAAAGAAATGGAGATACTATCTCTACGGAGCAACATTCACGGTTTACACAGATCATAAGAGCCTAAAGTATCTATTCTCTCAGAAGGAACTCAATTTGAGGCAACGGAGATGGATGGAGTTAATAGAAGATTATCACTTTGATATTCAATACCATCCCTAGAAAGCTAAGTAGTAGATGACGCCTTGAGCGAGAAGCGAGTTTAGCTAGACTAATGATTCGAGAGGGGAAATCATTAGAAGAGTTGAGCACTTGGAATCCGACAAGAACCAATACTCAAATTTTGTGTGCTAATATTTCGGTTAAACCCGACCTACTGAACGAGATCAAAGCAGCACAAGAGACATATGTGCAACTTCAAAGACGAAAGAGAAGATACTTAAAGGAGAAGGATTAGAATTCTCGGTACATGAAGATGGGATCATCGGTTTGGAATCGAATTTGTGTACCGAGTGACGACAGTTAGGGTAGAATTCTAGCCGAAGCACACCGTTCGAAATACACTATACATCCGGAGGAAACAAGATGTATAAGGACTTGAAACAACATTACTTGGTGGGCAAACATGAAGAACCCGGGTAGCGAGTTCGTTGCGAGATGCCGACTTGTCAACAAGTAAAAGGCTGAACATCAACGACCATCCGGTTTGTTACAACCGTTGAGAATTCAGTGGAAATGGGAACACATAACAATGGACTTCGTGACGGATCTACCAAGGACCAGGCGATGCGATGATGCTATATGGGTAGTCGTGAGACCGACTCACAAAATCTGCACACTTCCTACCCATGAAGAAAACCGACGGCTTGCAGAAACTTGCGCAAATTTACATCCGAGAGATCATCCGATTGCATGGAGTGTCAATCGACATTGTGTCAGACAGAGACCCGAGGTTTGTCTCCCGATTCTGGAAATGCTTACATGAGGAATGGGTACCTCGCTAAGTTTCAAAGACAACAAAGACATCCGCAAACCGATGGCGGTCGGGCGAACAATTCGGACCCTGGAAGACATGTTGCGAGCCTGCACATTGGATTTCAAGGAAGTTGGGATTCGCACTTACCATTGGCCGAGTTACCTATAATAACATTATCGTGCCACGATTGGGATGGCACCCTACGAAGCCTTGTATGGACGAAAGTGTAGATCCCCACTACACGGGAGATTGATGACCAATGGACTCCAAAAGAGAAACGAAAGTCACCATCGATTCCAAAGGTCGACTTAGTTCGGGAGGCCATGGAGAAGGTCAAGTTGATCAAGGAACGAATCCGCACACTCGGAGCCGCCAAAAGAGTTACGCGGACAAGAGGAGAAAGGACTTGGAATTTGAAGCCGGAGATGAAGTATTTCTCGGACTCTTGCCACGGAAAAGGATTGATCAATCCAAAGAAGGGAGGCAAACTAAGTCCGAGATATATTGGACCTTACAAGATTTTGCGGAGGATCGGGAAGTTGGCCTACCGACTCGAGTTACCGGCACGATGCAAAGATGCGGGAATGCACGATGTATTCCATGTATCGAGATTGAAAAAGTACCAACCGGATCCCGAGCATATTATCACTCGTGATGCTCCTCCTCTAATGGAGAATTTATCTTACAGGAACCAATCGTAATCATTGACCAGGCAGATCGTCGGTTGCGTAATGAGAGAGATTCAATGGTTAAAGTTGTATGGTGGAACCACAACCGAGACGAAGACGCAACATGGGAGAAGGAAGAAGACATGAGGAATCAATACCTTAAACTATTCTCAAGAGAATTTGGGGACCAAATTCTTTTAAGGAGGGAGAATGTGAAGCCCTCGATTTTTATTCGAACATGTACTTGTATCACATATCGTCTTTGTACTATTTGACAATTCTACCGCGTCACTTTGACGGGTAAATATTAATGATAAATATATTTTGCATTTAATTCTTTTAATTTCTATTTGTGATCATAATCATTTATTAATTTTAATTCGCATTTATGATCACTTGGTTGATCATCATTATTATTATTGGTGTATTATTAGTCACCTTAGAATTTTAAGAGACTATTTATTTTAGGGATTATAATTTATAGAATTAAGAATTCGATTTAGATTAAGTGATCATGAGACTTATAAGTGATCTAGGACATCACTAATTATTTTGGAGATTGATATTTATTCATCTATTATCATCAATTTTGGAAAGAAAAATATATGGAATTACCAAAATACCCTTAGGGGGACGGCATTGGTGTAATTTTTTGGTGTAGAAATATCTCTCAACTCTTGTACATGTACACCTTGTGTATTCCTCTTGTGTATTTATACACCATTAATTCAAACCTACATCTTAAATTAATCCCACCATTTCAATCATCCATTGGTCAAACAAGACCAAATTAAAAATTTCCCCTAAGCTTAGCATTTTGGCCCATTGTCCCTAATAAAGATACCTAAATATTACTTTCTTCCCCAATTCCCTCAATTATTACTCTAACTTATCATTTAATCAAAACAAAATAAAATTTTTATTCTTCCCATTTCATTTCACCAACACCAAATTTCTTCTAAGTCTTGAAATTCCTCTTACCTCTCTCTAAAAATCCTCCTACATCTCTCTACCTATTCTTCATCTTCTTCACTAACACTTAACCAAAACTTCAAGAATTCATCTCCCATTTTCTTCAAAAATTAGAACCATATACACTACACAAGGTAAGAAATTTTCTTCTTCAATCTATTCTTATACCTTCTAGCTCACCTCTTTCACCTTCTAATTTAAGTTTGATTTTTGAATTTGAGGTATACCTAGAAGACCTTTGAAGAAGTTAAGAGACTAGTCATCTTGGAGAAAAATTGTGAAGAAGTTGGACTATAAGGTAAGAAATGGAATTTTTAGTACACTTTCTTCTTCTCTTTCTATTTTCCAAATTTTTACACTCCATTTTCATTTTTGGAGTTTTAGGGGCTGACCTTGGTGGTTGACATTAAGGGTGACCAAAACCTTATACTTGGAAGCCATTACTAGTCACATTTTACTCACTACACAAGGTAAGTGTAGTATTTCCAATTTTCTCACTATCTTTTTCTTTTCCCTAAATTTTTAACCACATTCTTATAACTCCTATATTTTTTTGATATTCCTTGACTTAGGGGCTGACCTAAGTCATTCCTTCACCGAGAGAGATTTATCCCATTTTCACCAACAAACCGATCTTTAAGGTGGGTGGAAAAATCCTTTCAACTTCTAGGTGTTTTAATTCATAAAAATGCATGTAGTATTTTGTTATTGAGCATTTGAGATATATATTATGTATTGCATGCTATTTTCTTGTATCAAGTTGAAAAATTTCTCAAGTGTTGCTCAAAATACGATTTACCGAAAATTAGGACATACATGTACACTTTATTGTCATATTTGATAAATTCTTGTATGAGATGGATATGTATGTTGATGACTCTTGAAATCTATGTTTTGTATGGCCTATAACCTGGACAAGTCGAGCATAATTGATTAAATTTCGATTTTTGGACTTAAAATGCAAAAATGGAAAGTTGGTGGACTTAATTGCAAGAAAATAAAACTTAAGGGACCCCTCTGTAATTTTCGATTTTTGGGACTGAACTCAAGTTCAAAAATTATGTTTTGACATTTTAATAAAGTTTTAAGAGTTTTTAGATAAATAAAATCAACCCTTAAAAGCCCAAGGACTAGATTGTAAAATTTGAGAAGTTTAAGGGCTATTTTGCAAATTTCGAAACTGTACCAGACCCTAAATTTAAAATTTGAAATTTTAACTCTTAAGGGACTGGAAATAACATATTTTATGTGTATTCCAAAAATCCAAGTGTTTAGAGCTTGGAAAGTAATTTTATAAAACTTGAGGGACCAAATTGTAAAAGATTAAACTTGAGGACCCAAATGAAATTTCCAGGACTTATACAGCCCATGTACCTGGAAATACTAATTTACCTATAACATAATTATATTTTGGACCCAAGGTTCAAATTTCATAACAATTGGACCCCTAAAAGCCTTAAAGGCAATTATTTCAAAATGGGACAAAAATGAGATTTTCAAAAGTTAAGGGACCTATACTTATGACGTTTTAAAACTGTTTTTGTTCCAATATCCCACTAACCTTAGTGACATTTTCCAACTGGAATCACATTAAAAGCCCTCCCGGTTTGTGAGTTCCGATTATTTTAAACTTAAGGCCCGAAATGACAATTTTAACAAATTTGGGGCCAATGTGAGAATTTTATAAAAACTCGACCTCAAAACTTTAAAAACCTGAATCTCTGAACAATTTAGAGATTTTAGGAACTGACCTCATAATTTTTCAAGGTCGGGATATTTATTTATTCAATTTTTAACCCCAAAAGTATTGGTTTTTACAAAACGGGGCTAATTGTAAATTTTTCTTTTTATCAAGGACCTAACTTAAATTATTTTTCATTTACTAAAACAGCCCTGGACCCTCTGACTTTAATATTTAATTAAAATATTTTATTTTCTTAAAAATCCCTTGACTTATCGAATCGTCTTGACCGATTAATACCCGATCGCTGGGCGATTTCCTTGTCTCGCGATTTCGAATTTATAACGGGACTTATGTTCCTCCTAATCCTTAAGATATCGAAGACTACTTATCCTCCCGATAATTATCTTCATCCCAATAACTCCACCAACGCCATAACTATCTTGTGCAAATTTTTGAGAATTTTTCATGAACTCGCTTCCCGAATCAATAATACTCATTGCACTGGTTGACTACATGAACTTGTGTTTACTTTCTGCTTGAGTCAACTTGGTGTGTCGAGCTCACAATCGGAATGGATACGTCGGGGATGGAACCGGGCAGCTCGGCCGCTATTCCACTCTTCCTATCGTCCCTAATCCCGCAACCGAGGGACGGAGTTTGTCCGAGGAAGCGGGTCGTAGTACTTGAGGTATAATCATGATTATGACAAATCCGAGCCTTGCTAGCTCCACTGTGGATTTTGTCTTTGCCTACGGAGCGATAAGGTGTGCCAGGTCTGACCATCTTGCTCGGGGAGTTACAAGGAAGAACGAAGGAATCGGCTTGTCGATCCACACGATTCGGAGTTAATCGGACCCGTTTGGTTGGCGCTACAAATCCGTACGCAACCGCTACTTGTATTGCATAGGTTGGCGCTACAAATCCGTGCGCAACCGCTACTTGTATTGCATAGGTTGGCGCTACAAATCCGTGCGCAACCGCTTACTTGTATTGCATAGGTTGGCGCTACAAATCCGTGCACGCAATCGCTTGTCTTGCATAGGATTGGCGTTACAAATCCGTGCGCAATCCTCCCCGTTTGCTTGGACCATAGTGCCTGCTGACCATGAATCGTTTTCTTAATCAGTATAAGTATATTAATTAAATATATTTATCACGACGTTTGTGGATCGTGTGTGAAATCATGCATCATCTCTCATGCGTTTTCATACAACTAAATTTCTCGCATTAACTATTTATATCGCCACACTTACACACGATCACCCCATCCACCGAGATTTCTGTCTCATTCCTCCTGTTTTCTAACCTTTAGATGAAGAGTTCGCCAAAGACATCGAACCTACCGCAGATTGAATCTCTATCGGCGATGTGGAGCGATATTTCCTTTTACTTTTTTTGTTGTTGTTGTTGACTCCTTCATTTTATTTACTTTTGGACCGTAAGTTAATTAAGATAATCTTTTGGGTTGTATTCGGATCTTGCCGGACCTTAAGATATAATTTGTACTCGTGGTTGTTATAATTCATTGCATTAGACTCTATTTCACTTGGAGTTTGTTACCTTTGGATTAGACTGTTGATTAATTTTGTTTAAGTGATTGATCGTTGTCGCGTCACGTTTGGGGCGTGACATCTTACTTTCTTCCTCCATCTTAATCTGGTAGAATCCAGACTTGCAATCGAACTTTGAGAATATCTTGGCACCTTTGATACAGTTAACCGGATGTTCTCTCGCTTGGGATATAGTAACTGTCGAACTCCAAAATGTTATTAATCCCTTTGTAATTAATAACAAGTCTTGGCTTTCCTCTTTTGATTTCTCCATGGTTTCTAACTAAGAATCCTGGACTGCTGTATGGAGAAACTCCTGGTGAAATTAACTTAAGGTCAAGATGTTCCTTAAGTATCTTTTGCATATCCTCACGATCTTCCTGGTTCATAAGGATTGGTTTGAATCTTACGAACTCGTACTCCTTTCCAGGTTTAACCTTTAAGGAAGCTTTAAGCTCGTTCTTATCCCACCAAGCCAAAAGATCTTCATTGTAATTCCTTTGGATCTTCTTCTTGATATCCTCGAGTGATATTTGTTCCTCTATGGTTACATCACTCTGTGGATTCTCCATTAGACTCATCCATAATTCTGCAATGGCTTCTGGAGTTACTCGTTCTTCACCTTGCACTCTGAATGAATACAAGTTATTATCCCATATCTTTTGATCCTTCTGAATCGAACCAAATTGTCAGCAGGATAATAATGCTTCACCAAATTTCCTTCGATCCGCCATTTTTGGATTTCGGAGTTTGGCTTCATCACCACGCTTGCTGCGAAAATTAATGGGCATTTTTCGGTAAAATGCTTCCCGCAGTCGCTGGACAATAATCTTATGATCACATAAGGTTGTAAAAATAAGTCTTCTTGTCTCGTTCTCTTGTGTGAACCGCTTGAATGTTTGTAGGAAATTGTTTCCCGAAAAAATATCTTTTTGTATCATGGAAATTGATCGGTGGCGTCTTTACTTTGTACCATGGGTCTTGCTTGCTCCTCCTGGTCATTATTTACGCTTGTTTAATTCCCTATTAAGGATAAGAATCCTTTTAGAGAAATCTCTTCCTGCAATAGCTGGTAAATCTTCTTCAATTTCTTTAGGAAAAACATCCGGATTTGCGTACATATTCCGTCACCGAATCAATATAGGCGGCGAAATACTCGGCCAGTATTCGACATATAACATTCCAATAGAAATGTATATGGAGAATGGACTAGTGGTCATCGATTCTCAGTATCTTTTATTAGCCATTGTGAACTCCATTCCATCTTGTAATCTTTCCCAAGGTTTATGCTCCTCAAGAAATTCAATTCCCAGTATTAATTGTTCTGGGATCTTTCCTGCAACTCCTGTGATAGTAAGCTCAATTTCTCCTATCTTGAGGCTTCCTTGATACCTTCCAATGATTGGTTGTTGGAGATAATATAGAACATCACAAGGAAAAATGTTATCCTTTTGAGTGATGTCGAATATTACTTCAACCTCTCGCCATCCTTCGGACATTTCGGCTCTCTCTGCTGTTTTAAAAACATCGGGGATGCGCTGAATCGTACTTGGTCTCCTTTCTTCCCAACGGCCGCTACTCACCATTCTCGTCTTCTTTGAAAGACATCCTTCTAGGCTCAACTCGAGACTCCGACTTTTGTTGAAGACTCAAGTTGATCTTGAATTATCATATCAATCTCCTTAATAGTTGGAGATTCAATGATTTCTGTAACACCACCCTGGCAAAGTCCTCAAAGATTCTTGGGACTTCAATAAATTCTTTTCTCAAGAATACTTGAATGATGGGTATTCGAGAGAGCATAGGAAATCTTGTATGTGATCGAGTAAGGCATGTTTTCTTCTTTCATCAAATCGACTCTTTTGAAATCTGGATGAAGGGTTAGGACTCTACTGAAGTCTCGATCTCCCAAATTGTATGCAATTCTAGGATAGACATTAAATGCCAATTTCCCTGCATACAAATTTCTCAGAATCCGCTCCAAGGCATGAATCCTTGAGATGCGAGATTCGCTTGTCAAAGATAGCAAGATTGAGAGGAGAATCTATTCCTTCTTTAAATGTTGCTTTAATAATTACTCTTATGGCTCCGATATGAATCCATGAGAGTGTATTTGCAACTTCTCTTTTAACTTTGCTTTTGATCTCTTGTATTTCTCTAATAGGGACCAACTGCATCTCGATCGTGTTCTTGGTGAACTCCATCGGAATGGCCAATTCTCCTAAGTTGTTACCCCGTGGATAATTTGGTGTTTTCTATTACGAAAACCAATCTTATCCAAAGCCTTTTCCATCGCTCAATTGTAAATCCATCATAGATTTGAAGCTTTGGATCTTCCTTCATAATTCTCATAAGAGTCTTATGAGACACCGTAGTGTGAGAGAGGAATCCCGACATATCCTCCCCGACCGTTTGTTGAAGAATTTCTTCTTCACTCGATTCTCGAATCGGATTCACTTCCATCATAAGAATAGATCTTCTTCATAGATGCTTTCATCCGAGGAATATCCTCAAATTGATACACCAGTATTAAATCCCGATAATAGAACGACTTCTTCGATTTACGGTGTGGCCTCGAACCGTCTCGACTCCTTTTTTGATTGTCCGGGCAATCCGTTGAGATATGCCCTCTTGCTCGCATGTCCAAAGAATTACGATCTTTGAAACTTTCATTAGCTCTAGTGTGAGCACGCCCGAAAGTTCTTCTCCCCGAATTTCTGCTGGTACTTGCTTGATTAGAACCGATGATGAGCCTCTACTCCCGCTTGGTGTTGGTCTTTGTCCCGATTTATAACCCGGGCTTTTTGTTTTGACGGGCAACCTTCTAGGTCTCCATGAAGACCTGCTTTTGTTGTTGCTTCCTCGGCGGTATGGATGACTTCTCTCCTTCTTCTTCTTGTGCCGCCTTGGTTGACCTCCCACAACTGTTGGGATATCATTATCCACGCAACATAGAGGAACCGCTTTGTTAATTCCTCTTAATCTCTTGTAATTCCCGTGTGCGGTGCTTCTTGATAGCACCATTCGAGATAACTTGGCCTTTAGGAAAGACATTTTTCTCGCCCGCGCTTTCTCTTGACTCCACCCTTGTATTCCCCGATAAGCATTTCTCTCCGAGGGACTCGGAATTTTGGCAAAGAACAATTTGTGCAACTTCTTTTCCTCAATCTTGGATTTCCACCGTATTCGGTGAACAACTTGATATATTCGTCAATATGACAAATATCTAGTAACTCAAGGTCGTAGAGGGCTTGTTTATATTTCTTTCTTTTTTCATCCTCTAATCCTCGAAATAACCCGTGCCGATGAATTGGATTTTGAATAGTTTTGCCATACCATCGACAATTCCTTTAAGTGATTCTCCGATGTGACCGAACTTTTCGTACTAGCATCGGTCATATCCCGAGCAATCTTCACCGATCCTTCAAGACTCATTTCAAGGAGTAAAATGAATGAATCCTTCGTAAGATCGAGGGTTCTCTTTGAAATTCTCATAGTTTGAAGCCCATTCATCAATGAGGACTTCTCTATTTTTAAAATGCGGGATGTCCAGTTTAACATCAACCCATACGGATGTATTGGGTCGAGTGCGATCTTCCATAAGGCGTCGATAAACATTCGGCCTTCCTAGGTTATGCAGTTCCCGCAAGAGGTTTCAACCTCCTGTCCCCGAAAGTGGATCACTCCCTGTCGTGAAATCCCGGATGTGGCATCCTCTCGTCCCGAGCTCCATGATGTGAACCCGTGCTTCGACGTTAGGATTAATCGGTGGCGGTGGTGGAGGAATTGGTCTACCTTGTGGGTCATATGTAACCAAAGGCGATTCTCACCGCGTTCATCTTTAAATCTACAATTCCTAATCCCGCCAAGGATTCTCGCGGTCGTGTAGATCTTTAAGATTCATCTTTTCCATATCCATCCTTTTAATTTTTGATGGATTTTCCTTTGATTAGAGCAATGAGCTTCTCCTCACCGTCATCTTTCGTATAACTTCTGGTTGGTTTTCCTTTTGGTGTAAATAGGTACCATCCCAAAATCAATATGTTTCCTTCCTCCTGATGAACTCGGCCTGTCCTCCAGGTTCTTGACTCGTTTGAATATCATGAAGGAGTTCAAGAGTTTCCTTCGATATTTCACCATCGTCTCCATCAGTTCGATCCGATGAACTTGTCTTCAGTAAATGAATATGGCGGTTGCCATAATTCACCGCCGTCTTACGATTTCTCTAAGATCTTCGGAGATCTTAGATTTGTCTGAAGTATCTCGTTCCACTCGGTACTCCATCGGGAATCATTGTTCGATGGGAATTTTCATGAACCGTTTCTTGAAGGTTCATCAAGTGAACATATAAGTGCAGTTAAGCATCCGAATCGCCATAATATTCTCTTTCGCATTTTGCATTGCGCTTAAGGTTTCCCGTCGGCTCACTTGTTCCTTTTCTTCATGTTGGTATTCCCGATATGAAACCTGGTCAAGGTGTTCTTGTGCATACATCGTCAATATTTGACGATATGTCTGTAAGGTACATCTCGGACATCGGTCCGGATCCATAATCTCGGAGTAATTTCTCCTCGTCATTGTTAATTACATAAATATAATAAATTTAACTAAAATTTCTTAATAAACCTGGCTCTGATACCATTTTCGAGGATCGCAAGACCTTTGGGAGTAATCAAAGAAAATGCAATGAAATTTATCGTCCGGGTTGCAAAGTGTAACAATTTTAAAGTTTAGAGTGTAAACTACAAACCAACTTTCACGAAACCAGGGTAAAACCGTAATTTTATGCAAAATGTAAAATTTTGTAAAGTTTAGGTTGCAATCGGTAACTTTTCAAAGTTCGGGTTGCAAAGTGTAAAAACCCGTATAGTTTGGGTTGATTAAAAACGTTATCCCATCAACTTAAGATAAAATGTACATGGTAAATATGAAGTATTTTGACAACTTAATAAAAATATTATTTTGGTTAAAAATTTAATATGTGAAATCATCAAAATTAAAAATAACTTTGTTCTAATAAGTTTTACCTTGAGATTTTAATGAGGCCACAACTTTAGGCTACTGATCGTTTATAATCATGACTTTTTCTTCTTTTTATTTTCTTTCTCATCTATTTTAAAAAAAAACGTAGTGCAGTGCCATAGTGTACAACACTTTAAAAAAATATTCAAAATTTTATCTCAAAACCTTTTTTTTTTTGCAAAATTTTATTTTTGTAGTCACTATTATTTTGAGTGTGTACTAAGTAAATATTTGGGCTTAATGTAATAGTCTGCAAATCAAACTAACCAGGAAAACCACACTATAAAAAAGTCATGTGCGATATGTTTGACCAAATGGTGCACATTAATTAAACCTTTGGATTTGACGTAATGACTGCATACCAAACTAGCCAGAGGCTCGGTCAAATGGTGCACATGTATACTTCTTGGCATTAAAAACCCACCCAACTCAAATTTTCAATTTTCAAAGAATCATTGGCATCTCAAGGACCGATGGTGTGTAATTAAAAAGACATAATATACAAGGAGCCAGAAAGTGGTGTGGCCATAAGAATACAGAAGACCCAATATATAATGTATAGTATAAACTATAAAGTGATGGAATAGGCAAAAACCATAATTAATCAGGGCCCCACCTTCATTTGTTTTGTACTATGATGTATAAATTGTTCAGCATCTCAACGGCCCAAAAGCTACACACTAACGACTGTCACCTAATCACCACTCGACAACACATCTCCCATAAGTCCCCTCTTCCCCCCTCCCGATACAATTGTATCAGTATGTCCTTTTTTTGTGTGTGTGGATCGAGTGAGGAACATAAATGAGAATGACCTTCTTTAAAGAATTTTTTTAGGGTTTTGTTATACATAAATCAGGGGTCATCATTTTTTTTCTCATTTATCTTCATATATTGAAGAAAAAAATGGGGAGAGGCAAAGTTGAGCTGAAGAGGATAGAAAACAAGATAAGCAGACAAGTGACATTTTCAAAGAGGAGATCAGGTTTGCTTAAAAAGGCTAATGAGATCTCAGTTTTATGTGATGCTGAGGTTGCTTTGATTGTTTTTTCTACCAAAGGGAAACTCTTTCACTACTCTACTGATTCCAGGTTTGTATATTTAATACACCTTTTATTTTAGGCAAAAATTTGCATGATCAGACGGTCTCATTGATATAATCCATTAGACGGATCTTATTTGTAATTAGAATCTCAACCCAAACTCAAACTCATATAAAACACTCATATTTTTTGTGTTTTGTAGTATCTGTCTCATAAACTTAAATACATTTATTTTATTGAACTACCACCCATTTTCATGAAATTTAAAAAAAAAATTGTATCTTGGCCATAATTTCATGATCCATCAAGAAAAGATTAATATATAACATTATTTCCAGTATCCCTTATGTGTGTGTGTGCGTCATTGTCTGATTTGGTGTAGCTTGATTTTGTGCTGTGTGCAGATGTGTGTGTGTGTATATATGTATATATATATTTATGACTATTTCCTTTTAAACCCTTTTTGGTTTAGTCTTGTATGGTATTATTACCAATTTGGTTATAAAGTTTGTTTATGTTTCTAAGGAACAGTTTGACAGATATGAATCAGTATATCTCATTGATCTGTCATATGATATGAGGACATAATTAATTGAGCTCTTTTATGATAGAACAGTACTATTTTGGATAGAAGTTTCTGTCACTCTGCAGAATGACAGATTATGGTGACACTTTAGGGAAAATAGCACATATATAACCATAAAGTTAATTATATGAAACCCAAAGTTTGGGGTTAATTTGTTCTTCCCACAGCTTCTTAACACAAATAAGTGGACACATAAATATTTCCATAACTATGATTTTATTATTTCTTCATTTACTAAATTATGTTACATAATAATCACAAATTTCTACCTCCCCAAATCTTTTCAGTTAGCACATTTGAGTTAAATTGTGGGTTTTTATCTTTTCTTTTTTCTTATAGTGATAAAAACTTTACTCTAGTGAAACAGATTGAGTTGAATCGAATATAGTACTATTTAAGCTTGTTTGAATTTTAACCGAGCTTTAAAAATTGTGTCTGAACTTGTTTTGATTATTGATTGAATCGAATTTGGACAAACTTTAGTCAAGCCAAACACGAATTGAGCTTAAGTAACAAGATAATTTTACATATTATGTTTATTTTTTACTAATCGAGTTGAGCTTGAGTCTAGCTTTATATTAAATGAGCTTTTAACGATCGATCTCGAATCAAGTCCGAATAGTTTAGTTTGATTTTACGTAGTAGTAATGTAGTGCGTGCCTTTTGATTCGGGTAAAGCTAGCTTCGTAGTTCAAAGCTTTAAGGGTGCTTCCCTCCATTTTTAAACCATAAAAGACATGGTTAGATTTTATTAGAAATTGGTGCACATTTCTAGATTATTCTAGCATATGAAAATTGTAGTAGTAAAAGAAAAATCTAGAACAAACATATAAAATCTAGATTAGAGAAGAACAAATCTAGAAGCATGTAAATTGCTAAATGAAACTAGAAAAATCTAGAACAAGTCTTAGAAGCCTCCTTAGACTAGTATAAATAGATGTGGAGGCATTCTTGTGACATGTAAGCAAAATCAAAGACCAAACAATAAAACTTCTACTTCAAAGTTCAAACCTCTCTTTGCCTTTTTAGTTCCTCCATTCTTCACTTACACTACATACTATATTACACCTACAAAAATAAGTCTCCCATTTCCAACCTTATTATAAAATAAAAAAAAATCTATCATATCATAAAACTATTTCCATCGGTGGCATCGAGCTGGAGTTCGATTATCGGGCGATACAATGGCCGACACATTCCGCTCATCTATTCCAATTCCGGTCTTTCGTGGTGAAAACTACGATTTACGGTCTATTAAAATGAAGACCTACTTTTGTGCTCAAGATTTGTGGGATATTGTTAATAATGGATACACTATTCCAAACGATATTTCCACATTATCCGCGGTACAAAAGAAGGAATTGAAAGAGAATCAACAAAAAAGGATTCTCAAGCACTCCTTGCTCTTGGATGAGCTTGGCGGACGAATATTTCCCGAGGATCATGGGAGCAAAAAGCGCTAAAGAGGCATGGGATAAGTTGCGGGAGGAGTTTCAAGGCAATGAAAAGGTACGTCTTTACTAGACTTCAAACTTTGAGAAGGAAGTTTGAGAATTTAAAAATGTTAGATTCTCGAGATCAAGTAAAGACTATTATTCAAGAGTAAATGAAGTGGTAAACCAATTACGAGCCTATGGAGAAAATTTTCGAGAAAGTAAAATTGTTTCCAAAATTTTAATTACTTGCACACAAAAAATATGATCCCATAATTGCGGCTATTGAAGAATCTAAAGATATAGAAAAATTAATCTGCTACGAGAATTAATGGGATCACTTGAGGCTCACGAGAAAGATTAGAAAGACGTTACGAAAAAGACATAGATAATGCATTTCAATCAAAATTAAGTATGCGATCTCGGAAAAATAAGAAAAATGGGAGAAAATATAATGAAGGAAACCAACAGAGATAATAATGACAAGTTTCTCCATGTGGTATATGCAAAAGGAAAAGTCACTTGGAGAAAGATTGTTGGTTTAAAGGAAAACCACAATGTCAAAATTGTAAGAAGTTTGGACATGTAGAGAAATCATGTCGGTTAAAGCAAAGACACCAGGCTAATTTCTCTGAAAATACGAAATTCGAGAATAATCTCTTTTATGTCTGCCAAGCTGCATCAGAAGAAAACAAAGATACTTGGTATTTGGACAATGGTTGTAGCAACCACATGACTAAAAAATGAAAGTATTTTCTGCCAACTTGATAAAATAAGTACAAAGATAAAAATTGGAAATGGTGATTATATGGAAGAATCGGCAAAGCACTATTGCTATAGACACGAAAAAGGGTAAGAGATATATTAATGAAGTTCTCTTAGTCCCTACAATAGATCAAAATCTACTTAGTGTGGGACAAATGATGGAGAAAGGATACTCTTTGTATTTCGAGGGAGATTCTTGCACAATCTATGATAAAAAGGATAAATCCCTCGTAATTACAAAAGTTAAAATGAGGGAAAATAGATGTTTTCCCATCCAATGGAGATATGCAAACGACGCTGCAATGACGGCCCAAGTTAACGATACTTGGCTATGGCATAGAAGGTTCGGACATTTCAATTTACAAGGATTAAAGATCCTAAATCAGAAGAACATGATGCATGACTTGCCAACAATCAAAGAGCTTGATGGAGTCTCGTGAAGGGTGCATGCTCGAAACAACACGACAACCTTTTCCATCCTAAAAGCTTGGAGAGCCAAAAAGCCATTGGAGCTAGTACACACACAGGACATTTGCGGTCCGATCCGTACTCCTTCAAATGAACAAAACAGGTACTTCATACTCTTTATCGATGATTATACTAGAATGACATGGGTTTATTTTCTACGAGAAAAATCGCAGGTATTCGATATTTTCAAGAAATTCAAGGCATATGTCGAAAAGCAAAGTGGTCACAAAATCAAAACAATAAGGAGTGACCGTGGAAAAGAATACACTTCTACTCAATTCACAAAATTTTGTGAAGATGAAGGCGTGGAGCATCAACTCACGATCGGATCGCACGAAACAAAATGACGTCTCGAGAAAGAAAGAATAGAACAATAATGGAGACTGCAAGATCTATGCTAATGGAGAAAGGTCTTCCCAAATCCTTTTTAGGGCGAGAAGGCTGTAAATCTTTGCATCTATTTACTAAATAGATGTCCTACCAAAGTCATGACAAGACAAGACACCATCGAAGCTTGGAGCGGACGAAAACCATCACTAAACATCTACGAGTATTTGGATGCATCTGCTATGTTCATATTCCTCAACAAAAAAGGGGCAAGTTGGATGAGAAGAGGCGAAAAATGTATATTCTTAGGCTATAGCACTCAATCCAAAGGTTATCGAGTCTATAGCTTAAGCACAAAAAAGTTGATCATCGATCGAGACGTAATGTTCGATGAAGATGCTACATACAATTGGGAGACAAACCAAGTGGAAAAGAGGAGTATCAACCTTCCTAAACTAACTCATGAACAAGAAGAAACCAAAGAATGATCCGCCAGAGACGCCAGCGAGCGAGCAACAACTAGAGATCCTGACACATCTCCGGACTCAACACCAAAAAAGACCCGGATCGCTCGAGAAAATATATCAAACATGCAATTTGATTATGGAGCCGGATAGCTCTGGCGGCTGCTAAACAAGTCTGCGGGTAAAAGCAATGGAGGAAGAAATAAAAATGATCGAGAAAAATGAGACGTGGGAGCTCACGGATCTTCCGCAAGATAAAGAAGCCATTGGAGTTAAGTGGGTCTATAAGACAAAACTTAACCCAGGATGGTTCAAGACAAAAATACAAAGCAAGACTTGTTGCAAAAAGGATATGCACAAACATATGGCATCGACTACAGTGAGACTTTCGCTCCAAGAGGCTGACTGACACGATCGAGCACTTATTGCATTAGCGGCTCGAAAACAATGGAAGATATATCAACTCGATGTGAAGTCTGCATTCCTTAATGGTTATCTTGAAGAAGAAATCTCGTCGAACAACCTCGAGGGTTCGTGGTACAAGGAAAGAAGATAAAGTTCTCGGACTAAAGAAAGCACTATATGGATTAAAGCAAGCCCCGCGAGCCTGGTATAGCGAGAATTGATGACTACTTCACCGAGCTTGGATTCGGGAGGAGCCGAGTGAGCCAACACTATATATCAAGACCCAAGGTACGAACAATACACTCATTGTCTCTTTATACGTGGATGATCTCATTTTCACAGAAAACAATGAAAATATGATTATGGAGTTCAAAGAAGACATGATGAAGACATTCGAGATGACGTATTTGGGTTTGATGCACTATTTTCTTGGTATCGAGATACATCAAAGAAAAGATGGTATCTTTATCTCACAAAAGAAATACGCAGAAAGCTTACTTAAAAGGTTCAAGATGGAAGGATGCAAGACTCGAGCAACTCCACTTGACAACAACAAGGCACTCAAAAAGGAAGATGGCTCACCGAAGGCAGACAACTCACAATTTCGAAGTCTAATTGGAAGCTTACTCTATCTAACCGCAACTCGACCCGACATTATGTACGCAACTAGCTTCCTATCAAGATTCATGCGAGAATCCAAGTCAAATTCATTACGGAGCAGCAAAAGCGAGTACTCTCGATATCTGGAAGGAACAAAGAACTATGGTATTTGGTATGAATCGTGATGGGACTCAAAACTAATAGGCTATCTGACGGCGATGGGGCGGATCAATCAACGACATGAAAAGCACATCGGTATGCATTCACATTGGGTTCCTAATATTTTCTTGGGCATCCAAAAAGCAAGCAACAGTAGCACAATCATCAGCAGAAGCTGAATATATAGCAGCAGCAATGACTACCAGTCAAGCAATATGGTTGAAGCGCATACTTGAAGACATGGGAGAAGTACAAGAAAAGGCTACAAAAATTTTCTGCGACAGTAAGTCTGCTATAGCAATGGCAAAAAATCCCGTGTTCCACAACAGAACTAAACACATCAAAATCAAGTATCACTTCATCCGGGAAGCAGAAGCAAACAGTGAAATTGAGCTGGAGCATTGCAAGACTGACGAACAATTAGCAGATATTTTCACAAAAGCATTACCTCGAGGAAAGTTTGAGATATTACGAGATATGATAGGAGTCACAGAAATATGCACCAAGGAGGAGTATTAGAAATTGGTGCACATTTCTAGATTATTCTAGCATATGAAAATTGTAGTAGTAAAAAGAAAAATCTAGAACAAACATATAAAATCTAGATTAGAGAAGAACAAATCTAGAAGCATGTAAATTGCTAAATGAAACTAGAAAAATCTAGAACAAGTACTAGAAGCCTCCTTAGACTAGTATAAATAGATGTGGAGGCATTCTTGTAGACATGTAAGCAAAATCAAAGACCAAACAATAAAACTTCTACTTCAAAGTTCAAACCTCTCTTTGCCTTAGTTCCTCCATTCTTCACTTACACTACATACTATATTACACCTACAAAAATAAGTCTCCCATTTCCAACCTTATTATAAAATAAAAAAAAAAATCTATCATATCATAAAACTATTTCCATCAGATTTAAATGTTCTATCATTAGTCATCATGGTAATCATTCTTTAAATTAATGCGATAAATTTTATTACGTGTGCTGGTTAAAATTTGATCCCAGGTCAGTAATTAGTAGCATTCTGGTATAAAAAACAACTACGGTTGCTATTGGCTGTCAAAATTTTTGTAAAAGTTTCCTTCAAAAAGTTTTGGACTAATATGCAATTGTTTGTAAAAAAAATTAAAAAAATACCCTATTCATTATTCTCACTATTTCAACTATCAATCAGATCAAATTATTATTTTATTCAAATAACATCATTATCAACACTAACGTTACAGGGATCAACGTCGTGCTCCAATGGTTGACACACGTATTGTACGGGCTATTGACCCGGTAATATTTAAGTAAACATCAGATGAAGAAATTGGTGTTCATTGTCTAATATTTTTTCGTGCTCCAATGATTGAGACGCGTATTATAAGGGCTATTGACCCTGTAATATTTAAGTAAACATCAGATGAAGAAATTGGTGTTCATTGTCTAATATTTTTTGGTATTTATTTCAGAATCCAGGATCTAACTGGATTCTAGTGTCTGAATAAATAATTAGCAGACATTTAATTTATTCCATTCAGCAACCCACATCATCAAATAACTTTAATTAAGCACCATTGCATTTAGAGATGTTAAAAGGGTCGCGGCCCGTTGGCCCGGACCGTTTAAACTGGAAAAAAAGAGGGCTAGGAACGATTATTTTGACCCGTTTAAATCCGGATCTTTTTTGGCCCGGACCATTTAGCCCGAGGCTGTTTAGGGCTAGCCCGTAGTTAACCGGCTAGCCCGCTGGCCCGCCAATGGTATTTTTTTTTCTTAAAAATAAATATAATTCTAATATTATAAATCCATTTTATTACTAAATATATTTTTTCAAGTTCACATCTCCTCATCTTTAATAGGTTTAAATATATAATTCTTAAAACTATGACTTATAGTCATATGAATATTTTTTTTAAAAAGTATTATTTTTTTCATTTTATATGGGTATATATTATATAATGCTATATTCTATTATTATAGTTTTATTTTAAAAATTTAGATCATGAAATATTTTAATTTTATAATTAACATTAACGCAATATAGTTATCAAGTATGCAAGATATTTTTTATAATGAATACTTTAACTTAACATATTAAACTTAAATGTTATATATGTTCGAGTTTAAAATTTCAGATTTAAAATATATAATTTTTTATTTTTTTGACTTATAGCCCGATAGTAGCCCGTTTAGCCGAATAGGGATTTGGTTGCAGTAGGTTTAGGGCCATCCCTTTTAACATCTATAATTGCATGATGATCAAAAGATGAGCTCTATATGATCAAGTAGGATTGTTAAGCACATCTTTATTTCACATTTGGTTATTAACAATCAATAATTGCACAATGGCGCATGTTGCATTGCACCACTGCTAGCTTGTAGCTCAAGTAGTATCACTAACCCTTTAAAAGGGTGTTAACCAGGTTCGAACCCTATATATTTCATTTATTTGAAATTTATCTCCTCGATCTCCTCAACCAGTACTCACAACTTATTAAAAAAAACAATGGTGCATGTTGCTCGTTTTGTATTTGTCTAATGTGCGTGTTTATAACAAATAATTTACAAAGTTAATAATTGTTATTTGTTATGTTTCAAACATTATTACTTCTTATCATTTAGTATATATATGCCTCAATTACTATCATCTTTTGCTATTTTGGTTCAATAGTAATTTTTTCTCTTTTTATATTTACCTTATGAGGCGAAATTAGGAGTTACAATACAAGGCCATGATATTCATTAAATCCTTCACAAGTCTCAATTAAGCATATTTTTGTATATATGTGTTACACATCCCTACACACACAATACTTACGATAAAACTTAATGTTGCATAGAATAATATTTTGTTTTAACATAAACTCACTATAGTATACTACTCTATCTTCCAAATCTATTTAAGCGCTTTCTTAACATATATTTTTTTTCCATAGCTATCATCTCCCTCACTCACTTAGCATAATAGCATTTTTCAGTAACTATCAAAGTATCAACCACTACTTTAACTTGGTACAATTTTGTAAAGATACATAATTTATATATATATTTTTTCCAAATCTTACTTAGAGCTGAGCACAGAGTTAATGCATGTGAGGATGCATGATTCATATGTTTCTTATGAGAATTAATGCAATGGAGAAAGTATGATTTTCAAATATATATTATGTTATTTTGTCTTAAATTAATATTATAAAAGGATAAAAACCAATTATATATTTTTGAATGATTGCGTATTAAAATTATCGAGAAAAATGCACTTTTGGTCCCATTAGATTTATCCCCTGATGATTTTAGTCTCATGTCTTGAAAATAGTCCCATAAGATTTTTCCTGTCTTATTAATGGTCCCACCGTTAAAAAATTAACAGTCAAACCTGCGATTTGGGAATAAAAGTAAGAATAATGGGACTAAAATCATTAGATGCTCAGTCTAATGGGATCAAAGCTGAATTTTTCTCTAAAAACTAAATATAACTAATATCTATTTTAAAAAATATATTATCATTTAGTTACTATTTTTTATTTATTATAATTAAAAAAATGACAAGTAAATTATATGATAAAATTTATAATTCAGCTTATACAAAATAAATTTTCTGGAAAATAATTTTTAGAAATAGATGTTAATTAATTTTTTTTGTGAATGTGTAATAAAAAAAGATAAAATACATGTATCATTTATTTTAATTAGAAAATTAACAAAGTAAAATAAATGATAAAATTTATAACTAAAGTTATAAAAATTAAATTTTCTGAAAAATAACTTTTAAAAGTAGATGTAAATTAAATTTATTTTTTTGAATGTGTAATACGAAAAAAACTAAATCAAATACATGCATATA
Source organism: Rehmannia glutinosa (assembly GCA_016081115.2). Taxonomy (NCBI): domain Eukaryota; kingdom Viridiplantae; phylum Streptophyta; class Magnoliopsida; order Lamiales; family Orobanchaceae; genus Rehmannia; species Rehmannia glutinosa. Next base: position 494,278 of record JABTTQ020001697.1, on the reverse strand, counting down.
TAACACAGTGCATGTATGTGTATATATGTAATTGTTTTTGTTTTTTTGGGGGGTGGGGGGTGGGGTCCCTATATTTTTGCCCCAAGATACTGGTCTCATATAACTTATTGTATGTATATGTAAAGTTTGATTATTATTTTTTTTTGTGAAAATGTAAAGTTTGATTTAAAAACATAAAAATAAAAATATAATATTTGAAAATAAAAAAGTAAAAACAATGTGAGCTAGGTTAATATTACTAAAATATTTTTAATAGTATTTATAATTTAACTATACTAAAATATTTTTAATAGTCTTTTTCTAAACTTTTTAAAAATAATTCATATATTTAAAAATTATGAAAATATTTAATATTGTAAACTTTTTTTATTTTATTGATAGTTGAACTACATATTTCCAATACGTAAATGTGATTTTTGTAATTATTTATATTTTCAAAATCAAGAATTGATTTAAACTAAAACAATATAGGAATTTATTTTTCTAAATATTTTAAGTAAGAAAATTTGTTTTAGCGAAATAAAATACACTGAAAAAAGATATTTTTAGAAAAATATTTGAAAGGACAGAGATTTTCTTTAGTTTTCAAGTGGGACATTCACAATATTAATTTAAATAAATAACTCAAAATATAAAATTTAAAATAATTTTTATCATCAATAATATTAAATTTAACCAAAAAAAAAAGAATAATGGGATCATTTTTGGTTAAAAATTTAACTTTGGTGTCCCATGGGACTATTTTTGTTGTTAAAAATATAACTTTGATGTCCTATGGGACCATTTTTGTCTTCAATAACGGTTTCCGTTGGATTTTTAACGGAGTTTCAGTTTCCAAGTCTATGGGACTATTTTTGGTGAAAAATGTCGATTTGGGACTAAAAGTGAGTCTAATGGGACTAAAATCATCGGGGGTAAGTCTAATGGACCAAAAGTGAATTTTTCTCAAAATTATCATTTCATTTCAAAATCATTAATTCTTTATCTTAACATTTTCCTTCTCGCTTTTTTTATATTGGTCGTAACAACATTTGATTATCCTAGATGAGAAAAGAAATGTATTCTGTGGAAAAAAGTTGATTATCAAGAGTATTTACTCTCTAGCAGAACCGTGTCTAGAGATTTTGAGGCCTTATGCAAAATTATTTTTAAAGTTTATAATCAAGATCATCTAACTTTTCATTTAGATAAGATAATATCGAATTAGTTCATTCAATCTATCTTACAACATACTTGATATCCAATAAGACATAATCGATTTTAATTTTGAAAAACTTCTTCGACAATTTCAATAGTCACAAGTTGAATATATACTCTAATACTGATTGCAGTAAAAGAAAAAAAACACTCATTTTTCCATCAAACATTCAATTTGAACTCAAGTTGAATATATACACATAAAATTAATTAATTATACATACATATAAAAAATTGATTAGGGGTCTTTTAACTAATTTTGGGGACCTAGGCAGCCGTCTCGATGTCCTTAAGGCTGCCACGACACTGTACTCTAGCAATCCAAATTGTGAATTCATTTATTATCCATATGGTATCTAGCTAAATTTTTGTAGGATAATCTAAAGAATATATTTACCTTTCTGGTTGCTGACAATAATCAAGTTTAAGCACACAAGTTGCACATCTGGTATAATAAGAATCAATAATGCAATGAGTTTCTAAATGCCAACACAATAAAATTCCATTGCAACCAATGTAGCATATAATGTATCTCATTTGTGCATGATTACTGAATTTCATCAATTTTCTTAGTTTAAATGGCATCTTTGTGTGTGTGTGTATATGCTAGCTTGTCGTGTGTATATATATAGTTTGCTAATAGTTTGTCCTTTGTTTTGTAGCATGGAAAGAATTATTGAAAAATATGAAAGACATTCACACGTAGAGAATCATCTTCTGACGACTGCATTAACCCAAGGTATACAACAAATTCATTTATTTATTAATGTTGGTCTAATTTATCGTTTTCCCATATAATTATTTGTGTTGATAATAAAGTTACCTAGCAATATAAAATTGGTGACATCTGTTTGGCACACTTACTTTCTCGTGTTTTATATGTAGTGATTGGAACGAGATACATATATACAAGAGAAACAAAATCTCAGTGAAACTATTTGAAAACAGAATTTAACCTCTTTATATTTTCCCATTTGGTAATCAATGTAAAAGTCTAGTTGAAGTAACATGTTCATATCTTCTTCTAAAAAGTCATTTTGGTTATATTATAATTCATTCACATTAACCAAATTGTGTATAGAAGTGTTTGTACTACAAGTTCAACTTGTATAAATATCATGCATACACCAATTTTAACGAATTGCCGATTGCATATTCATTCTCATTGATGTCTATATTTCTAGTATTCCCTATGATCTTGACTATATATACTTTCAATTTTATTAATAAGTATAAATATAATATTCCCAGTCTTGCCATTTGGAGTTAATTTACATGTTGAAATAATCTTTTATTGTTTCATCATAGTTTTACTAAAACTTAAATTAATTTTGTCATTCTTTTAAGTGTCATATGTGAAACTCCTATATATATTTCTTAGTTTTTATCGTATCACTATTGTTTTTAATTTGATATGGCACAAGTTTAGTGATTGGAATGTCTTTTCTATGATATGATTTTGTTTAATTGCTTAATTTTATTATTTTTACTTACGATGTTGAAGGATATAGAATTAGGTTATTGATCTGTGCATGAATCGCTTAATATTGCATTTTGTTATCATTTATGTATGCAAAGGTCTTATTTATACAAATCTAAATAATAATATTGTGAAATAATAAAAAGCACATATAATAATTTAATTTACTATTTATAATTAATTTCGTATACAATTAATGCTTTTGGTATTAAAGAATTTGTGATAATCTTAATGTTTTGGGTTCTGACTTCTGACATAGTGCCTTATGGAAGTGAAAAAACTTGTTCGGACATAAAATATCTTAATTTTCCTCTTAAAATTTAGTACATATTTTTTTTTGGAAAAGAGTCTGATTTTATGTAACATGTTTTAATTATTTAACTTCAAGTTTTCAAGAATTTGGATTTCGACCTTTAAAATTCCCTAATGTTATAATTTTTAGGATACGTAAATTCTTGTAATGTTTCTACTATGACCATAATTTGCATATTTCAACCCTACTTACGAAAGTTTATTGGTATAAGACTACAATAAAGTGAAGTTTTATCGTAAGCTTTTACACTTCTTAACTTAGATGGATGTTTTAGGGCCTAATTTTGTGGCAAAACAGAAAATATTAAGTAACTTTGAATAATATACCATTTAAGTACTCTTTTATTCAACAATATAATCATGAATCTTAAATACAACACTAATTGTTATCTTATTTCTTAAAATATGTATTTTATTGTTAAATCAACTTTTAATGTGTTTGAGAATAAGTTAACATTCAAATGCATGTCTCTTATAAAATGTAATTAAAATAAATCATCTTTCAATCAAAGGATTTTTCAAATGGATGCACAAGAGCTCGTTTAATTTTGTTATTATGATGGATTATTAGTTTTCGACCTTTTCAATGAATTTCTAGTTTTGCATTTGGTTCTATGTGAAAATCGTGAATGTTTTTGGATGAATGGTTTAACATTCAAAATACAGTGGTAAGAAAAATGTATATATATTTTGTTGAGTGTATTTTTTTAATATTCTTGAACGAAAAGATGTCTTTGCAAAATAGCATCATGTTTTATTTAATGTTAAGACTTGTATTATGTTAAAGATTTTAGAATAAGATAATGTTTACATTTGTTAGTGGTGTGGGCTTATCTTGAAATATTTTTAATATAAGAATATGATGTGTTTAATGATAGAATTATTTGTGACAACACATTCTTAATTATATGTATATTTGTTGTGTATTGGTTTTGTATTTTTTTTTAAATGGAGAACTGTGATGTTTGCGGTGAAAAAATTGAGTGAAATAAATATGATTTCATGTTACAAATTGAATAAAATTGGAATGCTTTCGAGAAATGTGCACATAAGATGTACTTCAAACCATAGTTTTGTATATTGCGAGTTCTTTTTCACTTGATTTCCTTCTATTCTATATAGTAGGATCATTTTGAGGAAGAATACTACGATTTCCTTAACATTCTCCTCCTTCCTTCACTTCATGACACTTCTACCTTATGCCTTTATTACAAATATTTTATGTAGGGTTGTATTTGAGAAGGAAAAATAGATGAGAAGTTGATGCTTGTTAGATGTTTGTTCCTACATCTTGATGATCATATTTATTTGGTCAAATGTAGGAAAATTGGTGTCTTGAGCATCGAAAACTCTTGGCTCGTATTGAACTTTTACAAAGAAACACAAGGTAGAGATTTCGATACTTTGAGATTTAAACTTTATTCACAAATTTCTTTTCTTCAAATATTGGCTCATTTATAGTGTAATAATAATTTAGTTGAGACCTCCTACTTCTTATGGTGTATTATGTGGTGTTTCAATTCACCATGTAAATATTGCGTGTACAATATACAAATTGAAATACAAGATGAAACAATTCAACAAAAATATAGTGAATTTCGAGAAAATGAAAAATTATATCGCTCTTGTAGGAACTATATGGGAGAAGATTTGGATCCTCTTAGCTTGAGAGAGCTTCAGAGTTTGCAGCACCAACTCGAAAATGCTCTGAAGCGAATTCGAACAAGGAAGGTAACTTTTTAGAAGCTCCTTTTTATATAACTCATTACAATATCTAGGGATTATTACAAAAACACCCCTGATATTCAAGTTAATTACAAAAAAATAACTGATTTTTCGGAAATTACAAAAAACTCCTTGAGGTTTGATTCCATCTGATATTTCCCTTTCATAAACAAAAATATTTCAAAAACTCCCTTGACATTTATAAAATTATTACAACTTTGGGTTTTTTGTAATTGTAAAACATCTTTGGGTTTTTTGTTAATTAGCCAAAACCTCAGGGGTGTTCTAATTTTCTAATTATCCCTAAAATCTATATCATATTTTAGTATCAAAAGTACATTTGTTATGTTACTCAAACAACATGCAGAACCAACTTATGCTGGAGTCCATTTCTCAACTTCAAAAAAAGGTAGCACCACTTATTCTTCTTGTATTTTATATATATATATATATATATATATATATATATATATCTAGCATGCTTACATTCACAAAACATTCACCAATAAATACAATCCTAGATTTTCCTGGAAGATATCATAATTTTACCAGATTGTTGGGTTGTAGTGATTATAAGTTTTAACAGAATGAGAACTAGTGTATGGATGATTTTAACATTTATAAATGATGAAAATTTTACTATTAGGTAAATTACAAAAACTATATGAGCTGTACCCGAATTCAAAAAAAAAATATATAGTTAGCTTTCAAAATTATAATACCCCCCTTGAAATTTATATTTACTTGATGAATATCCCCTCAATATATACAATTTGTAAAACAGAAACAAATATTAAGAGGAAATTTAAGATAATAGAGATTTTTGGTAATTAGACTGAAAAGGTATTTTTTGTAATTAACCCATTATTACTATTATTTTTCCTGAATATAAAACCTCCACAAGATGGTGGAATGAAAAAGGGAAGGGAACAATGAGCCTCAAGCAAAATAGGTTACATTGAAAACAAAATGGGAATCTTCCATAATGCATGTATTTTTGGCATTTATGACAGGAGAAATCACTGCAAGACCAGAACAACTTGTTAGCTAAGAAGGTGAAATATTTTCCTTCAAACAATTTATTACTTAAGAATAGTGTTTTTACGGGTAATTTGCAATTTTAGTCATGTAACTATAGTTGTGGGCAAAATATGTCCTTAATTTCATTTAGCAAAATCACCATATAAATCTTTAAAAATCTCTCATTATTAGCAACTCACCGAAACCTTACGTAAATTGCACTGGATGCAAAAAAATTGATTTTTTTTTATCTCCAGCCTAAAATTATTATTTCCGGTCAATTTCCACCAAATACTCGGTAACTATATCAACGAAAACTCTAATTTTTCCCAAGTTATTCGGAAAACCCAATTTTTTGGGGCCATATGCAACTCATTGAAGTTTTTTTGTACAATTTTGAAATTTTCGGTGAATGAAGGACTAAATCCGAGAGTTTTTCTTAAAGATATGTGATTTTGCCAAATAAAATTTAAAATGGACTATACTTTTCACTCTTATAGTTGCAGTAGTGAAATTGCAATAATTTATCCATGTTTTTAGTATGATTTCATTTGTTTCCCAGAATGAACTTATTATTGATGTCTGATTGTGGTTTATAACTTGGAAACAGATCAAGGAAAGTGAGAAACAACAAATATTGGAGCATAGACCGGAGGGTTTAGCTCAAACTCCCCTAACCATTTGGTATTGATTTTTGCTCTTTAGTAGAATCAAATATTACTAGCCAACTGAATAGGGGTGACAAATCGTGTCGTGTTCGTATCGCACTATCATGTTTTTGTTGTCATAAATCTTATTTGATCTTAAATATAACAATAATCGTAATTTTAACTTAATTTACAATTTCGTGTCCGTGTCGTGTCATGTTGTGTCATGCTTTATTGTGTAATTTATCTCTTTAACACTGTTTATAATCGTGTTCGTGTCGTGTTGTTGTGTCACTCATTGCCAGTCCTACAACCGAAGTACTTACTAATAAACATTCAATTGAATCTTTTGAATGTTTGCAGTGGTGGGACTCAACAGCCGCCTATTGGGGCCCACGAAGACGGCAATGGAGCTCTCCCTGCAGAGTCCAACAGCCTCATTCTGCCGTGGCTCCTCCACCATATGAGCCAATAATAAGAAATCCGGCCGCATTCCGGTAACCCTAAGTTGGACTTTATTATGATTTGAAATGCCAAATTGTTATTTATGGAATCTGTAACAATCAAAATAAGATCCTTTCATTAGTGTGTACATAGTATTAAGTGATTGTTTCGTAATAAGCATGTACTCTAGATCTTGTATACCCACTTCATATGATGTTTTAATAAACCAAGTGAATGTCACTAGTGGCGAGTGACCACTCCGAGCCCCAAATTTTAAGGGGCCTACTAGGGCTACATATATGTATATATTATGGGGAAAATTAGAAAATTGGTCCTCTAAGTTGGCTTGTTCAGACTTTTGGTCCTCTAAGTTGGTCTGTTTGAAAATTAGTCTTCTAAGTTATAAAATTTCAGAAATTTCGTCCGATTTTGACTGAAAACTTTTCAATCCACCGAAAATTACTGACTAGGATCTAAAACGACGTCGTACGAGCACAATTCTCTTTCAAGAGTATGCAAAACATCACCTTCCACGCCTGGCAACCATAAAATCATCTTTCCGGATTATCAATCGTCCAAGAAGTCGTTTTAGATCCTAGTCAGTAATTTTCGGCGGATTGAAAAATTTTCGGTCAAAATCGGACGAAATTTCTGAAATTTTATAACTTAGAGGACTAATTTTCAAACAGGCCAACTTATAGGACCAAAAGTTGGAACAGGCCAACTTAGAGGACCAATTTTCTAATTTTCCCATATATTATGTATGGAGTATGGACTCATTGTTTTCCCTCACGCACTTACCAATGATCAATCTATATAATTCTATATAAGAACAACCCTTTTGAGAGAAATGAATAATGAATATGTTTTTATTAGAAAAAGATAAATTCAAAGAAGATATAATTTGATAGAAAATGTATGTGAAGATAGTATACGATCTGATGAATATTCTCTTAGAATTAAATATTTTATTGTTTTAAATGTTGCTATTGTTGCATTAAAGAGTAGATTTGAACAATCGCAACATATGATAATCTTTCTAGCTTCTCGTTTCATTCGAATAAGTTAAAGGGTTATTAATTTTTTAGTACCTGACCTATAGATACTTTACTAGTTTGATACCTGACATTTACGATTTACCAATTTAGTACCCATATTTTACTTCTTTTTTTAATAAATTGTTGATTATTGGCAGTTTATATATGACTAGGATCTATGAATGAAGATCTCTTATTAAAATATCTGAGCCTGAGTTGATGATCCAAACCGAGCTCTTCGTCTTTAATAACAATGTTGAGCTCAATTAAAGAGCCACAGACCGACGACCATGCATGTGCAAGAGCTTATCGTGGGTAGCTCGCATTAAGCTTATAACCTGCTATTCGATATTAGTTCATCTTATATTATGCGGAATCACTCACATAGATACTATTTAAATAAATTTATAAGTTGTCGAAGTATATATATCTCCAAGGCATGCAAAGATAATCTTTAAGTGGATCGAACTAATCTGCAATAAACGTACAATATTAGAGATGCAATGGGAATGCCTAATAATCTGAGTCTCATGGGCTGCCTAATATAAGTCTCATGGGTTGCACAATTCAATAATTAATTTCAAAATTAGTAATGTCATAAATAAGAAAATACGAAAAAGTCGATTTTATCCCCATCATAAGCCACTTCGCTTAGTAGATGCGATATATTGAAGCAGATAGGAAGCTCAATATTATTGTGTTACTTAGACTCGTCCTTATACTTGACTCTGCTTGGGGAGTCTAATTCATTCTTACATCAAGAACAAGCTTCGAAAATGAGCTAATTTGACCATGTCTTCAAGAGGTCAACAATTTTCTCTGTTCCCCCTCTTCCCCTGTCTTGCGTTTCACTTCTTCGTCACATTTGACTAAGTGGATGGTAGAGACCTTTGAGAATGGAGATAACCCATCAAGATATATAGTAAAAAAATAAGTGCATGGAGTGGTAAAAATGAGGGAGCACACAATGGAGAGGAGAGGATAGAGGACATTGGACCATTGAACGGTCGGGGATGAGCGCCAAAATGATGTTGCTCTAAGAGACAGATTACTCCAAGCCAAATGATAGGTCTAAAAGTCCAAAAGTCAACCTCCAATAGTGAGGGTAACTCCAAATCAAACTAATCTTCAAATGAGAACTAGCCTGCAAAACACAGACAATGTTAAAAGGTTATGTGGTTTTTTTTAAGCAAAATAACACCCCGGGGGATGGAGGATTGAGGCGTGATCCCCTACCTGTATATCAAATAATAAAAATGTCATACAATGTCACACCCGTCAAGGCGGGAGAAAATCAAAGAACAAATAACCTATCACTACGATATCTAGAAAGACTATCATAATGAGATATTAAAAAAATAAAAGGAGAACCAATGATCTATGAAAATCTGAAGCTCGGATGTCCCAGTTGGTCCATCCGAATGAGCGCTAGGAGATGGTGAGAAGTCGTGCCCTCATCAACAATGTGATCGCGCAAGCGGCGCAGCTCCCAACTCTGCAAGGTGATCTGTCGATTTCCCTCTCTGTGTATGTGGGAAATCGAATCAATGTCCTCGGCATGTTCGAATGCGAATCGGGTGTGTTGAACTTGCCAAGAGCCAAGGCCACCGGAAGTGATCGTGGTGACCACCGCCGCTGCGTCCAACTCGATCCAAATCTGATGAGAAAACTGACGGGCATGCCGTAGTCCCATCTCCAGCGCTATTAGCTCGGCATGAAAGCTAAACACCGCCTGGAGAGAACAATGAAAAGCCAACATAAGTCTGCCCGAATGATCTTGAATCAATCCCCCTCCGCCAGCAATCAAAGTGTATCGATCAAACGAACCATCCGTGCTAAGCTTGATCTGAGGAGACTGAGGGGCTCGCTAAATCACCATCCTTGGCCTGCGTGAAACCTGTGGTGGAGCATTCCCCTGCAAAAAACTCATCAGAGGAAAGCATCCGACCAATCCGTATGGCTCAAACGCCGACCAAACAAGAATCCAGAGATACCGCTCCACCTGCCAAATAATGTAAGATGCCAAGAAAGGAAGGTGTCGATGCTTGACACTATTCCTTTCCGTCCACACAAACCATAAAATCAAGCAGGGAACCAAGAAACTCAAGTGCCTCGTGTGTGCGATTCCTCCAAAAGGAAAGGAACAATATCATATCGATGGTGTGTGGAAGTGTAGTGTCAAACCAAGAAAGAAAGTGATTCCACACGGATCGAATAAAGATTATCATTCATCAAAAAGAGGTGAGGATAGATTCGACTGAGGAGATGAATGTGGATTATTCAAGCAACAACAACAACGTGAGGCAAGGGAAGTGCCACATGCCTGAAGCTTGATATCCACAGAAGGAAGGCGATTACGACACGAAGGAGACGCCAAAGGAATATAGAGATAGTAGGAATAAGAGCATCGTTCCAAATGGCACCATACGAAGGTTAGAGCATTTCTACCCCGGAGAGAATCCCAAGCGAGAAGACATAGAGAACCCACCACGAGAGGTAAACATCCACCGCATGATATCCTCGGACCCCCAAAGAATCGGAACCCGTGGATATATCCTCAATGAGACTCTCATGAAGCCCACATCCGGAGACCAAGACTTGATAAAATCTATCTCTATTCCACATACCATCGCGAATGAACCACTCAACCGTCATATAACCCAACGCTATCAAACAATAATCCATGCGGCGATGCCCAAACCAAGTATCATCCCATAAACCGACACGGCTACATCGCCAATAGACGAGAAAATCTGCTCCTGGGCTCGAATACCGATCCGCCTCAAGTGCCTCCACCGATGACTATGATTATGTGTTAAAGAGGCTCTGAGGAGACCGAATCCCATTAGAATGATTTCTTGCTCATCAAGAATTGGGCCAACAATGAATGGCCCTCGCGTAACCTCCACCACAACTTGAATCAAGGCGTCGGAATATCTCGAAAGTCGGCGCAACCCCCCCCCCTCGGATATAGAATGGCGGATAATATCCCAATCGATCCAATGAGTCTTCTTTCACATCTGCGCATAGATCCCCGAAGAATCTAGCCATGATCTACTCAATCGCTGCAGAATCGTCTTTGGCGGTGCATGACCAAGAATATGCAACGGGGTGGCCATTAGCGTGCTCCGAATAAAAGCGAGCCTACCACCAAAGGAGAGATGTCGATGTGACCACACAACAACTCTATACAACATTCTCTCGAATCACCGGGAGGAAGAGCTCTTTCGTCATTCGCCCCTCAACAAAGGGACACCCAAATAAGTCATCGGCAAGTCATCGCGAACAAAGCCTCGCCACCATGAACCATGTGCTCCCCGTAAAATCATTGTAACATGGGGCCGAAAAGAATCTACTTTTTGACACCGACCACCGGCCGTAAGCGAGAATAGTGCTCCGAAAGTGCCTCAACGTGACAAGGCCATCGTCGACGCCCTAGTGAAGATAACAACATCATCGATAGGCCAAATGAGTCACCGAAAAACCCGTCAAATCGCGTCGATAAATCATATCCTGGTGTCGTCTAATAATGGAATACAATCCCCGGGATAAATACTCTACCGCCAGAATAAATAAGGTAAGAGATAGAGGATCCCCCTGCCGCAATCCCCGAGTCGAAGGAAAATATCCAGAAGGGATACCATTAACTAGAACAGAGAAGCCGCAGTGCTCAATACAGCTGCCAACCATATCAATCCACCGAACGGGGAAGCCCATGTGAATCATAGTTGTATACAAGAAATCCCACTGCACCCTATCATAAGCTTTAGCCATATCCAACTTCATCACCACATTAGGAATCTCCGTGGCTAGGCTGATATCATGGATAAGCTCCTGCGCGAGTAATATGTTATCCGAGATGACACGACCGGGTGTGAAACCACTCTGATTCGGCGACACAATCAAAGGCAGAATCGAGACCAACCGCACATTCATAATCTTAGAGATAATCTTATTCATCACGTTGCACAGGCTAATCGGCCGAAACTCAGTCCACTCCTGAGGGTGAGGAACCTTCGGAATGCGAACTATAGATGTAGCCGTGAACGTGGACGACATGAGATTACCCGAAAAAAAGTCAACCACCGCATCCTCAACATCCGATCTGATGAAATCCCAACAGTGCTGAAAGAACAAAGATGAGAATCCATCAAGCCCCGAAACGCTAGACGTATCAATCCCAAACATCGCATCGCGAACCTCCTGAGCCGTTGGCATAACACAAAGTCCATCAAGATCAACGGAATCAGGAAGCCGGGGAAAGAACTCATCTACAGGGGGAGTCAGATACTCCAAGTCAGAAGTTAATAAGGACTGAAAGAACTGAACTAGCGACTTCCGAATCTCAGAATCCTGTGTGATCACCACTCCATCATCGTCAATCGAGTGAATCCTAGCGCAACACCGCTTCTGCTTAACAAATCCGTGGAAAAACTTAGTGTTGCGCTCCCCCTCGACTGCCCACTTAACTGCAGCTTTCTGGCACAAAAAATCCTCCTCCATTTTCAAACGTAGCTCGTATTCAGCCACACAATGATGTACCTCAACCCGATGAGTCGGAGACGGATCACTATCATATACAACCTGAGCCACTGAAACTGCCTCATTAGCCAGTCCAACCCGATCAAAAACATTACCAAACGTCTGGTGATTCCAAATCTTGAGTCTCCGCTTGACCCTATTCAACTTGTGTTGCAAGCTCCTCATTCCGAAACAACCAGTGGGATGCCCCCATGCTTCCTTGACAACCTGCAAAAAAGTATGGTGACGCGTCCACATATCTTTGAAATCGGAAAGAAGAGCAACGAGGCACATGCGGTACAAACCGACAAGATATGAGTAAAGGAGCATGATCATAGCGAACACGAGATAAATGCGTAACAATAGATGAAGTAAACACATCAGCCCAATGTTCATTATACAAAGCCCTATCAAGTCTCTCCTGGAGCCCACCTCTAGCCCACGTAAAGATAGGCCCCTCACACCCCCGCATCAAATAACTCACAATCCGCAACTAGGGGTGTTCATTTGGTCCAAACCGAACCGAACCGAACCGAAATTTCCTCAAAACTCAAATCCCGAAAACCGAACCGAACTCCACAGTTGGTTCGGTCAAACCGAATTTTTTTTTTTTTCTTGCCTACCTGATAACCGAATTTTGAAGTTGTGGACTATTTTTTCACATCCATAAAGCCACAAAGTGATAATGAAACCAACTAAACTAGTCATGAAATCAACCTCTTTTTGCCTTTGTAATTTCAATTTTCACTTGATGGCTTATTTGGTCTAATGCTTTAAAATCTGCCTTTGTAACCCAATACAAATTATCCAAACTCAAAATTAAAAATTACATATCCAAACTCCAAAGTCCAAATTAACTAAAAGCAAACTAATCAAAAAACATCCAAACATGTCCAAAATGACATCTAAATTTGTCTTGTGCCTTCTTCTAATCATTCATCTTCATGGGCAACAATGCTCATGTCATAGTTGGGGGGGGGGGGATGGCATTAGTTTCAAAATTAAACTTAAAGTCTACAATATAATAAACATAATCAAAATTCACCTTGGTCTTGACTCAACAATTTGATAATTATATGCCAATGATGTTGGAGTCCGTGCCAACATTTAACTCCTTCAAGTCTACAAACATTTTATGAAAATAGAAACATTAGAACATTAATAGGAATACTCCAAAATTAAATGACAAAGTAAATACTAAAAATGTAAAGTTATACCTTTTTCAATTTTTTCAATGAACTCATATTCTTCTTCACTAGACTTTGCCAAAGTACGCCGAATCTAATCTTGGCAACAAATTAAAGCTTGAGTCGTCTTAGGAGTCAAAGAAGATCTAAAATCATCAATTATTCGCCCACCGGTACTAAAGGTAGACTCCGAAGCTACGGTGGACAAAGACATGGCCAATACATCACGAGCCAACTTAGATAAAACGGGATATCTACAACTTTCAAATTTCCACCAATCTAAGATGTCTAATGTTGAAGAAGCTTTCTCTAAGCGCTCATTTAGATACATATCTAACTCTGACTTCTCAACCCCAATCCCAGTTATTAATTCTTGAATTCTCATTTTCTTATCTATCGCATTTGTTGGGTCTCTACGCGATCCACTTTCTTGACCAACATTTAAAGTTGAAGAAGGTAATGATGTTGATGATGTTACTGAGCTATACATTTTTTTATACTCAGCAAAAACTTCATACAGAACATTCCTTGCCAACTTTGAGACCTGATCTCCACGTTCTGACCCATACATATTTTTCAAATAATATTGCAAAAAACCGAACTTGTGACGAGGGTCAAGCATAAAACCAATATACAACATCATATTAAACTTTTCAATACTCCCCCAATATTTATCAAACTTTGACTTCATTCTACTAGTCATATCAACCAAGTCATCATCGTCACTCTTGAGCCAATTATTCAAATGTTCATTGACTTCATGGATTTCATCAAGGAAAGTGTTAGAAGTCACAAATAAAGAACCGGAAACTCGTAAAGTTAGCTCATAGAAATAACGCAACACTGTCACAAACTTCTCAACAACAATCCAATCATACTTGGTTGGCAAACCAATATCTCCATGAGCCCCCCCCTCCCGGGCATAAAATCCGCACGAAAATCAGAATCATAGACCTCATATCTATCAAAAACACCCTTGAAAACCACATATGTGTCTAACATTGTAAAAACGGAGTTCCATCTTGTTGGAACATCTAAGCACAATGATTTCTTACTTTCAATTTTCTCTTCAATGACAAAATCTTTAAACTTCTTGAGCCTAAGAGGTGATTGCCTCACATACCTCACCACAGTGCGAATGCGCTCAATTGACTCATTCAACTCCTTCAATCCATCTTTAACAACAAGATTAATAATATGAGCAACACATCGCATATGCAAGAATTTTCCATCCAATATTGCAATACCCCAATTAATAAACCTTCTTCTCAAGTATGCAATTGTTCTATCATTAGAAGAAATATTATCAACTGTAATGCCAAAAATCTTTTCAATTCCCCATTCAAGAAGACACTTTTCAATCAAAAGACCTAAATCATCACCTTTATGCTTAGGGCATGGAATGAAATTAAGAATCACTTTATGCAATTTCCATTGATCATCAACGTAATGACCTGTCAAGCATAAGTAAGTGACTCTTTGATTAGAAGTCCACGTGTCGGTGGTCAAAGAGATTCTTTGTCCAGATGTCTTAAAATAAGCCTTCAAGTTATCTCTTTCTTCAAAATACAATTTAAGACAATCTCTAGTTATTGTAGCTCTTGATGGCACAACAAATTGGGGACATGCAACTAACATAAACTCCCTAAACCCTTCATTCTCAACAAATTTAAACGGCAATTCATCAATAATGATCATACGGACTAAAGCTTTTCTAACAGCCTCTTGTTCAAACTTCCAATTAGAAGACACTTCTTTTATGCCCGTACTTTGACAAAAACTGGTTATTGTTTTACTATCTCCAATATGCTTATTCAGTGCCGACGTACCATTTTTTGCAGTAGAAGCAGCATAATTTTTATCACAGTATTTACATTTTGCTCTTGGCTTACCATCTTTATCCGAGTAAAGAGTGAAGTGATCCCAAACCACAGATCTTCTAGACATTTCTTATTTTTTTTGGTCTTTCACTTTGTCCTTCCTTCGTTGTTTCTAGATCCTCCATTTCATTTTCATTTGTCTCCATTTCATCAAGACTTGTACTTAATGGAGGACACAAATCTGGATTCCTCGTCCTTGAACCCGTTGTGTCACCCCGTGTACTTTCCATACCTAATATGAACAACAAATTAAGCAACAAATCGAAAAATAAATGTTCTTCTAATTCTGAAAATAAAAGAGCAATAAAAGAATAAAATGAAAAAAAAAAATTGAACAACAACAAGTCAACAATAAAAGTTATGGGCACTAATTAATTAGTTCTAATTTTAATTTGGTTTCTGATTCTTTAGAACTTTCAGATTTTTAACTTTGAATACTTACAAAATACAAAAAGGCAAATACATGCATTTAAACAAAAAATAAAAATAAATAAATAAAAAGCGGAGAAAAATAAAAAGGCGTTGAGGACCTTGAGGTTGAGGGGCTCTTCTTCTCTTTCATCCCTTATATTTTCATTTTTGCTTTTTCCTTGTCTATGATAAGTCGATAATCGACACAACGTGTGTATTATTTATTAAAAAATTAATCAATTAACCTAACTAAAAATTACAATATTAAGATTCTAGGGTTTTCATATTTGGGGAGTGAAATAAAAAACAAAAAAAGAGAGATTACCGAACATCGGAGGCGGTCGGCGGCGGTCGATTGATGATGAACGGCCGGACGGCGGAGCTGCAGACGGGCGACTTGGTTTGGGAGGCAGGCAGACGGGCTTACTTGGTTTGGGAGGCAGCCCTTGTTTGGTTGTTTTAGACTTTTAGAAATTAGAAATGAGAATTTAGGGAACCAACCCCCTTTTACGTTTTTTACTTCTCCAAAAAACGTTTCTTTTTAAGCTAATATATATATAAAGGTTATTCAAACACCTATTCGGTTTTCGGTTCAGTTCGGGGAACCGAACCCCTAAACCGAAACCGAACCGAAAACCGATTTTTCAAAAAAATAACCGAAAACCGAACCGAAATTTCGGTTCAGTTTTCGGCCGGGACCGAATTATCGGTTTCGGTTCGGTTTGGTCGGTTAACCAAATCGTGAACACCCCTATCCGCAACCATATAAGCAAAATCTAACATCTCGTCCGACCTATCAGAAGTACCACCAATCCTCTAGTGATCATGCAAAAAGATGTTAAAGTCCCCGCTAACAAGCCAGGGTAACTCCTCCGTACTAATAGCAATCTCACGCAAGTTGTCCCACAAATCATATCTAGCTATTCTATCACATTTAGCATACACAAAAGTCAAATAAATAGGCTGAGGCAACAAATCAGATGTCAACCTACAATGTAATAGTTGTGCATGATCAAGAAGAATGTCAAAATGTAGATGAGCAGCAGACATAATCCAAATATGATTAGAACAATTA
Organism: Rehmannia glutinosa; assembly: GCA_016081115.2. Taxonomy (NCBI): domain Eukaryota; kingdom Viridiplantae; phylum Streptophyta; class Magnoliopsida; order Lamiales; family Orobanchaceae; genus Rehmannia; species Rehmannia glutinosa. Next base: position 477,342 of record JABTTQ020001697.1, on the reverse strand, counting down.
CTCAACCCATAATCAAAGCCAAATCTACGACAATAGAAACTAAACTCCGGCAAAGTCATAGGTTCTAAAAGCGCAACAAAAGGCAATTTATGACGATTAATAAGAGCACGCAAATGACGTTGACTACCCGGATTAGCAATACCCCTCACATTCCAAGTTAAGAATTTAATCGACATAATTAACAAGTAGAATGAGAAGAGGATTTAGAAACACCTGATCGATTTTGTGAGTGATGGCCCCCTCCTATAGATTATCCTAGGGAGGCCCCTCCAATGCTTACATTAGCAAGTGTAGGAAGAAATAATCCAGAGCACATAAATCAATTAAGTGAAAGTAATTCAAATTAATTAAGAATACTTACAAATAAATAATGACGGACCTTATATATCTGGGATGATGAGCTTTATGGGCTTGATATGATAAAATGGACTTGTGGGCTTTAAATAATAATAATATGAGCTAGCCTCATGGCTGCTTAATAATCTCTTTGAACCAACAATACTTATTATTTGGGCACATCAATAACTAATTTCAAAACAGATTAATGCCATAAATAAGAAAATAGAAAAAAGTCGATTTTACCCCTATTTTGTTTATATTTACAATTTCCCCACTTGTTGAGTTTGTTTACCCTTTAGTTTTTTATTTCCCAATAATGTCACTTTGGTCCCCAACATAAAGCAAGCTTGGTAAACCTAAATAGTTAAGGATTTTTAGACCATTTGTTTTGGTACTACGTTTATTATGGGTAGTTCCATATCATGGTCCCCATGATTCTAACAGTCTTCTTTTTAATATTTTTAAGTGATGAAAATTAATTAAAATATAACAACACTTGCTTCAAGTGTCATTAATTGGACCACTTTGGAAGAAAATAATATAGGTTTTAACAGCTCAAGTTGTACGAAATATTACATTTAATCCATTGGCATCAACCTAAGACAAGGAACCAATGCTTGTGCATCTTTTCATACAAAAAGAAATGGAGACCACCATGCAGTTTTTATCAACTATTTTTTATGGAACACATTTAAAGTTTTTTTATTATCTAAATTTACAAACTTTTTTTTTTTTTGAGGAAAAAATTTACAAACTTTTAGTTCAAGTATAAATTCTTAAATTCAGATCTCATTTGTGATTATGAGTTATAACTAGTTTGACTGTTTGAGGTAATTAAGGTAAAAAAAACATATGTGAAAATTTAGGATTGGAATGATGAAATGAGTTCAAGAATTATGAGATCTCAAGTTTAAATTAATGGACATTTTGTGGACAATATTAGGTGATGGATTTACGACAGAAATAAATATTATCTGATTTACATGGTGTTTAGGCGAGAAGAGCTTTTTATGTGTGTTTTCCAAAGCACGACTGGGTCGGGCTCCAAGAATAGCGGGCCGCAGAACCGTGTCTAGAGATTTTGACGACTTAGATAAAATTTAGAGGGGGCAATTGTTTCTTTTAATCGTAATCAAAGATGTTTTTTTATCTCTCGTTCTTTTTTGAACAGTCATTAATAATCCTCTTTTTAATTTTCTAGCCTTTTGAAGTGCAAAATCACTTATCAAAGTTTTATAATCAAGCAATTTTAATATTTCACTCTTAATTAAATAGATAGATAGCTAATTCATTCAATCTATCATGTAACATACTTGATCTCAAGTTGGATTTAATCAATTTTAATTTTAAAAACTTTCTTTTAGTGGTAGCAACAATCAAATGTATCATTTGTAATATTCTGTAAGCAATGCACGTATTTGGAAAAGAATATAATCTTATGATATAGTTTAATACATTTATTGGAGTGTTAATTTCATTTGTATAAATCTCATCATGTCACATAGTTTGGCGTCATCCGTAGAAATTCCACGCATATAGTTCCCCCACATGCTGCAGTTTCTAATATATACCTTATTACCATGTTTTTAAATAATTAATCATTTTTTATCTTATAATGTATTAATTATTAAATATATCATTTTCAAGAAGCTTTAACAACCAACAATCGGTGGTCATATGAGATCTTATATTCCAAAATAGTGTTTCATCTTCTATTCTATTGCATGAATTAATGTTTTGTCAAGTGCTTTTTTTAAAGGTTATTATTTGCCTTATAAAATATACAATTTATGCATGAATACTAATATATATGATATATTGTAATAAATTTAATAATTATCAATAGGATGGAAAATCATTTTGGAACAATCATCCAATTGATTAAACGATGTGTAATAAAAGAGACCAGAGGAAAAAAGTTGGTAATTAAGAAGTTAGAGACGGTGTGGCAAATTAAGAATACAAAAATAGGAACCAGCTGGAGGCTTAGCCCATCTGGCCACCCTAAGGGACTTAATATCTCTTGTCGTGTGGAGGTCACGGGTTCAAATTCCTGATCATCAAATTGCTCCCCGGGACAGAAACTCATACTGAATTGCGAAAATTTGGTGGGAACTCATACTGAATAGTATTCGTGTGTATTCTAGTGGGAACTTATACTGATTAATATTCTTGTATATACTTATACTGATTAACATTCTTGTGTATTCGATTGGGAATATATCAACTATTATTAGATTTGATATGAGGGGTCGGAGCTACTGTCCACTCAGACATAGTTAGACATAAGTTTGAAAGCTGAGTTACCAAAAACATAAAAAAAAAAAATACATACATATATAGGCATAAAACCATATATAATCAGGGTGCCCATTTTCTTCGTCTTACGATGTACAAATTGGTCCAGCACCTGTGGCCCAAAATAGAGACACTAACCAATCTCCACTCGACAACGCGATGTCCTTTTGTGGTTAACTGTGAAATAAAATATAATTTATTCTAGTATTTCATACACCACAAACAGAAAGAAAGAAAAGAAAGAACATCAACAAGACCAATTAAGTAGAAATCATCCATGGGATAAAAAATCCTAACAGATATACATTCTCCTATTATTGCTTGTTTCTGTGATCTCTGTGCGTGTGTGGAGTGAGTAACATATTTGAGAACGACCCTCTTTAAAGAATGTAGGGTTTTATTTTTCTCATATATCTTGATATATTGAAGAAAAAAGGAAAATAGAAAAATGGGGAGAGGCAAAGTTGAGTTGAAGAGGATAGAAAACAAGATAAGCAGACAAGTGACATTCTCAAAGAGGAGATCAGGTTTGCTTAAAAAGGCTAATGAGATCTCTGTTTTATGTGATGCTGAGGTTGCTTTGATTGTTTTTTCTACCAAAGGGAAACTCTTTCACTACTCTACTGATTCCAGGTTTGTATATTTATTTAATACACCTTTTATTTTATTGAACTACCCATTTTCATGAAATTTTGAAAAAAATTTGTATCTTTGGTCATAATTTCATGTTCCATCAAGAAAAGATTAATATATAACAATATTTTCTCAGTTGTTTTAGTTTCATGTAATTTTTAATTTCTTTTCTAATTTCATGGGAGTGGAAATATACTGATTGTTTAATTTCATGAAAAAAATTCTACCTTTTTTATGTTCATGTCTTTCTTTTTGGTTTATATATTGTACTTTGATCATTGTCCCTTTTTTTTTTAAGTGTGTGTGTGTCATTGTCTGATTTGGTGAAATTTGATTTTGTGTTGTGTGTAAGTTTATGAATTTCCTTTTAAAACCCTTTTTGGTTTAGTCTTGTATGGTATTATTACCAAGTTGGTTAAAAAGTTTGTTTATCTCTGTAAAGAACAGTTTGACAGGCATGAATCAGTAATCACTATATCCTATTGATTTGTCATATGATATGAGGACAATTTTGAGCTCTTTAATTTTGTGATAGAACAGTACTATTTTGGATTATAGTTTCGATCACTCTGCAGATATGACAGATTATAGTATTTCACATATTTAACCATAAGGTTAATTATATGAATCCCAAAAGTTTAACATAAATATTTCCATAACTATGATAGAATCATTTTCTTCATTTACTAAATTATGCTACATAGTAATATCAAATTTCTACATCTCCCCATGCACTTATGTATAGTTACACACATCCATATATCTTTCTTTTTTATGATTCCACATCGTTTCAGTTAGCACATTTGTGTTAAATTATTGGTTTAATTTGTATCTTTTCTTTTGTATAGTAATAAGAACTTTACTCTAGTGTAGTCATCGGGATGTAAAAAGATTCATTACATTCGAACATAATATCATTCAAGCTTGTTTGGATATTTATCGAGCTTCAAAAATTATGTTTGAACTTGGTTTGATTATTAATTGAATCGTGTGAATGAGCTTTAGTCGAATCAAACACGAGTCAAGCTCAAGTCCAGCTTTATATTATATTAAACGAAAAAATGTATCCAAGTTTGGTTCTTTATGTTAACGTTCCAAGCTCATACAACTTTCAATGATTAATCTTGAGTCGAGTATCAAATAGTTTAATTTAAATTTCAGCCTTATTAGTAATGTAGTACATGTCTTTTAGTAATGACAGTTTTGTAAGAGATTATTAAAACAAGATCTTATTTAGAAGCAAAAAAATGAGATTCCCTATCTTTTAAAAAATAGCTTACATCTTATTAGGAAGTTTATAATATTATTTTTAAAAAGTTTACCAAACACCTCGAAGAACTTATAAGTTCTTAAACATCTTATAAGATATTTTGAAGAACTTATAAGTTCAACCAAGCATTCTCTTAGTGTAAGATTATGTCTAAATAGCTTAAAGAACTTGGGAATCTAAGGCTGCGATTGGATGTGCTTTAATTCCATTCATTTTTATTTTTAAAGTGAATACTGGTGATTTTTTTTTTTTGAAAAGTACTGAATTTTTTTTAGAGTGTGATTGGATGTAAGATGAAAATATAATGATGATAGTTGATGTGGTGATTTTTTTAATAAAATAGTGATTGGATATGATTGATGATTTAAAAATTAAGAGAGTGTGAATAGTATTTTGTGATGTAATTGTGCAATCATGATAGTTGATAGTGATATTTTTTTAGTAAAATAATAAATTGATGTGATTGATGATTGAAAAAATGAAAATGAGTGAATAGTGTATTTTTTGAATTTGTTTACAACCAATCACAAATGAGAACAAATTTTTCACATCCAATCACTGCCTAAATATTTTCTCTGTTGGTATTTTCCTTCTACTGGATAATTTCCTTCTAGAATGGAACTTTGTTCCTGTCACGCCCCAAACGTGACGCGACAACGATCAATCACTTAAACAGAAATAAATCAACAAATAAACCAAAGATACAAAATTCCAAGGAAAATAGAGTCTAATGCGTGAATTTAAAATAACCACGAGTACAAATTACATCTTAAGGTCCTGCAAGATCCGAATACAACCCAAAAGATTATCTTAATTAACTTACAGTCAAACAGAAATAAAATGAAGGAGTCCAACAACAAATAAAAGAAAAAGGAAATGTCGCTCCACAACACAACGATAGGGATTCAATCAGAGGTTCGGTGCCTTCAGCGTACTCTTCATCTAAAGGTTAGAAAACGAGGAGGGAATGAGACAAAAATCTCGGTGGATGGGGTGATCGTGTGCAAGTGTGGCGATATAAATAGTTAATGCGAGAAATTTAGTTGTATGAAAACGTGTGAGAGATGATGCATGATTTCACACATCCACAAGCGTCGTGATAAACATATTAAGTAATATACTTATACAATTTGAGAAAACATTCATGGTCAAGTAGACTATGGTCCAAGTAAACATGAGGATTGCGTGGATTTGTAACGCCAATCTATGCAAGACAAGTAGCGGTTGCGTGCTTTGTAGCGCCAACCTATGCAATACAAGTAAGCGGTTGCGTGCGGTTTGTAGTGCCAACCAAACGGGTCCGATTAACTCCGGAATCGTGTGGATCGAGACAATGATTCCTTCGTTCTTCCTTGTAACTCCCCGAGCAAGATGGTCGAAGACTGTCACCTTATCGCTCCATAGCAAAGACAAAATCCACAGTGGAGCTAGCAAGGCTCGGTTTGTCATAATCATGATTATACCTCAAGTACTACGACCCGCTTCCCTTGGACAAACTCCGTCCCTCGCCTTGCGGGATTAGGGCGATGGGGCCAAGAGTGGAATAGCGGCCGAGCTGCCCGGTTCCATCCCCCGACGTATCCATTCCGACGTGAGCTCGACACACCAAGTTGACTCGGCGAGAAATTAAGTACACGTTCGGGTAGTCAACTAGCGCAAATGAGTATATTGATTCTAGCGGTTCATAAAAGTTTTCGAAAATTTGCGTAAAGTAATTATGGCGTTGGTGGAGTTATTTGGATGAAGATGATTATCGGGAGGATAAGCAATCTTCGATATCTTGAAAGATTAGGTGGAACATAAGTCCGTTATAGATTCAAATCGCAACACGGGAAAGTCGCCCGATTGGGTTTTAATCGGTCAAGACGATCCGATAAGTCAAGTAGTTTTTGAGAAAATAAAATATTTTAATTAATAACTAAAGTCAGAGGGTCCAGGGCTGTTTTAGTAAATGAAAAATAATTTAAGTTAGGTCCTTGATAAAAAGAAAAATTTACAATTAGCCCCGTTTTGTAAAAACCAATACTTTTGGGGTTAAAAATTGAATAAATAAATATCCCGACCTTGAAAAATTATGAGGTCAGTTCCTAAAATCTCTAAATTGTTCAGAGATTCAGGTTTTTAAAGTTTTGAGGTCGAGTTTTTATAAAATTCTCACATTGGCCCCAAATTTGTTAAAATTGTCATTTCGTGGCCTTAAGTTTAAAATAATCGGAACTCACAAACCGGGAGGGCTTTTAATGTGATTCCAGTTGGAAAATGTCACTAAGGTTAGTGGGATATTGGAACAAAAACAGTTTTAAAACGCCATAAGTATAGGTCCCTTAACTTTTGAAAATCTCATTTTTGTCCCATTTTGAAATAATTGCCTTTAAGGCTTTTAGGGGTCCAATTGTTATGAAATTTGAACCTTGGGTCCAAAATATAATTATGTTATAGTTAAATTAGTATTTCCAGGTGCATGGGCTGCATAAGTCCTGGAAATTTCATTTGGGTCCTCAAGTTTAATCTTTTACAATTTGGTCCCTCAATTTTTAAAAATTACTTTCCAAGCTCTAAACACTTGGATTTTTGGAATACACTTAAAATATGTTATTTCCAGTCCCTTAAGAGTTAAAATTTCAAATTTCAAAATTAGGGTCTGGTACAGTTTGAAATTTTCAAAATAGCCCTAAACTTCTCAAATTTTACAATCTAGTCCTTGGGCTTTCAAGGGTTGATTTTATTTATCTAAAAACTCTTAAAACTTTATTAAAATATCAAAACATAATTTTTGAACCTGAGTTCAGTCCCAAAAATCGAAAATTACAGAGGAGTCCCTTAAATTTTATTTTTCTTGCAATTAAGTCCACCAACTTTCCATTTTTGCATTTTAAGTCCAAAAGTTGAAATTTAATCAATTATGCTCGACTTGTCCAGGTTATAAATCATTCAAAACATAGATTTCAAGAGTCATACACATACATATCCTTCTCATACAAAATTTCATCAAGTATAACAATAAAATGTGCATGTATGCCCTATTTTTCGATAAATCACATTTTTGAGCAACACTTGAGAATTTTTCCAACTTGATACAAGAAAATAGCATGCAATACATAATATATATCTCAAGTGCTCAATAACAAAATACTACATGCATATTTTCAATTTAAAACACCTAGAAGTTGAAAGAATTTTTCCACCCACCTCGTAGTAGTTTCTCGGGTTGATCTAAAATGTGGTCTTCTTCCTTGAATCAACTTCTTGACTAAAACTCTTGAAGATCAGCCCCTAAATGGTATCCAAACCATATTTTGGTGTTAAAATTAAAGTCTCAAGTCAAAAGAAAATATACTAGTACCAAATGGTTACTACTCACCTTAATATCTTCAAGTAGTCTCAAAAATGGAAATTTTCCTTCAAGCCTCTAACCTCCACTTGAGATGATGTAGGTCAGCCCCTAAACTCCAAAAATTTATATTCTTGAGTCAAAAATTAATTCTTCATGTTGTCAAGAGAAAAATACTAAAACCATAATTTTCTCACCTTAATAATATGAAATCTTGAATTTCCTCTTCAAGTTTGTAGTCAAATCTAGGTCTCTAATTCTTCAAGAATTTTCTCTAGGAGTACCTCAACAAGAAGGATTCAACATTATTAGATGGTGAAGGTATAAGGTTGAGGATTGGAGAAGAAAAAAATAGAGTTGGGAGAAATGAAGATATTCTTACCTTATGCTTGAAGAATTTGATCCTTTAGAGAGGAAAATGGAAGCAAGTCTTGTGTTTTTATGATAATTATGAAATGAATAATATTGATAGATAAAGAAAAAAAAATAACAAAATGATTGATTCCCCCTAAGACAAGGAGCCAAAAGTTGGAGGGAATAATAATCATGGTGTTGGTATTTTTATTTATTAGAATTTGGTGGAAAGAAAAGTTTGTCCATCCTTTAAGCATATGACCAAAAGTTGAGAAAAAAAATTAATATATATATGTAAATATATATATATATATATATATATACATATATAATTGTAGGTCTTGAAAAGAATATGAAACAACCTCCCCATTTATGGTAATTTTCGAAATTTTTAAAAATATAAAAAAAAATATTTTTTTAAAAAAATTGATTGGGAAATTGGTTGGGATGAATTATAGAATAAGATGAAATATTAGGATAAGGATTGGAATGTACTCCTAAATTGTTGGAGGTCTAATATTCCTAAAGTAGTAGTCATTCGATCAAGTATTAATACTTTAGAGGAAGAATATAAAATTGCTAAGCTCTAAAAATGCGAAATGCGTAATTGACGTTGGAAGGAATAAATAAAAATAGAGTCGAGTTTCATTAATAATAGGTTTGTGATACATAGCCAAATGAATAATCACTACATAACACCGAATCTCACGTTAAAATTCGGGGTCTCACATTCACCCTCCTTAAAAGAATTTGGTCCCCAAATTCTCTTGAGCAATTCTGGATATTGATTCCTCATGTCTTCTTCCATCTCCCACGTTGCGTCTTCGTCTCGGTTGTGATTCCGCCATACAACTTTAACCATTGGAATCTCTCTCTCACATGCAATCGCGTGCACTGGGCGGTCAATGATTCCGATTGGTTTCTGTAAGATAAATTTTCCATTAGAGGAGGAGCATCACGAGTGATGATGTGCTCGGAGATCCGGTTGATACCTTTTCAATCTCGATACATGGAATACATCGTGCATTCCCGCGTCTTTGTGCGAACTCAAGTCGGTAGGCTAACTTCCCGATCCTCTCGCAAAATCTTGTAAGGTCCAACATATCTCGGACTCAACTTGCCTCCTTTCTTTGGATTGATCAATCCTTTCCGTGGAGATCACGAGGAATACTTCATCTCCGGCTTCAAATTCCAAGTCCTTTCTCCTCTTGTCTGCGTAACTCTTTTGGCGCTCGAGGTACATGCGGATCCGTTCCTTAATCAACTTGACCTTCTCCATGGCCTCCTGAACTAAGTCGACCTTTGGGAATCGGGCGACTTTCGTTTCTCTTTTTGGAGTCCATTGGTCATCAATCTCCCAAAGTAGTGGAGATCTACACTTTCGCCCGTCTGAAGGCTTCGTAGGGTGCCATCCCAATTGTGGCCTGATAGCTATTATTATAAAGAACTCGGCCAATGGTAAGTACGAATCCCAACTTCCTTGGAAGTCAACGTACATGCTCGCAGATGTCTTCCAGGGTTTGAATTGTTCGCTCGGGGCCATCGGTTTGTGGATGTCTTCTTTGTCTTTGAAACTTAGTGAGGTACCCAATTCCTTATGTAAGCATTTCCGATCTGAGACAAATCTCGGGTCTCTGTCGACACTATATCGACCGGCACTCCATGCGGTCGAATGATCTCTGGATATAAATTTGCGCAAGTTTCTGCAAGCTCGGTTTTCTTCATGGGTAGGAAGTGTGCGATTTCGTGAGTCGGTCTCGACTACCCATATAAAGATCATCGCCTCGTCTAGTCCTCGGTAGATCCGTCACGAAGTCCATCGTTATGTGTTCCCATTTCCACTCGGGAATTCTCAACGGTTGTAATAAACCGGATGGTCGTTGGTGTTCGGCTTTTACTCGTTGACAAGTCAAGCATCTACGCAACGAACTCTGCTGCACCTGTTCTTCATGTTTGCCCACCAAGAATGTCTTTTTCAAGTCCTTATACATCTTGTTTCCTCCAGGATGTATAGTGTATTTCGAACGGTGTGCTTCGAGAGGATTCTGTTCCTAAGTTGCTCATCACTCGGTACACAAATTCTATTCAAAATCGATGGTCCCATCTTCCTGTACACGAGAATTCGATCTCTCTCCTTTGAGTATCTTCTCTTTTAGTTTTTGAAGTTGCACGTCAATCCCCTGTGTTACTTTGATCTCGTTCGATAGATCGGGTTTAATCGAGATATTAGCACATGAAATTCGATGCGGTTCTCGTCGGATTCCAAGTGCTCAATTCTTCTAATGATCTCCACTCTCGAATCATTAGTCTAGCTAAACTCGTCTTTACCTTCAAGGCGTCGGCTACTACGTTAGCTTTCCGGGATGGTATTGAATATCAAAGTGATAATCTTCTATTAACTCCATCCATCTCCGTTGCCTCAAATTGAGTTCCTTCGAGAGAATAGATACTTTGTGGCTCTTATGATCCGTAAACCGTGAATGTTGCTCCATAGAGGTAGTGCCTCCATTTCTTTAACGCGAACACTATTGCTGCCAATTCCAAGTCATGCGTTGGGTAATTGGCTTCATACGGCTTGAGTTTTCGTGATGCGTAAGCAATGACCTTTCCTTCTTGCATGAGTCTGCTCCTAGTCCTTCCTTTGATGCGTCACCGTAGACGACAAAGTTTTCTCGTTCCCTTTGGAAGGGCTAAGACTGAGTCGTAGTAAGTCGTTTCTTGACTCTTGGAAACTAGCCTCACTTGTCATTCCACTCAAACTTGACTTGCTTCCTCGGGTTAGTCGATTGAGTGGTCCGGCTATCTTGGAGAAATCTTGGATAAATCTTCGATAATATCCAGCTAGTCCTAAGAAACTTCTAATCTCCGTTCTGAGACTCGGGTTGTTTCCATTCAACCACCATGTCAGACTTTCAAGGATCTACGGCGATCCCAAATCTTTAGGATCTATGTGTCCCAAGAATGCGACTTCACTAAGCCAAAATTCGCACTTGGTTGAATTTGGCATACAACTTGTGCTCTCGTAGTGTCTCTAAAACAATTTTCGGATGACGCTCATGCTCCTCTTTAGACTTGGAGTATACGAGTATGTCATCAATGAATATCACTACGAATTGATCCAAATAAGGTTGAAAGACTCGTCATTAGATCCATAAACGCTGGCGTGGTGCGTTTGTTAGACCGAAAGGCATCACTACAAACTCGTAGTGTCCATATCCGATCCGAAATCTTTGTTTTGGAAACGTCCTCTTCACGGATCTTTAATCGATAATATCCTTGTTGTAAATCAAACTTGAGTACATCGTCGCTCCTTGAAGTTGATCAAACGATTCGTCTATCCTCGGGAGGGGATATTTGTTCTTGATGGTCACGCCTGTTAAGTCCGCGATAGTCTATACACGTCTTAATGTGCCATCTTTCTTTTGACAAACGATCGAGTGCTCCCCACGGAGACGTGCTCGGTCGGATAAATCCCACATCCATCGGCTTTTGTAATTGAGTCTTCAACTCTTGCAACTCAACAGAGCCATTCTATACGGCGTTAGCGTCGGGCGGTTCTGGTAATACCTCGATGGTGAACTCAACTTCCTATCCGGAGGGACAGTGGTGAGTTCTTGTGGAAATACATTTGTATATTCCGATACTATAGGTACTTGATTAATTTGTGTCTCAACCTTAGGTTTGTTAATTACAAACGCCAAGTACCACTTGTGCCCCTCTAGTGATCGCCTTCCCGCTTTCATTGCTGAAATGATTGGGGCAATCTTAACCGTGCCCTTCCCGAAATTTCCACTTCGGGCTTACGGGTTCACATAGTTTAATGGACTTGCGATGGCGGTCCATTTGTGCATGGTGTGCGAGACAACCGCCCATTCCCAATATAATGTCGTATTCGGATATAGGTAGCAAGATCAAATCAACGGGAAAGTTTATCTCATCAATCTTAACTTCGCATGCATTATAGATAATATCTGTTTGCTCGGCTTGCGCCCATAGGAGTGGACACTTCTAAACCTATAGGCATATGTTCCATGCATGCATGCAACTTGTGTACAAAATGTGGTGCGACAAATGAATGCGTTGATCCAGGGTCAAATAGTACTTTAGCGTAGTGGCTAGATATTAGAAGCGTACCTTCCACCACGCGTCTGTTGCCTCCCGGAGCCTCATGTCCGGCTAGTGCAAATGCTCGAGCGGAGCATCCTTGCCGGTTACCCCCGGCCGTTAGCCTTGCCGTGGTTGCACTGTTTGGTCCTAGGTCTTCGTATTTCGGCAATCCTTCACCGGTGTTGATTACTACCACAGCGTAAACACCTTCCATGTTTACGCCAAATTCGTTAGCGATATATGACCGGTTTTTGGCAATGTGTACATACTTGGCCCGGTTTTTCCCTGTACGGTCCTTTCCTTTTTCTGTCTTAACAATCGGCCCTTCGAATTTTAACGGCGGCCTTGATGGTTGTCCCACTCGCTGTCCTTTTGAGATCGTTCGATGGCCTATTCAATTTGAATCGACCAATGCGGTTAAGTCCCGACTCAATGCGGAGGGTCTTTTCTCACCGTGAGTATGTTGTTATTTCAACATCCAAAAGTTGTTTCGAGTTCGAGCTTCATCCCCGTGTGAACTTATACAATTTGTCCGCTTAAAGTCTTGATTGTTCTGGGGCATATTTGGATAACCGATGGAATTGGACTCATCTTGGGCCACGAGACATGTTCCCCTGTCTCAACCTATGGAATTCATCCCTGTGCCTCCTTCACGACTTGAGGTATGTATTGCTCATTGAATTCACCCAGAAATTTTCCCATGTCCTATCTATTTGGTCCTGTTCCCCACTTTCTCTCAACTGTTCTCCACCAATCTCGGCGGTGATTCTAGTCGAACACGGCGAGCGTAACCTTTTGTTCCCCGAGTATTGGAGAGCATTGAAGATATTCTCCGTTTCCGATCCATTCTTCTCGCTTTCACGTCATCCGGTTCCCCTAAGAAAGTCGGGGTCGAATCGTAAAACCGTTCCAAGGTGCGGTCATTCGTCTCTCGAGTAGGTTCATGGTTAGGGGCCGACGAGGCTCGCTTGTTGCCTCATAAAAACCAATATCTCATTTGCAAAGGCTATTGCGATTAGGTTATCTCCTGTGATTGGCGGAGGAGGTGGTGGTAGTTCGGGGAGAGGTACCGTTCCCTGGTACATCCACATACCTACGGGGGAATACGGCGGGGTCTCCTCGTCCACGGTTTCGGCCATGTACTTGTAGTTTAGCTACAATTCGAAAGGAATGATTTCAATAAGTACTTGCATATAACAAGTTATATCACAACAACAATACACAAGACATAGAATAAGTAGAAAAAGTATATTCATTGATGTGAAATTTGAATACACCGAATGAGTTCATACAACAAGAATATAAAATCGAAGATAAACTAGAGTCGATACAACTTGATTAAGGTACAAATCGAAAACAAAATACAACAGGATGGAATTAAGCATCGACTAAAATCTAGCACATAAGTTATCTACTCGGTGAGGTCGCCGTCATCATCACTAGCGGCCTCGTCCATAATCGGATCTGATCGGGCTGAGAGTACCACCTCGGCGTTAGGCCATCGGCTAAATCGGCACGCTCGATCCGGAGCATCATCGAGTGGGCGGCTTCAAGCGCCTCGGGCTCTTCATCTTCCATTGGATCTCATCGGGATCCTCTTGGGATCTTCTTCAGATCCTCCTCGGGATCCTCTTCATTATCGGCCTCGAAGTCGGGCATGGGTTCGCCTCGGGTGGTGGCAACGGTGGTGCATTAGCTGCTAAAGCGCCTCTCCAAAGCGACATCCCGTGAGTTAAGGCATGTGTGAGGTCCTCTATCACTGCATTTGTTTGATGATAGTATCTTGAGACGATCGATGGTGCCTCTCGACATGTATGCCTCCTTTCCCACTTTCCGCGGCCTTCTCGCGCGTTCCATCTTCGTCAAGTAACTTCCAAGTGTTCCTGGATTGACCGGATTTGATCCTCGCGAGCACGGATTGTATCCTCGCGATCCTTAGCAAGGAGGGTAAGATTGTTCTTCTCCTCTTGGCTCTTTGCCGGAGGTGTGTCGATTCTTGGTTGCGGCGGCGTTCTTTTCCGCCAATGCCGAGATAGCTCGAAGGTATTCCCCGTGCCGATGGTTCGTGTATGCCCGGAAGTAATCACGTTCGGCGCGGGCCTCAATAATTCCCACCGGATAGGTGGCATCGGCTCCATCCCGAACAAGCCAAACTAAGAAGGATCGGTCGTAAGTAAGAAAAGATAGGGAAGAACAAGGAAAGAATAACTAAGGAAAGTCGATCAAAAGTCAATTAAGTCAAATCAAGTATGACTATGGATTCTCCAAGTATAAATTTTAGCTTAACCTAAACATCAATAATATGGTTCTATGCCATTTTTGAAATCGATTTCACAACTTAATTAGTCAAGTCACGTCTTACCCAACACACCGTCAGGGTCCTATCTGGGTCGTCATTCGGTGTAAGTTTCCATCTTACTAGCCGAGCTCGATACCATAACCGCCACGCCCCAACGTGACGCGACAACGATCAATCACTTAAACAAAATAAATCAACAAATCGAAACCAAAGATACAAAATTCCAAGGAAAATAGAGTCTAATGCGTGAATTTAAAATAACCACGAGTACAAATTACATCTTAAGGTGCAGCGCAAGATCCGAATACAACCCAAAAGATTATCTTAATTAACTTACGGTCAAACAAAATAAAATGAAGGAGTCCAACAACAAATAAAAGAAAAAAGGAAATGTCGCTCCACAACACCGATAGGGATTCAATCAGTAGGTTCGGTGCCTTCAAATATACTCTTCATCTAAAGGTTAGAAAACGGGAGGGAATGAGACAAAAATCTCGGTGGATGGGGTGATCGTGTGCAAGTGTGGCGATATAAATAGTTAATGCGAGAAATTTAGTTGTATGAAAACGTGTGAGAGATGATGCATGATTTCACACACACGATCCACAAGCGTCGTGATAAACATATTAAGTAATATACTTATACAATTTGAGAAAACATTCATGGTCAAGTAGGCACTATGGTCCAAGTAAACATGAGGATTGCGTCACGGTTTGTAACGCCAATCCTATGCAAGACAAGTAAGCGGTTTGCGTCATGATTTGTAGCGCCAACCTATGCAATACAAGTAAGCGGTTGCGTGCGGTTTGTAGCGCCAACCAAAGCGGGTCCGATTAACTCCGGAATCGTGTGGATCGAACGCGATTCCTTCGTTCTTCCTTGTAACTCCCGAGCAAGATGGTCCAAGACCTGTCACCTTATCGCTCCATAGGCAAAGACAAAATCCACGGTGGAGCTAGCAAGGCTCGGATTTGTCATAATCATGATTATACCTCAAGTACTACGACCCGCTTCCCTTAGACAAACTCCGTCCCTCGGTTGCGGGATTAGGGCGATGGGGCGGGAAGAGTGGAATAGCGAGCCTGCCGGTTCCATCCCGACGTATCCATTCCGATTGAGCTCGACACACCAAGTTGACTCAGCGATAAATTAAGTACACGTTCGGGTAGTCAACTAGCGATCAGTATATTGATTCGGGAAGCAGTTCATAAAAGTTTTCGAAAATTTGCGTAAAGTAATTATGGCGTTGGTGGAGTTATTTGGATGAAGATGATTATCGGGAGGATAAGCAATCTTCGATATCTTGAAAGATTAGGTGGAACATAAGTCCGTTATAGATTCGAAATCGCAACACGAGGAAGTCGCCCCGCGATTGGGTTTTAATCGGTCAAGACGATCCGATAAGTCAAGTAGTTTTTGAGAAAATAAAATATTTTAATTAATAACTAAAGTCAGAGGGTCCAGGGCTGTTTTAGTAAATGAAAAATAATTTAAGTTAGGTCCTTGATAAAAAGAAAAATTTACAATTAGCCCGTTTTGTAAAAACCAATACTTTTGGGGTTAAAAATTGAATAAATAAATATCCCGACCTTGAAAAATTATGAGGTCAGTTCCTAAAATCTCTAAATTGTTCAGAGATTCAGGTTTTTAAAGTTTTGAGGTCGAGTTTTTATAAAATTCTCACATTGGCCCCAAATTTGTTAAAATTGTCATTTCGGGCCTTAAGTTTAAAATAATCGGAACTCACAAACCGGGAGGGCTTTTAATGTGATTCCAGTTGGAAAATGTCACTAAGGTTAGTGGGATATTGGAACAAAAACAGTTTTAAAACGCCATAAGTATAGGTCCCTTAACTTTTGAAAATCTCATTTTTGTCCCATTTTGAAATAATTGCCTTTAAGGCTTTTAGGGGTCAATTGTTATGAAATTTGAACCTTGGGTCCAAAATATAATTATGTTATAGTTAAATTAGTATTTCCAGGTGCATGGGCTGCATAAGTCCTGGAAATTTCATTTGGGTCCTCAAGTTTAATCTTTTACAATTTGGTCCCTCAATTTTTAAAAATTACTTTCCAAGCTCTAAACACTTGGATTTTTGGAATACACTTAAAATATGTTATTTCCAGTCCCTTAAGAGTTAAAATTTCAAATTTCAAAATTAGGGTCTGGTACAGTTTCGAAATTTGCAAAATAGCCCTAAACTTCTCAAATTTTACAATCTAGTCCTTGGGCTTTCAAGGGTTGATTTTATTTATCTAAAAACTCTTAAAACTTTATTAAAATATCAAAACATAATTTTTGAACCTGAGTTCAGTCCCAAAAATCGAAAATTACAGAGGAGTCCCTTAAATTTTATTTTTCTTGCAATTAAGTCCACCAACTTTCCATTTTTGCATTTTAAGTCCAAAAGTTGAAATTTAATCAATTATGCTCGACTTGTCCAGGTTATAAATCATTCAAAACATAGATTTCAAGAGTCATACACATACATATCCTTCTCATACAAAATTTCATCAAGTATAACAATAAAATGTGCATGTATGCCCTATTTTTCGATAAATCACATTTTTGAGCAACACTTGAGAATTTTTCCAACTTGATACAAGAAAATAGCATGCAATACATAATATATATCTCAAGTGCTCAATAACAAAATACTACATGCATATTTTCAATTTAAAACACCTAGAAGTTGAAAGAATTTTTCCACCCACCTCGTAGTAGTTTCTCGGGTTGATCTAAAATGTGGTCTTCTTCCTTGAATCAACTTCTTGACTAAAACTCTTGAAGATCAGCCCCTAAATGGTATCCAAACCATATTTTGGTGTTAAAATTAAAGTCTCAAGTCAAAAGAAAATATACTAGTACCAAATGGTTACTACTCACCTTAATATCTTCAAGTAGTCTCAAAATGGAAATTTTCCTTCAAGCCTCTAACCTCCACTTGAGATGATGTAGGTCAGCCCCTAAACTCCAAAAAATTTATATTCTTGAGTCAAAAATTAATTCTTCATGTTGTCAAGAGAAAAATACTAAAACCATAATTTTCTCACCTTAATAATATGAAATCTTGAATTTCCTCTTCAAGTTTGTAGTCAAATCTAGGTCTCTAATTCTTCAAGAATTTTCTCTAGGAGTACCTCAACAAGAAGGATTCAACATTATTAGATGGTGAAGGTATAAGGTTGAGGATTGGAGAAGAAAAATAGAGTTGGGAGAAATGAAGATATTCTTACCTTATGCTTGAAGAATTTGATCCTTTAGAGAGGAAAATGGAAGCAAGTCTTGTGTTTTTATGATAATTATGAAATGAATAATATTGATAGATAAAGAAAAAAAATAACAAAATGATTGATTCCCCTAAGACAAGGAGCCAAAAGTTGGAGGGAATAATAATCATGGTGTTGGTATTTTTATTTATTAGAATTTGGTGGAAAGAAAAGTTTGTCCATCCTTTAAGCATATGACCAAAAGTTGAGAAAAAATTAATATATATATGTAAATATATATATATATATATACATATATAATTGTAGGTCTTGAAAAGAATATGAAACAACCTCCCCATTTATGGTAATTTTCGAAATTTTTAAAAATATAAAAAAAATTTTTTTTTTAAAAAAAAAAAATTGATTGGGAAATTGGTTGGGATGAATTATAGAATAAGATGAAATATTAGGATAAGGATTGGAATGTACTCCTAAATTGTTGGAGGTCTAATATTCCTAAAGTAGTAGTCATTCGATCAAGTATTAATACTAGAGGAAGAATATAAAATTGCTAAGCTCTAAAAATGCGAAATGCGTAATTGACGTTGGAAGGAATAAATAAAAATAGAGTCGAGTTTCATTAATAATAGGTTTGTGATACATAGCCAAATGAATAATCACTACATAACACCGAATCTCACGTTAAAATTCGGGGTCTCACAGTTCCCTAACTAACATTTATTTGTTAATAAGAAGAGTACATAAGTAAGGATATAGATTTCCTTTCACAATGTGAACAAATGCTTATAAGGTTTCACACTTTTATGTATTGTATAAACATAAGTAATTGGAGGTGTTCATGTAGTTTTCTTAGGTTAGGGAATTTATCATATATGGCAGTGTTGAGGCATAGAAATATCTTGGCATAATTTTTGATGTTTCCCCTTGAATTTGTTCTGCATATCTGATCTATTGCATGATTTTAATCATTTATTAGCCAGGTGGTATCTAGCTAAATTTTTGAAGCATAATCCCCAAAAAATATTTACTTTTTTTGTGGTACAACAATAATCAAGTGTAAGCACATGAGTTGCACAACTTGTATATAAGTATCACAATAATGCAATGAGTTTCCAAATGCAACACCATAAAATTCCATTGCAACCAAAGTAACATATCAATGTATTTGATTTGTGCATGATTACAAAATTTCATCAATTTTCTTAGTTTAAATGGCATATTTATGTGTATATGTATGCTAGCTTGTCATATGTATGTATACATATAGTTTGCTAACAATTTGTCCTTTGTTTTGTAGCATGGAAAGAATTATCGAAAAATATGAAAGGCATTCATACATAGAGAATCATCTTACAACGAATTCTGAGCCCAAGGTATTAAAACAATTTGCGTATTTATTGTTGTTGTTCTAATTTATATTGTTCCCATATAATTATTTGTGTTTTGACAATAAAGTTTGTATATACCATGTTACCTAGCAATAAAAACTGGTGACATATGTGTGGCACACATATTTTCTCGTGTTTTATATGTGGTGCTTGGGAAAGAGAAGCATATCATAAGAGAAACAAGATGTCAAATGAAATTATTTGATAACACCATTTAACCTTTTTTATATTTTGTTATATTTTATTACGACCCATGTAATAATTAATGCAACAATAATATAGAACAAGTCTAATTGAAGTCACACACACACATCTTCGTCATTATAGTTATATTGTATTAGTTCGTTCACATTAATTAAATTTTGTATAAAAATATTTGTACTGCAATTTCAACTTGAATTAATAAATATTATGCACCAATTTTGATGAATTACCGATTACATACTCTTTCTCATTGATGTCTATATTTTCTAGTATTCCATGTGCCCTTGACTATATATGCGTTCAGTCATTTTAATAAGTATAAATAATATATTCTCAGTCTTGTCGTTTGGAGTTTATTTTAATGTATGTTGAAATATTTTTTTACTGTTTAAATTATAATTTTACTAAAATTTAAGTTACTTTTTTTACCTTTCAATCGAAGACATACATATTTTCAAATTTCATGTGTTCATATGTAAAAGTCTTATAATATTTCTTAATTTTTTTCTTATCCTTATTGTTTTTTACTTTGATATGGCGTAAATTTCATGATTAAAATGTCTTTTCTATCAAACTTTTTTTTTAATTGCTTAATGTTTTATTTTTACTTATGATGTTGAAGTATAGAGAGTTAAGTTATTGATCTCTGCATTAATTGCTTTATATTAATTGCATTTCATAATCATTTATGTATGCACTGTCTTAGTTATACAAATCCAAATAAATAATACTATGAAATTATAGAAGTACATATAATTATAATTTAATTTACAGTTTATCTTTATTTTTGTATGCAATTAATGCTTTTGGTATTAAAGAATTTGTGATAGTCAAAATATTTTTGTTTCCAATAAGTGCCTTATGGAAGTGTGACAAATTGCTCGGGCGTAAAATATCTTCATTTCCCTTGGAAAAAAGTAATATTGATTTTAAGTAACATAGTATAATTATATAATTTCAGATTTTGAAGAATTTGAATTTCTGACATTTATAATTTAATATTGATTTGCATTGGGTTCTCTGTGCAAATTGAGCATAATTTTGTATGAATTGTTTAACATAGAAAATATATGTAAGAAAAATGTATTTTTGGTTAAGTGTAATTTTTTTTTAAGTATCCTGCACGAAAAGAAGTGTTGCAAAATAGAATTGTGTTTTGTTTTTTTATGTTGGACTTATATTATGTTAAACATTTTAGAATATGATAATGTTATGTCTGCTAGTGGTGGTTATGCTAAAATATTTTAAATATACGAATATGAAATGTTTAATGATAGGAATTATGTATGACTAACACATTCTACATTATGTATATTTGTTGCGAATTGATTTTTTGAAAATGAGAAATCGAGAAATGTCATGTTTACAGTGAAAATTGAGTGAAGTAAATATGATTTCAATGTTATAAATTGTATAAAAGCGCGAAGATGTTTTTTGGAGAAATGTGCACATAGTATTTCAATTCAAGTATTGTAAAATGTGCACAATTTCCTTAACATTCTCCTCCTACCTCATGCTTTCATCACAAATATTTTTTGTAGGGCTGTACTTGAGAAGGAAATATTAATGAGAAGTTGATGCTTGTTAGATGTTTGTTCCTACATCTTGATGATCATATTTATCTGGTGAAATGTAGAAAAATTGGTGTCTTGAGCATCGTAAACTCTTGGCTCGTATTGAACTTTTACAAAAAAACACAAGGTAGAGTTTTTGATACTTTGATATTTAAACTTTAATCATTCGCTAATTTCTTCTTCACATATTGGCAGCTCATTTATAGTGTAATAATAATCTAGTTCAGATCTCCTACTTCTTATGGTGTTTTACGTGGTGTTTCAATTCAACATGTAAATATTGCGTGTACATAATGAAATCATTTTATACACATTGCATTCACCTATTAAATTGAAATACAAGATGAAACATTTCAACAACAATTTAGTGAATCTCGAGAAAATGAAAATTCTGTATTGCTCTTGTAGGAACTATGTGGGAGAAGATTTGGATCCTCTTAGCTTGAGAGAGCTTCAGAGTTTGCAAGCACCAACTCGAAAATGCTTTGTGAAGCGAATTCGAACAAGGAAGGTAACTTTACAGAAGCTCCTTTTTATTTAACTCAAGATAAAATTTAGGGAAAATTACAAAAAAGCCCCCCTAAGGTTGGGTCTAATTACAAGAAAAATCAAGAGGTTTTTGAAAGTTACAAAAAATCCTTGAAGTTTGATTATGTCTAAAATTTAATGGTGTAAGTGTAATATTTTGATAAACGTACGGGAAGCTTTTGAAATATTTTCTTGCATATGAAGGGGGGAAATGTAAGATGGATCAAACGTAAAGTGTTTTTTTGTGATTTTCAAAAATCTTTGGGTTTTTTTGTAATTAGCCGAACCTCAGGGATGTTTTTGTAATTATCCCTAAAATATATATCATATTTTAGTGTCAAATGCACATATGTTATGTTACTCAAACAACATGCAGAACCAACTTATGCTGGAATCCATTTCTCAGCTTCAGAAAAAGGTAGCACCACTTATTTCTTCCTGCATTATATATCTCTAGCATGCTTACATTCATTGGCGTAGCCACCTTAAGACGATTGCGGTCCGCAATCAATTTCGGAGTGATCCTGTTAAATAATGAGTTAGACTGCACTGAAAATTTAACCGAAAGTCAATTTCATATAAAAATGAGTTGAGTTAAAATTTAAAGACCATTAAACCTTCCGTCTTGACTCAAAAATATTAATACCTAATTAAGGTATGAGTGGATGGATGATTATCTTATTTGTTATACACAGAGATAAGTTCGAACTTGATAATGAGCGATATTTTTTGGAAGCACTTTTAAAATGAATTTTTGGATTTAAACTATTATTAGCTTTTTGTTGATTAATTTATAATGAATTTTTGGATCCAAAAAGTTATTTATAGAGAAGTCAGAATTTGTGATTATAAAAACGTACAAAAAATTGTTGCAAGTATCAACCTTCGATTTGTTTTTTTATTTTCTATTTCTTAAAATTTCGCCCAATAATTGTCCCATCAAAACAAAAAATAATTATGACCGCACTAACCGGAATATCAAGCTACGCCGATGCTTACATTCACATGAACATTTACTATTTACCAATGAATACAATCCTAGATTTTCCAGGAAGATATCATGATTTTACCATATATTGTTGGGTTTGTAGTGAGAGGTCTGAATTGAGCATGAGAATTTAGTGTATGGATCATGGGTGATTTTAACATTTACTAATGATGAAAATTTTACCTAGCTTTAGGTAAATTGCAAGAACTATCCCTGAGCATTACCCAAATTACGAAGAAAAAAAAATCAGTTAGCTTTCAAAATTATAAATACCCCTTTAAGGTATTAGAAACACCCGTTGAGATTTGTATATTCTTAATGAATATTCCTCTCAATAGGTGCAATTTATAAAACATAAATAAATATTAAGGGGATATTTGTAATTTTAGAAGATAATTGAGCTTTTTTGTAATAAGATTGAACCTCAGAGTATCTTTTGTAATTAATCCACTTTTTTTCTGAATATAAAACTGAATGGTAAAGGAAAAGGTCAGATAACCCTGAACCTCAAGAAAGGTTTTACACTAGGTGACACAGAGATTAGATTGAAAACAAAATGGGAATCTTCCATAATGCATGTATTTTTGGCATTATGACAGGAGAAATCACTTCAAGACCAGAACAACTTGTTAAATAAGAAGGTGAAAACATTTTCCTTCAAACAATTTATTACTTCACAGTAATGTTTTTAGGAGTAAATTGCACTTTTTTGTCCTGTAATGTGGTAAAATTAGTCCTTTTTAATTCCACTTAGCAAAGTCACACTATATCTTAAAAAAATATTGGATTTAGTCTTCAACTCGCCAGAATTTCAAAATTTTCAGAAATCTCACGTAAATTGCACGTGAATGCAAAAAATTGAAACTTTTCGAATCTCCGCCCAAATAATAGTGTTTCCGGCCAAATATTTTTGGGGCGGGGGTTTCAGCACCTTAACCAGCAACTTTATCAACGAAAACTCTAATTTTTGGGTCCACATGCAACTCAGTTGAAGTTTTTTGTTCAATTTTTTGGCGAATTAAAGACAAAGTCCGAGAGTTTTTCAAAGATATAGATTGAGCTTGCCAAATGAAATTTTAAAATGACCAATTTTGTCACATCCTATAGCTACAGGACTATATATAATTGCAATTTACCCATGTTTTTAGTATAAACTTATTATTGCTGTCTAATTTGTTGTGTTTATATATAACTTGGAAACAGCTCAAGGAAAGGGAGAAACAACAAATAGTGGAGCATATAAATATTTGGTATTGATTTTCACTCTTTTGTTAGCCAACTGAAATACCTACTAATCGTTGTTGGATAAAAAACAAGGGGTTAATTATAAAAAGTACCCTCGAGGTTTGACCTAATTACAAAATAACCCAGCTATTTTTTGAAATTACAAAAAATATCCCTGAGATTTTATTTTGTCTAACATTTAACCCCCTTCATATTTATAAAATCCCCTTCATAAACAAAAAAAAAATTCAAAACCCCATTCATATTTATAAAATCATTGCAGTATACCCCTTAATATTAACACTGAATCAAACCTCAGGGGTACATTTTGTAATTTTGAAAGTTAGCAGAGTTTTTTTTTGTAATTAGGTCAAACCTCAAGGGTACTTTTTGTAATTATCCCAAAAAAAAACAACCCCTACCAATCAACAATCTCTTAAATTCTTTTGAATGTTTGCAGCGGTGGCTCTCCTTGCAGAGTCTAACACCCTCATTCCGCCGTGGCTCCTCCACCATATGAGCCAATAATAAGAAATCCGCCCGGCCGGCGGCATTCTGGCAACCCTAAGTTGGACTTTATTATGATATGAATGGCCAATATGAGTCTATTTTACAATCAGAATAAACTCATTAGTATCATGCACATATAGCATCAAGTGATAATGTTTGGTACTTGTTACATATATCTGATATTTCAATATACCAGTTGAATATCACGTATATAATAATAATATCATCTTATACACGTAACGTTCACTCAACGAAACATATTAAATATCATAGGAAATATGAGACTTTGTTTAGATAATAAGTACATCGTGCCTAATTATATATATGCCTTCTTAGGTGATGAGCAATTGGCCTTTACGAAATATTTTCAAAAATTATATTTTTACAAGAGTTTATTATGGAATGTACTGTTACAATAAATATGTTTGGATATGTGGATTGTGAAATTTTACAATTAAGTTGACATTGATTTAACTATTTCATTCTGAGAACACATGTTAATTCGACATAAAATAAGCCGAACTTATCTCTAATAGAAATTGCAGAGCCAATGGGCTTGATGCGAGACATTCGCAATTAGCTATTGCAAAGGCTCGTTAGTTTAAGACTCTTTGACTAATTATGCTCGGCTTTACCAAAATGGTAAGACCTCAGTTTAGTCATTGTCTCGGGTTCAGATATTTTAATGAGATAACATTTACTAACAACCTCGGACACACACAGACATAACGGGTCTTAGATTCCCGTAACTGCTTCCGTGATTCTCGGAAACTCTAGCCAATTACTCTATAAATACCCCTTTAGCAGGTATGGATTACATTACATACTATATACACTCATACTACTGCATGTTTTCTCTTACTCTCTTCCTCTGAATATCTTTTGATTTGCGTGTCGGAGAGGGCACGCTGGAGCAATCCTCTGTCCCCCCTATTGTAGGTTGTTCGGTGGAGTTTGGCGGAGTGAGAGGTGGAGATAATTTGGTCAAAGCAATTTGGCACCTTCTGTGGGAAGAGTGGGTTGAGATATGAGTTTTAGTGGGTGGTAATGGAGGATTTGCGGTGGAACCTGACCGAGGACTTGAACCGCATCCCGATAGGAGACACCCCTGGAATAGTTTGTTGGTTGTAAAATTATTACGTGGACTAGGTACCTTTTTTTTATTTGAGAGGGGACTAGATATTAATCAAGTTTAGAATAATTAATTTCGGTCTAGAGTTTGATGAGTAACAGAATTGGGCTTCAACGGACAAAGAGCCCATAAGTGTCTGATATTAAGGGTATTAGTGTGAAAAAATTATTTGAAAAAATGAGTAAATATTGAGAGTATAATTGGATATAAGATAAAAATGTGATGTTAATAATTGATGTGGTTATTTTTTTAATATAATATTGGATGAGATTGATGATTTGAACAATAAGAAACAATGAGTAGTATATTTGTGATGTGATTGTGTAATTATGATAATTGATAGTTATTTTTTATAAAATAATATTTCATGCTATTGACGATTGGAAAAGTGAGAATGAGTGTATAGTTTAATTTTTGAAAATTGCCTCAAACAAATGAATGTTGGGGCAAAAAAGAAATTTGAGGAAGATTTTCATAATTTTATATTTTTTTTTAACAACCAATCACACTATTAGGAATGGGTGTGATTACTTGTGTTTTCGATTCTCTTATTTTCACTTTTGAAGTGAACAATGGTGAAAATTTGGTCGAAAGCATGATAATAGAATTTTGAGAGTGTGATTGGTTGTGATTGAAAAAATAATGATTACAGTTGATGCAATGGGGAATGCTTTTGAAATTATAGTTGTATATGAAAAATAAGAGTGTAGAATATAAAACATGAAAATTGAGTAAAAAAATAAAAAATCTAACAAACAATAGGCAATATAGATCTCATTTTTCTCCTTTTGTTGTTATGATTAAGAGAAAAATAATCAAATGATGATAAATTAAATAAATTGCTAGGATTCTTTATATGAATAGAAGGGATAGAGAAATAAATAATATAATTTAATATTAGAAAGTGTGATAAAGAAAAATAAAATGAGTTAATTAATTTTTTTTTTGATGAAATGAGATATTCTTTGAGAATTTTTTTCACTTTTTTAACAAGCAATCACACATTCCATTAATTTTCGGCTCAAAGATGAAATTTTGGAGAAAAAATATCTCACAAGCAATTACAACCTAAATCCTCAAAACTCTACTCTATATATGATATATATATATAGGGCAGAAGAACAAATTCAATTATTCGATACTTGATTCTAATAGGCCATTAAAATATTATTTGAGTTCGATTCGTTAAGGATTAAGATATTTTCCACCTCAATACAAGTAACAGATTTTTAATATTTTCTCATTTTTCAAATTTCAATCATACAATTCAAACATTTAACTTTTGGGTATTATAATTTTATTTGTTTTTTTTTTTTTTTTTTTTTTTTGGGGGGGTGGGGGTTGTGGGAGGATTAACTTTTACTTCAAATTATGGCAATTTTTACACTTTTTTTATAAACTATTTTGAGTTTTATGTCTCTTGAACTACACGAATCTTGCATGTAACTATCAGAGGGTCGTTGACGATGGAATATTTGTCAGAGATTTGATCATGTCATGTATCTTGCATGAGGGGACAAAATTATCTTTCAACTCAAACCTGTTGGATGTTACTGCACTTTGCTAGTTGAACTTTGTGCGATGTTCACTTTAGTGTTTAAACTTTACGCAATTTTCAATTTCTCACATTAGTTTGAAATTATTTTCTAATTTCTTTTTAAATTTCTTATGTGATATTGCTTTTTAAGGCAGATCACTCCTAAACAAAGATTTCTGACAAAGTTCTTACCAAAGCGGAAAGTCTTCAAGTCTTCTTCTCTGGGAGTTGGAAGTTTTCAGGCGGGAACTTGTCTGCACACATGCAAATGTTAGAGGGCCTCGGGGTTATCCCAGCAGGGCCCTGTGAGTTATCCCAGAGAGGCTCTTCTGATACTTAAGTCAACACAGTGATCGAGAGAGAGTAAGACACTAATCAAATACTGAATTAAATGTGTCAAAGTAATTATGAGTGAATGTACTTACAAATAAAGATGATGAACTTTTTTATCCTGAGTAGCGTGTCTTGTGGGTCGCGTAGGAGAAATCAGCATATGGGTCAGTCCTAGACTCTTTTGGGCGGGGTTATTCCACTAATAGCTCATTAGGAAATTAATATTAAATCAATATATAAATCAAATTACATATTTAATTGTTAAATATCGTTTTTACCCCTAACATAAGCCCCCCAGCTCCGGTGCTGCAGAGGTATGAAGTAGTACGGGAGCTAAACTGGTATTCTATCTGGCTTGTCTTGTGATTTCCTGGAGATTTATGAGGAACCCCGTGTAAGGGAGTTCCTCCCCTCTAGGAGCGCCAGAGGAGGTTTAGTTTACAAGGAGCCCCTTACTTGGTAGACCACTTAGTGAAAATTACTTGAGGGTTGAGGAGAGTACTGATGAAGAGTTGGAATGATGAGTGAAGTGTATCAAGCAAGGTGAGACATGAGAGCCCGAGAAAGGGTAGAGGATGCCTCGGGGTGCCTCCATGGAGTGGGCAAGGGCGCCCCCTTGGCGCCCTTTTGGGACGGCCACAAAGGCTCGCCTCCAGGGAAGGCCCAAGCCCTCCAGTTCATTCTTCTTTTCCCGTTTCTTTGTCTTTTATGGAGTTTTCACATATTTGAGGCCAGATTTTAGATTTTGGTCCTCCTTCACTTCTGTATCTCCGTCTTCTCCAGAGTTTAGTTTTTAATTCCTTATTTGTGGGGACTTATTTATATTTTGTGTAGAGATGGATCCTTTCCTTCTAAAGAAAGCTTTAATTCCTCCAAAATGGCCGAATACACATGCGTTTGATGTTAGGGGATGTCGTGCTATGGCCCACTAAGGGCGCCCTTCTGAAGCTCGGAGGGGTTGCCCCTTCTAGAGCTTAAGGGTTCCCGTTGGGAGCTTTCCCCAAATTCTTGTTTTATCACTTTGATTTCGTATTGATCTCTTCTCCCCATGTATTAGCATTTTTGTCTACTTTATCTTGCACATTCTCGGCGGGGAAGAAAAATTTACGGGGACCCTTGTGAAGAGGTCTCTTCCCTTCGGGGTCTTAGTCGAAAGAGGGAACATTTACTAGGACCTCTCATAAGGAGGCCCCTCCCATCTGGGGTTTTCGTTGGAAGGGGTCTTCCCACCCGTGGTCTTAGACGTGTGAAGTCTTATTTTGCTCCTCCTCTACCATCTTAGGACAATCAGCTATAAAGTGTCTAGATTTCCCGCATTTAAAACATGAGTTGTCTCTAGTCTTTCCTGCCTTGTTTTTGTTGGCAAATTTTGCAAATTTTCGAACAAGGGCAGCAATTTCCTCATCCCCCTTATCACTAGCATAATATGAATTATTTGAATTTGAAGCAAGACCTTTAGGTGTAGGTTGCATATTTGATTGAGAGGTGGATGGTTTGGAATTCTTTCTTTCTTTCAGATAGACTTTATATATGAGAAGATTTAACTTGAGAATTTCAAGTTTTTGAGCTTTTGTAATAGCCGTCACTTTTTTGAACCATGAACCGGGAAGAGCATTCAAGACTTTAGTTACTTTATCTTCTTCCGAAATAACTTTTCCAAGCGCCAATAAAGGATTTACGATGTTGTCGAGCCTTTTCACCATTTTAAAAATCACTTCACCCTCGAATATTATGAAGTTTTTGAAATATTTAACAAGCATGGTTTTCCCAAACTTCATGTGTCGACTATATTCCTCAAATCTGATTATACTCGGTAGTGCTAAGAGAACAATATAAAATATTTAAAGCCTTACCGTTGAGAGAGAATGACTTCTTGTCATTTTTATCAAATTCTTTGAAATTTTTGGGAGCTAAAGTTCCATCCTACAATTTCTTTATTGGTTGGGCAAATCCTTCGATGATCGTAATCCAAATATCAAATCTGCAACCTTGTAGGAAGCACTCCATTTGATCCTTCTAAAACGCATAGTTATTGGCATCGAAAAATGGTGGCTTGTTGTTGGAGACCCCGATTGTGAGATAGCTTTCATTCGTAACCATGGACCTCATCTTTACTCGCAAAGATAAAAACAAGTTTGCCAAAGATTTTGGCTCAGATACCACTTGTTAGTCCAAGTGGCTACAAAAATCTAGAGGGGGTGAATAGATTTTTCCAATTTTCTAATTTTTGCCCTCTTTTTGAAATGAAGATGGTGAAGAAATAAAAGTGCAGAAATGAAATCAACTCACAATGATTTATAGAGCTTCAATCCACTTGGGCCTACGTGCTCTACCACCCGATATGTCCGTACGAATTCAAAAATGAAAATGTTTATTAATAGATACCTAACTATTACAACATTTACCTTGACGAGTACCACACTCTTCTTACAACACAACCTATGAAGATAACTAAAATCTTCTTACAACAATGAAGAGCACCAAACTCTTCAACACCTAGATAATCAACCAAGTGTGTGCTTACCACAACAACACTTAACAAATATGTTTTGTTTTGGATGAGTTAAAACAACCAAGATTGCAACTCTAAAAGATTTATACAACTTTATAAGTGCAAATGTAATCAAGAAAGAAAGCATATCAATCTAGATATGAAAGTGATGTGCTAGTCTTAATACGACAAGAATGTGAAAATGAAGACTTAGACATTTTTTTGATGATTTCTTGTTGTGGTTTTGTAAATTGAAGTGTTGCGTTTGATCCTTCAAATCTTCATCTATTTGTAGGAGAGATTTAAGATTTGATTTTCAACATATGCTCCTCCATAATCACTTTTATCTACAAAAGAAGGATCAAAAGATCGACAAAAATGGATAAGAAATGATAAAGTAAATCTAACAGATAAGTGGTTGAACAACAAATAGAATTTGCTCTCAAAATCATAGGGGGCCCTATTGCTATGTTGAAAATCCGCAAGTTTAAACCCGTAAATAAAGATTTGACACAGGTTGTTGGGGAGGTTCGACCAGTCGACACCTAGAGCGATCGGTCGCCATAGGGTGCGACCGATTGCTCTAGGGTTCGACCGTTCACCGTAGAAATAGATACGATTTGATTAAAAAAACTTATCTTCAGCCGGTTGACCACCCTCAACGTGTTTTTCTATTTTCAAGTTTTAAACATGTTCATGTATGAGTCTCCATATAGGGCGACCGATCGACCTCAATATAGAGAAGTTGTCCGATTGTTGTAAAAAAAAGTTCAAGAAGTACTTCAAAAACTGAGTAAAAATCATTGATAATGTTTTTAAGTATTTGAACAATATCTAGGGATATTGTTTTGGTATAAAACCCATTTATATGAAATCAGCAAAATCATGATAAAAAAAATATTTTTCTGACATCTACATTCTCCATTATGGCAGCTAACAATGAGCTTAGTCTGGGACAATTGATAGAAGGAGCCAAACTTCATGTCCACGCACTTGACCACCACATTTATTAGCTTGTAGTAGTCATCCTTAATGAATTTCTTCAGGGAAGAATAGTTCACTTTGTCATACTTTGCATTAGTTGTAAATACATAAGTGTAAGTTTTCCATGTAACACAGCTCTGGTATTTTTCCTTGTAATATTTACTTTGATACAAACTGTAACTTAGCTTAGATACATGTTGTAATACTATACTTGTATAAAGCTCTAATACTCATTGTAAATAATTTTGTAAAGGACAAGAATGCTATGATAGTTGATTATTCAAAGCATACATTTTTTGTTTTTTTTCCTCAAACGATAGAATAATATTTCATAAATGAAAACTCACAGAAATAATTACAAATCGAAGCATACTGGCTACAAAGCCCTTAAGCAAAAATCTCAAACTAGAGGGGAGAGATAATCCATGGGCACAATCCAAAAAGAAAATCTCAAAACAAAATAGGCTACAAATCATAGGGGGAAAAGACATACACCAAATAGAAAAATTACAGAAATACAAAGATGAATTATTCCAAAAAAAAACAACTAAAACTCTGTGAAAGGCTAGTAGCTCCAAATTTATCACAAACTCTTCGTCTTTTTATTAAACCCAGATCCAACTTCTTCGCGTAATTTTCTTCTATTGGTAAACCATGAAAAACCTCCCCACGTAGCCAATCAAACACCCAAATGACCAGATCTGAAGTCAGATCGTTCAGATCTGGTGCTAAAACAACCGGATCTGAAGAAAAAATAAGAAAAAAAATTCCCACAAAGGGAAACTAAAACACTCCCATGAAAGGAGACTGAAATCCCACAAGGGAAACTATCATTCCCACGTAGGGGAACTAGAAAAACAAAGCAAAAAAAATGGTTTATATGGATTGGGTTCCCCCATCTTCTCCATTGGACCGAATGAGGGAAGAAAAGAGAGGCATGGAAGACAGTCAAGAGAGGAAAAAATAGACTATTCGATACGATAAATCCAATATACTATTTGCATTTTTACACTTTACCATATAAACTATTTTTTATTACACTTTACCATATGAAATATCTAAACTTTCCCACTTTGCCCTGTATAGACAATTTTGCCCTTAAATTTTTATTTTTCTTACAATAATGAAAATAATTCATTATGGTCATCAGGCCTATCATGCTATCATATATAAAACTAATATTTTCTTAAATTCATACCTTATTTAAGTGGAATATAGGTAGGTATTCTTAGTCGATATTTGGGCTTTCACATGTATAGTTTTATGACTACTTTTATACTCAACCTTAATGGGTATCACATGATTCATTCCAACATGACAAAGAAAATCAAAAAATTGCAACAAGAAAAAATCATTGCTACCTTAAGACATTAGCGACCAATCTTAAGTATTCGTCACTAACCAATTAAAAAATAAAAAAATATATAATTTTAGTCAATTAACAATAAAAATATTTCTCACTAACTAGTAATACTCATGTAAATTACAGTCAAGCAATGTATGAATTTAAAAGATATCTCGAGTAGTATAGCCCATACTCCAAGATAGATTTTATATATGAGAAGATTTAACTTGAGAGTCTCAAGATTTTGAGCTTTTGTTATTGCCGTCACTTTTTTGAACCATAAACCGGGAAGAGCACTTAAGACTTTAGTTACCTTATCTTCTTCCGAAATAACTTTTCCAAGCACCAATAAAGGATTTACGATGTTGTCGAGCTTTTTCACCATTTTAGAAATCATCTTTAACAAACATGGTTTTTCTAAACTTCATGTGTCGAATTTATTCCCCAAATCCGATTATACTCAATAGCGGTAAGAGAACAATGTAAAATATTTAAAGCCTTATCGTTGAGAGAGAATGACTTCTTGTCATTTTCATCAAATCCTTTGGAATTTTTGGGAGCTAAAGTTCCATCCTACAATTTCTTTACTGGTTGGGAAAATCCTTCGATGGCCGCATTCCAAATATCAAATCTGCAACCTTGTAGGAAGCATTCCATTTGATCCCTCTAAACGCATTGTTATTGGCATCAAAAAATGGTGGCTTGTTGTTGGAGACCCTGGTTGTGAGATAGCTTTCAGTCGTAGCCATGGATCTCATCTTTACTCACAAAGATAAAACAAGTTTGCCAAAGATTTTGGCTCTGATATACTGGTTGGGAAAATCCTTCGATGGCCGCATTCCAAATATCAAATCTGCAACCTTGTAGGAAGCATTCCATTTGATCCCTCTAAACGCATTGTTATTGGCATCAAAAAATGGTGGCTTGTTGTTGGAGACCCTGGTTGTGAGATAGCTTTCAGTCGTAGCCATGGATCTCATCTTTACTCACAAAGATAAAACAAGTTTGCCAAAGATTTTGGCTCTGATACCACTTGTTAGTCCAAATGGCTACAAAAAAGTAGAGGGGGTGAATAGATTTTTCCAATTTTCCAATTTGTGCCCTCTTTTTGAATATGAAGATGGTGAACAAATAAAAGTGTAAAAATTAAATCAACATACAATGATTTATAGAGCTTCAACACACCTAAGCCTACGTGCTCTACCACCCGGTATGTCCGTATGAATTTCAAAAAAGGAAAACATTTATTAATAGATACCAAACTATTACAACCTTTACCTTGAAGAGTACCACACTCTTCTTACAACACCACCTATGAAGATAACCAAAATCTTCTTACAACAATGAAGAGCACCAAACTCTTCAGCATCTAGATAATAAATCAAGTGTATGCTTACCACAAGAACACTTAACAAATATGTTTTGTTTAGGATGATTTAAAACAATAAAGATTACATCTCAAAAGATGTATACAACTTTATAAGTGCAAGTGTAATCAAGAAAGAAAACCTATCAATCTAGATATGAAAGTGATGTGCTAGTCTTAATACAACAAGATTGTGAAAATGAAGACTTAGAATTTTTTTTGATGATTTCTTGTTGTGGTTTTGTAAATTGAAATGTTGTGTTTGATCCTTCAAATCTTCATCTATTTATAGGAGAGATTTAAGATTTGATTTCCAACATATGCTCCTCCATAATCACTTTTATCTACAAAAGAAGGATCAAAAGATCGACAAAAATGGTTAATAAATGATAAAGTAAATCTAACAGATAAGTGGTTGAACAACAGTTAGAATTTGCTGTCAAAATCATAGGGTGACCGATTTCTATGTCGAAAATCCGAAAGTTTACACCCGTAAATCAAGATTTCACACAGGTTTTTTGGGGAGGTTCAACCAGTCAACACCTAGAGCGACCAATCGCCATAGGGTGCAACCGGTTGCTCTAGGGTTCGACCGTTCAACGTAGAAATAGATACGATTTAATTAAAAAAAACTGATCTTCAGCCTGTTGACCACCCTCAGTGTGTTTTTCTATTTTCAAGTTTTAAATATGTTTATGTACAAGTCTCCATATAGGGCGATCGATCGACCTCAATATAGAGAACTTGTCTGATTGTTGTCAAAAAAAAGTTCAAGAAGTACTTCAAAAACTGAGTAAAAATCATTGAAAATATTTTTAAGTATTTGAACAATATTTAGGGATATTGTTTTGGTATAAAACTCATTTATATGAAATCATCAAAATCATGATAAAAATATTTTTCTGACATCTACATTCTCTATTATGGCAGCTAGCAATCAGCTTAGTCTGGGACAACTAATAGAATGAGCCAAACTTCATGTCTACGCACTTGACCACCACATCCATTTGCTTGTAGTAGTCATCCTTAATGAATTTCTTCAGGGAAGAATAGTTCACTTTGCCAGCAAACTCTGACTTTGCATTAGTTGTAAATACATAAGTGTAAGTTTTCTATGCAACATAGCTCTGGTATTTTTCCTTGTAATATTTACATTCATACAAATTGTAACTTAGCTTAGATACATGTTGTAATGATATACTTGTATAAAGCTCTGATATTCATTGTAAACAATTTTGTAAAGGACAAGAATGACATGATCAATAAAGTTGATTATTCAAAGCATACATTCTTCGTTACTACAATGCTTGTAGAGGAAATTACGATAAATCCCATATACTATTCGCGTTTTTGCATTTTACCATATAAACTATTTTTTATTACACTTTACCATATGAAATATCTAGACTTTCCCACTTTGCCCTATATAGAAAATTTTGCCCCTAAATTTTTATTTTTCTTACAATAATGATAATAATTCATTATGGTCATTAGGCCTATCATGTTATCATATATAAAACTAATACTTTCTTAAATCCATACCTTATTTCAATGAAATGTAGGTCGATATTCCTAGCCGATATTTGGGCTGCTCTTCACATGTATAGTTTTACAACTGCTTTTATACTCAACCTTAATGGGTATCGCATGATTCATTCCAACATGACAAAAAAAATCAAACAATTGCAACAAGAAAAAATCACCACTACCTTAAGACATTAGCGACCAATCTTAAGTATTCGTCACTAACCAATTAAAAAATAAAAAAATATAATTTTAGTCAATCAACAATGAAAATATTTCTCACTAACCAGTAATACTCAAGTAAATTACAGTCAAGCAATGTATGAATTTAAAAGATTATTAATATTTTAGACAAAAGTATGATGGGTTGGAAATGATCAATCATAATGAACTATTTTTATTATTTTAAAAAAATAATATTTTAGGAGCAAAATTGTCCATATAGGGCAAAGGGCAAAAAATTATACAGTTCATATGGTAAAGTGTAACAAAAAAAAATTATATGGTAAAGTGTAAAACAGCGAATAGTACATGAGGTTTAGTGTAATATCCTCATGCTAAGTATTTTCTATTCATTTAATTTAAGTTTTGGAATCATCAAAAAAGGATAAATTGTTAGAAAATTTAATTGTTAGATTTTGATGATACCATGTAAAACTTAAAGTACAAAGTTGACACCCATTTTTTCTTGTATTTCTTATGTTGTAATAGATAGGACTGAAAGAGCTGAATAGAGTCAGCTATGTCGAAGAATGCAAGAAGTCAACTGAAGGCAATAATGAAGACCCAACTATGTGACAATTGAGTAGAGTTAAAAGAAAACTACGAGCCGACTGAGGAAGACTCAGCTAAGGAACAACTAAGTGAAGGACGTTAATGTATCAGTCAAGACTATCAGTTTAATTGACAGTTGAGTCATGCTCAAATAATTGAAAGCTGACTCAAGTTAAAAGGGTAAAGGCAGTTGTCAAGTCGATTGAAAAAAATCCATTGCATAGAAGTCAAGACTATTAATTTAGTAATATTTCTATGTTGTCATGTCCTAAATTGCTCAACTCAGAACTAGAAGCTTGCAAAAGGAATACTTTTAGAAATCTCAGAAGTTGTGTGCTTCTATTAGTGGCGCCCATTACCTGTGTCACGCCCCAAACGCGACGCGACTGCGATAAATCAACAGTATAAACCAATGATACAAATCTCCAAGTGAAAAGAGTCTAATGCAGCGGAAAGAAATAAACACAAGTACAAATTACATCTTAAGGTCCGATAATATCCAACTACAATCCATCAGAATATCCGAATTTAAACTTACAGTCCAAACTAAAACAGAATGAAGGAGTCCAACAATAACAAAAGCAAAAGAAAAATGTCGCTCGACTTCAATGATAATAGGAACAAGTACAATAGGCGGAGCACGGGGTTCAGTCTGTATTAGGTTCGACGTCTTCAACGTACTCCTCATCTAAGGTTAGAAAACAGGAGGGAATGAGACAGAAATCTCAGTGGATGAGGTGATCGTGTGCAAGTGTGGCGATATATATAGTTAATGCGAGAAAATTAGTTGTATGAAAACGCGTGAGATATGATGCATGATTTCACACACAGTCCACAAGCATCGTGATAAATATATATTAAGTAATATATTTATACAGTTTAAGAAATAGTTCGTGGTCACACAGACACGATGATTCAAGCAAGACAGGAGGATTGCGTATTGATGTGTAGCGTCAATCCCATGCAAGACAATTAGTGGTTGCGTACTGAAATGTAGCGCCAATCCATGCATTACAAGTAGCGGTTGCGTACTGATGTGTAGCGCCAACCAAATGTTCCGATTAACTCCGGAATCGTGTGGATCAAACAGCGATTCCTTCGTTCTTCCTTGTAACTCACCGTTCATGATGGTCCAAGACCTGTCACCTTATCGCTCCATAGGCAAAGACAAATCCACGTTGGAGCTAGCAAGGCTCGGATTCGTCATAATCATGATTATACCTCAAGTACTACGACCCGCTTCCCTTGAACAAACTCCGTCCCTCAGTTGCGGGATTAGGACGATGGGGCCAAAGAGTGGAATAGCAGCCGAGCTGCCCGGTTCTATCCCCGATGTATCCATTCCGACTGTGAGCTCGACACACCAAGTTGACTCAGACAGGAAAGTAAGTACATGTTCAGGTAGTCAACCAGGCAGTCGAGTATTATTGATTCAGGGAAGCAATTCAGGAAAAGTTTTCAAAAATTACGAGTGGCAATTATGGCGTTGGTGGAGTTATTTGGATGAAGATAGTTATCGAGAGGATAAGCAATCTTCGATATCTTGAAAAATTAGGTGGAACATAAGTCCCGTTATAGATTTGAAATCACAAGACGAGGAAGTCGCCCCGCGATCGTGTATTATTCGATCAAGATGATCCGATAAAACAAGGAATTTTTTAGAAAATAAAATATTTAATTCATTATTAAAGTCAGAGAGTCCAGGGTTGTTTCTTTTAAAAGAAAAATAATTTGAGTTAGGTCCTTGTTAAAAAGAAAATTTACAATTAGCCCCGTTTTGTAAAAATCACTACTTTTGGAGTTAAAAGTTAAATAAATAAATGTCCCGGCCTTGAAAAATTATGAGGTCAGTTCCTAAATTCTCTAAATTGTTCATAGATTCGGGTTTTTAAAGTTTGGAGGTCGAGTTTTTATAAAATTCTCACATTGGCCCCAAATTTGTTAAAATTGTCATTTCGGGCTCTAAGTTTAAAAATAATTGGAACTCACAAACCGGAAGGGCTTTTAATGCGATTCTAGTTGTAAAATGTCACTAAGGTCAGTGGGATATTAGGACAAAATCATTTTTTAAAAGAAGCAAGTATAGATCCCTTAACTTTTGAAAATCTAATTTTTGTCTCATTTTGAAATAATTGCCTTTAAGGCTTTTAGGGGTCCAATTGTTATGAAATTTAAACCTTGGGTCCAAGATATAATTATGTTATAGTTAAACTAGTATTTCCATGTGCATGGACTCCGTAAGTCCTGGAAATTGTATTTTGGTCCTCAAGTTTAATCTTTTACAATTTGGTCCCTCAATTTTTATAAAATTACTTTCCAAGCTCTAAACACTTGGATTTTTGGAATACACTTAAAATATGTTATTCCCAGTCCCTTAAGAGTTAAAATTTAAAAATTTAAAATTAGGGTCTGGTACAGTTTCGAAAATTGCAAAATAGCCCTTAAACTTCAAAAATTTTACAATCTAGTCCTTGGGCTTTTAAGGGTTGATTTTATTTATCTAAAAACTCTTAAAACTTTATTAAAATGTCAAAACATAATTTTTAAACCCGAGTTCAGTCCCAAAAATCGAAAATTACAGAGGGGTCCCTTAAGTTTTATTTTCTTGCAATTAAGTCCACCAACTTTCTATTTTTGCATTTTAAGTCCAAAAGTTGAAATTTAATCAATTATGCTCGACTTGTCCAGGTTATAAATCATTCAAAACATAGATTTCAAGAGTCATGCACATACATATCCTTCTCATACAAAATTTCATCAAGTATAACAATAAAGTGTACATGTATACCCTATTTTTCGATAAATCGCATTTTTGAGTAACACTTGAGAATTTTTCCAACTTGATACAAGAAAATATCATGCAATACATAATATATATCTCAAGTGCTCAAATGAAAATACTACATGCATTTTTAAGTAAAACACCTAGAAGTTGAAAGGATTTTTCCACCCACCTTAAAAATGAACTTGTTGGTGAAAGATGAAATAAATCACTCTTGAAGGAGAAATGACTTAGGTCAGCCCCCTAGGTCAAGGAATACCAAAAAAAATGTAGGAGTTAGGAAATGGTTAAAAATTTAAGGAAAGAAGAAGGAGAAAATGTACTAAAAATCTCATTTCTTACATTATAGTCCAACTTCTACACAATTTCTTCTTCAAGATGACCTCAAGTCTCTTAATATCCTCAAATGATCTTCTAAGTATACCTCAAAATCAAAAATCAAACTTAAATTAGAAGGTGAAAGAGGTGAACTAGAAGGTATAAGAATAGATTGAAGAAGAAAAATTCTTACCTTGTGTAGTATATGGTTCGAATTTTTGGAAGAAATAGAAGGAAAATTCTTGAAATTTTTCTAAGTGTTTGAAGAAGAAGTAAGTGTAGAGAGAAGTAGTAGGATTTTTGAGAGAATGAAGAGGATTTTGTGTAAGATGTAAAATGTGTTGGTGAAAAATGAAATGTGATGAATGAAAGTTGAAACAAAATCCTTACCAATTCAAGGCCATGTGGCCGTCCATTAGAGAGGGGAGGAGACAAAATTTTTGTTTTGTTTTGATTAAATGATTTGTTAGGTTAATAATTGAGGAAATTAGGGAGTAACGTAATACCTAGAGTTGTCAATTCCGGCTCGGCCCGACGGGCCGGCCCGAACCAGCCCGGTTTTCTAGTGAGCTGGGCTCTATTTTTCAAGGCCCGAAAAAAAGTCGGGCCTCAAAAGCCCGGCCCGGTGGGCTAGCCCAAAAAGCCCGACTTTTCTAGTGTAATTTTCGTTTTAGGTCAGGCTTGGTTCCCCAATTTTGTGGCCCGGGATACTGTTTGGCCCAGCCCGACCCAGCCCAATTTTTCGAAAAGCCCGGTGGGCTCGGACCGGTCTTTTGACACCTCTAGTAATACCTATGCTACTATGTTAGGGACAATTGGCCAAAAGTCATGTTTTATGGGGGAATTTTAAAATTTGTCTTGTTTAACCAATTGGGTGTGAAATTTTGTAAGATAATTCTAAGATGTTTGAATTAATGGTGTAGTAATACACAAGATGAATACATAAGGTGTATGTGTACAAGAGTTGGGAGATATTTCTACCCTAAAAATTTTCATCATGGCCATCCCCCTTAAGGGTATTTGTGGTAATTCCATTTTTTTTGTCCCAAATTTGATGATAATAGATGAATAATATCAATCTCCAAAATAATTAGTGATTTCCTTGATCACTTATAAGTCTCATGATCACTTATTCTAAATCGAATTCTTAATTCTATAAGGTACAAATCTCTAAAATAAATAGTCTCTTAAAATTCTAAGGTGACTAATAGATACACAAATAATAATAATGATGATCAATCAAGTGATCATTAATGAGAAATAGAATTAATAAATAATTATGATCACAAGTAATAAATAAAAAAAATTAAATGCAAAATATATTTATCATTAATATTTATCCGTCAAAGCGACGCGGTAAAATAGTCAAATTAATACAAGGACGATACGTGAAACAAGTACATGTTCGAATAAAAATCGAGGGCTTCACAACCTGTGATACTCTTTCACCAACCTCCACCGATTAATTTCAGCATTATTGCATTATGGAGTCCGAAACTACAACACATTGAGCAACCTGTGATACTCTTTCACCAACCTCCACCGATTAATTTCAGCATTATTGCATTATGGAGTCCGAAACTACAACACATTGAGCAACCAGTATTACTTGCAGGCTATGAGGTACAATGGAATAAAATGGTATTGCTCAAGATAACAGAGTTTAGCCAGTCATTAGTGGAAGCAAACTCAATTTACTTGTCACGTTCCAAGAAATAATATTACATTAAAAAGCAGAGCCCAAGAGAATGAAGCTACTGAATAGCACTACCATCCAAATAACAAGACTGCTATATAACAGTGCAATTACAACAAGTTTTTTTATCCTGAAAGAATATATCCAGTTTATTGAACTGTAGTCACAAGTAAATGATACATTACAGTGAAGAAATGACAAAACAACGAAAAAAAAACAAGGGGAATGGAACAATTTCAAGGTCCATGAAATGAAGTAAATGAATGAACAAACACAAGGAAAAAAAAGTATCATTTCATATATCATATCTTGAAAACAAAATAATACTTAACAAGAATAACCCACAGCAGCTTAAAAAATCAAAGAATAATAAACCAAACAAATTTAACTATTCACAAACAAAATTCTAACCATGTCAAGGGTAGCTTGAATACCAGTTCTACTCAAACATGTGATCTTGTATGCAATGCGCCCACTCCAAACGCACTTCATCAATTTGTGATGGAGTGTATTGAGAAAAAAATGTTAGTTACTTGTACAAATTACATTGAACAACAGTTAAAATCTTAAGGTAAAGATAATACAACTGGCACAATTTTCAATCTTATTCAATCTTAAGGGTGACAATTTTAAGCATGGAATGCTGTTAAAATTATAGATAAATCTCTTGTCTTATTCAATCTTATGATCAAGGTAAAGATAATACAACTGGCACAATTTTCAGCAGTCTACCAGCTCTGACCAGTAGATTACAAATATTACCTTTGAGGTTGAGCCTAATTATAACAAAATCCAGTTATCTTTCAAAATTAATTACAAATACCCCATTGACATATGTTTCTATTATACAAAGTGCGTCTTTTTAGGGGGGTTGGGGGGGAGGGTTAAATTGTATAACAAATACAGGCCTCAAAGGGGTAATTAAAATGCCTCAAGGGAGTATTTTGAATTTCGAAAGGTAACTGAAACTTTTCGTAATTAGACTAAGCATCAGGGGCAATTTTTGTAAATATCCTTAACATTTATGAACTAAATCTCTTCTGAAGGAAGAACTGTTATCTCAGAACACATTATAAACTGCACGTGGTAGCATTGAGATATCACTTTTAAGTAGAATTTTAAAAATTTGCATAGTTGTAATAAGCCCTCACAAGTAAACTAGAACTCTCCACACAATATCATGGAAATGTACCTCAATGTCCAACTGCTTCTAGCTGGAACAAAGTGAACCCTCTTCCAGGATCAAGATGATGAATGTTTTTAGCTTAATCAGGCAATTATCAAGTTGGTCTTATAAACCAAATCAATAATGCAAACCTCTCAATACTTTCACATGTCTGCAATAGCCACACCAAAAACAAAAGTTTCTACTTTACATGATATCCAATTTGAAGTACTAATAATTCTTGATACATGATACTAACATACTTATAAAAGTAAGATAAGGGGAGACATAACAGTGACGAGATAGAAAACAACAGCCTAAGAGAAAATAGATTCTAACAAGTTGAATTCATATGAAGTCATGCCAGCAGTCCAACAGAACCATTAGCAGCCAACCTCTTTGCGATTCAGTCATTGCACTTTTAGAGAACAAAATAAACAATTTGTTATGGATCTGCTTCAATTTCTTGCATACCCTCTCTTATAGAAGACTGCGAGAAATATAAACGAGGTACACATGCATGATTCTGAAAAATAATGGAAATGAATAAATAAATGAAATATCTAAGGAATAAACCAGGTTTATACCAAAATTAGAGACATAGAAATGGAAACGAAGCCAGAAAAAGAAAAAAAAAAAGAAAAAAAAAAAGGTAATGCAGTGAACCAGATGGCATTATGCATCTCGGGGCCAAGTCTCGTTCATCAATATGTTTGCAAGCCCTGATCTAGAGTCTAATTTAGACCATAAACGAAGACAAACTTAAAACTCTTTGCAAATAAATTAGTTACAGGAAGCACAACCAGTTGAATGGATGAATTGTGAGATAAAAAGACCTGAAAAAAGTGGTGATCATGCGAGTTTCATCCCGGTAATTAACAAGCACAGAGCATTATCCTACAAAAAAATTGGAAGTGTATATTATCCGAAGGAAACACTATATTCTCAATTACAATTCAATTGATAGTTTAAATTTCTGCAAAGAACATAACAATATCAAAATCCTCAAAAACCTACACCTGATTATCATCCAGAACAGTCTGGTTGATTGATGATATACAAAAAGATGTCACATCACACCTTCATATAAAATTTCAGTCAAACAGCAACAGACTCCATTTTTTCTCTGTAATCTTTATAACATATTGATGATTTTCAAAGAAGGTCAACATATACAAAATACAACACAAATTTTTATATGGCCTTTTTTCCTTTACAAAATGGACTAATTGCAACTAGAATATCGCATGAATATTTCAGAAATAATAGCATATGTTAAGAATTAGATTTCTCCCAATATTTTGGCTGGTCAATACAATATTAAACTGTTTCAAGATGTAAGCTATAAATAGTTTACCTCAGCAAAAAATATTTCAAAAAATTAAGACATTGGTTACTGGCCCCACTTTTTTATATAAATTTCATTGCCCCATGATTATGGCATCCATCGCACAAGTACAAGATTCAGGAAGGCTGTATTACAAGAATCAGACTAACACTAAGGAATCCCGATATGAAAGCAACAACATAAACAACATAAGCACAACAGGGAATATATGCTGGAGATGGTAAAGACATTTTTGAGCAGAAGTAAAACCACCTACTAAATTAACTAACATAGTTACGTAGAAGCTTGCATGAAACAGAATAAATTATTTGGACAAGTCATATTAGAGATGAATTTCAGCATAACGGGTAAAACATTCAACTCCAGATTTAAGATGAAAAACACAAATAGAAAAT
This sequence comes from Rehmannia glutinosa, assembly GCA_016081115.2. NCBI lineage: Eukaryota > Viridiplantae > Streptophyta > Magnoliopsida > Lamiales > Orobanchaceae > Rehmannia > Rehmannia glutinosa. The sequence continues at coordinate 433,875 of JABTTQ020001697.1, read as the reverse complement.
GAAGAACTAAAATTGATGTGTGCAACTTGTCTGAGAAGTACAGGTAATTTAACTCTTAGAACCAAATGAGCTTGCTTTGCCTAAAGCAACATTGTTATATTCTAGTTCAAAACGGCAAAGCCTACTTCAGTTTCATCGGTTTTGCTTTGGCCTTTAAACATGATAATAAATTACACTAAATTTGCACAAAAATATATAAACATATGCATAGATTCTCCAGGTCAAGAAAAAAAGCAATCAAATAGTTCAATTAAGGTGTCTTTGCGTATGCACAAAAAAGATACAGACTTGTTTGAGCAAGTCTCTTGTGAGACGGTCTCACGGATCTAAATCCGTGACACGGACCTCCTAAGGGCTCCGGAACATGAACCATGAAAATAAATTTAAAAATAATAATGAACCATGAAGAAACAAAAATAAACCCTAAAAACATGAACCATGAAGAATAAACCCGAAAAACAAAAATAAACCCAAAAAATAAAAAATAAACCCTAAAAAAACTAAAAATCTTAAAAACCCAAATCAATTAAAAATAAACCCAAGAAACAAAATAAATCCTAAAAAACAAATATAAACCCTAAGAAAAATAAAATCTGATAAAAAAAAACCTTTAAAACTTTGTGTAAGAGCTCCGTCTCACAGATCTAAATCCGTGAGACCGTCTCACGCAAGTTTTTGCTGACTTGTTTTGTTAGTTTTCAAAGGACTTCAGCCCATCACTGCCTCTCCAGTGTTCAAAGATGACTAAGCACTCAAAGGGAAGGGTTATGTCTTATCTTTGTATTCACCATTTTTTTACTGTACGAACAAGTATTACTGTAAATATATTGGCAACTTTAATCCGTATAATGTGAAATAATTCTGCTCTAAGGAGCATACATACTCTTATCTGCACATCTTAGGCCCTCCAAATGTATGATTCGAAATGCTAGGTCTGATAACCCCATCCCACGATTGTGCAATTAGCTAGACTCAAAGTATCTATTCAGACTTATATCTGTATAGCAAATGTAACCATTTGTTTCTCCGGCTACAAATAACCAACGGATGCAGAATGAACAAGAAAAACATGAGATGGAGTTTTCAATTCTACAGAAAAACCAATCCGCTAATATTTTGCAGCAAATTAATACCGGGCATTAATTTTTACAGATTCGGTTGAGAACCAATGTTGCTATTTCCACGATCAGAATCAGAGTTCATCAGAGGATGACCATAATTCCCATTATCTTTAGAATTGTTTTTTCACCGCTCAATTTGAAATACCTATTTGTTCTTTGATCAGACTTCGATCAGACTCCAGCTTACACTCTTATTTGTTCTTGGATATATGAAGTAGAGAGGAAGACATGGATCCAAGGACTAAAATTGCAGCAAAAAAAACTAATGTCACAAAACCTATTGGGTTAGGCATATAGCACAATATGTGAAGTGATACTTGACAGGATATACAGACAAATATACCATTCAAAAATCCATAGTTGGACTGCAGGAGCCTTTTACGGATACTAATTTGTCTGCCATATAAATATAATTTATCGAAGTAATTTTCTACCATGGTTTCCTTCTAGGTATTCAAACTTTTTCCTTAGATTTCAACCAGGCTAGACCTTCATATTCAGCAGCACAAGCATCGGGGAGGGGGGCATAGAAGTTAAAAGCATATCTTGAATAAAGATGCATATATTTTCAGTCACTATGAATTTTTCATTAATAGCAAGAAAAAAAAAAACAAGAAAGAAAATGATTTTTTAAAGGCTATCTTCATCAACTCAATTAATGCCCACATGTGTCCCTAATCAGAATGGGCATTTACCTTTTAGGTTGCCTCGTTTTAACATTCACAAACCTCGCAAATGTAATCATTAATCAAATAAAAACAATTACAATCCTGAGGAAAAGAAGAAAACCTTTTTCTTCTTCACAGGTTTAAGAACTTGATGATGCATTTCTCGTTGTCAGTGGTGTGTACCCCCTCGAAAACCTCGCTGTATTTACCTCTACCCACCTTCCTCACCACCTCATAACCATCATGTTCCCTAACACAGCCAATCAAACCCCAGAAAAATCAAACACAACAAAATAAATAAATCGGAAACCAATTAATTTAACTGCCTAGTTAACTACCCCCATTGAACAGTGAGGGACTTATAGTCTCAATACTCCTTAGGGAGGATGACGTTGAGGTCAAGATAGGACCAGGCCTCCCGATCTTCTGCGCCATGGTTTCTGGCACGGACACAGCGGGGCGGCGGCTGACGGGGGATAACTGAGCCTCTGCTGTGGAGGCGGTGACCTCGGCTGTTCTTTTTGTTAGTTGAGGTCAATTTGTCGTTGGCAGTGTTGAGCGAGGGAAAGTGGAGCTAAGGAGGCAGCGTGGCGGGCGAAGCCAAAATATATAGAGGCAAATCAAATACAGATCGCATAATAAAATAAAATCAATTCAAACCCTGGATAATAAAAGATCGCAAAACCATGAAAAGAATGAATTAATATAGGTTTACCAGAGGAGCGGGCGAAGCAGCGATATGGAGCAGTGATTCCTTGGATTTCTGTGAAAGTCGGAGCGGGGCAGAGGTGGAAGTAGGAGAAACGATGAAAATTTGTAATAAGAGACAAACAAAATTAAGGGTGGCACTATTTGTACCCAAAACCTCTAAATACACCCCCTCTATTTAGAGGTGTTTGGGAGAAACATAAGATATTTAAGAAACATTATGCTCTTAAAACGCTGTTTGGTAATTTTTTCCAAAAGAAAATTATAAGCTCTAAAAAAGTTGTCAGGATAAACATATAAGCTCCCTAAAAAAAAAAGACATCCACCCCAACTTTTTTTTAAAAGAACTTATAATTTCCTTATTTTAAACATTCAAAAGACAAAAATATACTTAATAATTTTATACGATATAAAAAACAGCTTATAAGTTTAACTATTTTATTTTATCCAAACACTCTGACAGCTTATTTTTAAAATAAGATCTAACATCTTATAAGCTCCTAAAACAACTTATCAGTTGTAGGAGCTTATAAGATGTTTTAAATAAGCTTAGCCAAACACCCTCTTAATTAGATAATTACTATCACTTTGAAAAACTACAATGCCCGTAGTCAAAATTCTAAACACACCCACCATATCACTAATAATCTTATTAACGCCATCCTCCTTCTTCTTCTCCAAATCTCTAAATAAGCATTTCCTCACTTTCGTTCTACTTTTCATCACTTTTAGGTGATGTTTTTCAGATATAAAATCTGGTTCATTTGCTCTCAGGAAAAAAAATACACTTTTCCTCTAAAATGGACATGGCAGGGTCATACCAACAAATCATTTTTGAATTTTTATTTTTGAAATTTTTTTCTTTAAAAAAATCTCAAACATGACAGTAATTTTTTGGGGTTTAATTTGCTCCAACCAATATCTCACGTGATTGTTGGCACTCATGCCCATGCCATTGATTTTATTCATTGTTGTTTCTTGAATTTCTTGGCTTTGATGGAGATAATCAGATGCGGGTTTTTTTTCTGAAGAGTTTGGCGTTTAATTGAGGGTTGAAGAATTGGATTTGGGGGCTAATTGGAGGAAGGGTAAATTAGGTAATATTAGTGGGTGCATATAGTAAATAGTCAATTTTTAGAAAATGGATAAGGGTATATTAAGAAATAGGGTGTATTAAGAGGTTTTTGGGGTGCGAATAGTGCCACCCCAAAACTAATTAGGTGTTAATTAATAGAAGTTAAAAATACATGTTTAAGAGACTAATTGGGGAAAAAAGAGAAAATACATGTTTAAGAGACTAATTGGGAAAAGAAGAGAAAGATTAGGCTTTGTTTATGCTTCCAAGAGGCTCTTTCCATTTTTCAACTATTTATAAAAGTGAAATCATGTTTGTTCATAAAATTTCCAATGGAAATCATCATTTTCATTTTCTATTTTTCACATAAAACAATATACATATGGAACCCACCACTATCAACTCTATCTACTTAAAATATTACTATTTTTAAATTATATCTATCTAATAGGATCCACCACCTACAATCTTACAAATATAATATTATATATTCAAATTAAAATATTTAAAGTGGACCTACCACTATCAACTTTCCAATTATTATATACATAAAATAATATTTCAAAACTACTAAACCAAACACAATCTCATTTCCAACTCTACATAAAACACATTTCAATTCCTTCATCCAAACACAATTCCAATTTTCACACGAAAATCAATAAATTCTCAAAATTCTATTTCCAACTCCAAAAACTAGAAATGGACCATGGAAACATAAACAAACACGCCCTTAATTTGTGGATTGGAAATACGTTTTATGTAACTCAGGCAAAGACTTCATTAGAATATGATGTATTTTATATCATATCCGATTTATGACGAGCAATATTCTTGGTATGATTTGATCCCTCATATCACGGGTCTGGATGTTTCGGCACCCACACGATGCCCGCGCGGCGCCCTGGACCACCCGGGGCCAGCCTATCCCTCGGGACAACCACTGGTTTCGCCCTGCCTTTGGGCCAACCCAAAACCCAAGCCCTCGTCCACGCCCAGGCCGGTTCGGGCGGACGTGCGCGCGCGTGTGGCCCACTTGTGATCATCCACTTATATTATAGTATATATCCAACTAATAACATCTTCTAGTTTATAAAGTAGGATAAACTTTGCTTTCTAAGCTATGTGGGATGAAGAAAAATCCTTTCAACTCCCTTTACATAGTACCCATTTATGTGGCCAACTTCGTGTATTAATTTCTCACTCACCGAAATTCTATTTTGAGAAATACAAAATACTACGAACATCTACTCATAAAGTAGATTAATAATATATAATTTAATTCCTCCAAATTTAAATTTTTAGCCACCGAAAATTTGGTCAAAGTCGGATCGATGCCCACTTTCTCAAACCCAAATTTCCAACAATCCCCCACATGAATGGAAATTAATGCATGCATGAATGCAAACATGCAAACCAGTCCTCAAGAGATAATACTGCATCAGGATAGGTAGCTTGTGGCTTTGAACTTCCATAGTCAATATTATTGGGTACACTGGCGGCCTAGTGGACGTAATGCCTTGAACTATTCCTCCATGGTGTGTACCGAGACAACATCATTAACACAATAAGGTCTCAACACCTCATGTTCTCAAGTTTTGTGTCCGTTTCGGCCATGGACACCTCTTTGGATTCATAAGTATTACTTTGAAGCGGCCCTCACTTCTCACATACATAGTGATCTCCTATCCGAGTATCCTGGCATACTCAACCTCAACGAGGTGTGGGAATCATTAAAAGTCAAACGACTTAGCCTCACCACAACTTGCAGATGTTTCAACACTTGGCATTGCTCTCTAGGGATGGTTGAAATATTGTTTCCAAGTGTTACAACATAACCTTCATAGCTTAGTTTTCACATTGAACCAAGTTCTTGGGATCTCCAGTCATCATGGTTGGGTTACCACTATAATGGTTATTTTACTTTGTGGACTTTAAGCCCATTCCCTCTAGCAATTTACTCAATTGATCTCCATTCAGTCCTTTCGTCAAAGGATCTGCCAAATTGTCTTTTGACTTTACGTAGTCAATTGACATCACACCATTTGAGATCAATTGTCTAACATTGTTATGTCTCCGACGAATATGTCTAGACTTACTGTTATACATATTGTTATGTGCCCTTCCTATAGCCGTTTGGCTTTCACATTGGATTGTTGATAAATGTCTTTTTATGCATGTTTTATGTGTGTATTTGAGTAAAATTTGAGTTATTTTGTTGTTAGTTTCGTTAGTTGTTTATCGTACATTGTTCATACTATTGTGAGGTGCTTTTATTGGTGTAGATTGACCATTCGGGGCTAATTTTGGTGAATTTCGGACCATGGATTCATGTCAAAACATACCGGGGAGTTTAAGGATGCAAAAACGCTCGAAATCCCAAGACAAACGCGTCATTCCGGGGCCTTTTTGGTCCAACACGGGCAGGGGGTGTTGGACAACACGACCATGTTCCGTTGGGAGCTAAAAACTCGAAAAAATTGCACAAAACAGCCTCCGACATGGCCTGGACGTGTTCCCCAACATGGTCGTGTCCAGCTGACTTCCTGCACAATAAAACAGCACGGCCTGACCATTTTGGGCGACATGGGCGTGTTCGGATCACTTTCCAACATCAATTTCTGGTGGAATTTCTTAAAAAGTCATCTACCAAGCTTTTTGACAACTTTTGAGCACATTTACACCTCATTTTGTTGCACTAATTCCTTACTTTCCCACATGAGCACATGAAAATAATGATCCTAACAACCCAACTCATAAAGTTGAGCATTAAACTATCAAAAGATGACATTATTAAGGAACACTTTCTCTAAAATAATGTCTATAAAAGCCAAGAGTGTGGGTTGAAGGATTCATTCATTCATTGATATACATAGAAATCAGATTCTAGAGATGAAAGTTCATATTTTGGATAGAAGAAACACATATTGTGGTGAGGAAGAGAGTTTGAAGGCTTGGATCACCATGGAGAGGCGCTAAGGCACAAGGATTGAAGATCGCTCGGAGAAGAAGATGAACTCCACCACTTCATCATCATACTTCCAACAGGGGAGTCTTATGTTGGTTTTGAAAGTTTTAACTTCAAGTATTCATGTTGATTTGAAAAAACTTCTTGTTTAATTGTTGTTTTCATTCTCAAATCCATCATGAGTTAAATCGCTAGTGTTTGAATGTGATGAACCCTAGAACTTATTTGTGTTTATTGGTTTGAATGTTTTAATATATTTTCTTACGCTTTTATGCGAGTCACTTATGTTATGCTTGTTTATTCGAATTAGTATATGCGCAATATTGATTCGAAGTTTATTTTTCACCGGAAAATCGAGAGATTCATGGTGAAATAGAACCAACATAAGTGAAAGGAGTTGAATGCAATCCTAGATATAGGACGACATAAATCTTCCGGATTAGGGTCAAACCTAATATGGGAATTCACAAATCGTTAATGCAATCTTGGGGGTTTTAACTAGAAAGATATTTCAGTTAACCAACTTGAGATTAGGAGTTTTTCGCCCTGAGAAAGGGTTTAACTTAATTTGGGAATGCCTACGGTCCATGAAGCATGAAAATATGTTAAGGGATGGTTAAAACTTAAGGGTTATGGTTGTATTCATTTTGGTAAAATCACAAAGACATTCTAGAGGGATTCATATTCAAGCACATTTATATCCATCATCTTCCAATCCGAGTGTATCTAATATCCTTTGTGTTCTTAGTTGCCTCTTCTACTTTTATTTGCTTTCGTTTATTTTTATTTTTGCAACAAACTATTTGGCGAATTTGTAGGCTAGATAATAAAAAGACGGTAATTACTAGTAATCATAGTCCTCGTGGGAATGACACTCGATACTCGCTTAGCTTTGCTATAAACGATAGGTGCACTTGCCTAGGCCGTTTTTAGGAGTAGCTTCCGATCCATCAAGTTTTTGGCGCTGTTGCCGGGAATTATGATATTAGGAACACCTTATTTTTATTAATCTAGTCATTTTTTTATTTTTCTTTAATTTTGTTTTTCTCTTGTTGGAGCAGAATGTGAAACTCGTCGCGGATCAGGAAACTTTACTTTGTAATATTGTGACCAATTCGTGCAACAAACCTCCACAATAAGGTGATGTAGTCCAAATATACGACTATAAAGAAAGCGGCGACCGGGAGCGCAAATTTGATAGTTCATTGTTTTCTATTTTTTTATTGAGTCATAAGAGTCATGAGTCAATAATTGGATATTTTGGTGGGTGTTGGTATCACCTCTATTTTACTTGAGCAAATTTGAGCTTTCACGGTATTCGAGTTTTTGTTGCAAATTCATGTTAGATATGCATATGCCGGTGAAATCCCTCGATTGAACAACCCAATGGTCGCCCCGCATTGATTCCACTCTCGCAGTAAGGTCGTTTCTTTCCTTCTTTTCCCTTTCTTTTATTTTTATTTTATGTTGTTTTTTGTGTGTTTTGTGTATATGTCCATCTCTTTCTCTAACATTGAGGACAATGCGAATCTTTAAGTTGGAGGTGGATGTGATTGCATGCTTGTTAGAATTTTTCTTTGGAATGCTTGTGTTTTGAATTTATTGATGGAAGATATTATTTTTCAAGGAAACAAATTGGGTATTTGTTAGTCAATAACTTGGCCAAATTACACATGAATTAGCCTTATAATTTGTATTTTTTAAATGCAAAACAATTTATTGTCTTGAATAGATTGACATGGATGTGGGTTGAATTTAGACGAGATTTCTAACACTATGATACTTGATTTGTTAATACATATATGACGATTCTTAGGGCTATGAAAGTCCGAGAACTCTTGATTAAGTGGTTGACTAGTTGTTTAACCAAGCCAAAGAACGAAAAAAAAAGAAAAAAAGAAAAAGAATAGCAAAAAAAGGGGTCCAATCGAGGTTATACTCCTCTATTTGTTGTTGCTTAGTAACTAGGAGCATTCATGAGCCCCATATTTGTCTTTTACGTAAAAGGGCGACACGAATATGAGTATGGGAAACCACCCTAGGAGTGTCTGAACGAAAATTCAAAATCTAAACCTAGTGGAAGCATGTCTCGAACGTGTCCTAAAAGAAAAAGAAAAAGAAGAAGATGTATATTGCTTGCATTTCTCATTCCAATAAAGTTCAAGAAGCTTGGTTACATGACTAGTAGACTAACTACAAAAATAGATTGAGTTCTTATATTTTCATGGTGTTATTGGATTGAAGTTGTGCATAACTATCAATATTTGTGGAGTAATGAATTCAAGTCTAAATATGACCCATTGATATTAATGTTTTTACTTGACAATCGATCGCTTTGCAAAACTATGTTTTTACTTAATTGCTAATTTGAGTTGAGAGGGCTATGAATTTGACTACTTTTGTTCAACATGTTGAGAAAAAGATCTTCCTTGTGTGTTGTGATTTATTAAATCCCTCATTATGGTTTTATGTTTTGCTTGAGGACAAACAAAGTTCTAAGTTGGAGGTGGTTTGATAAGTGTCTTTTTATGCATGTTTTATATGTGTATTTGAGTAAAATTTAAGTTATTTTGTTGTTAGTTTCGTTAGTTTTTTATCGTACATTGTTCATACTATTGTGAGGTGCTTTTATTGGTGTAGATTGACCATTCGGGGCTAATTTTGGTGAATTTCGGACCATGGATTCATGTCAAAACATATCGGGGAGTTTAAGGATGCAAAAATGCTCGAAATCCCAAGCCAAATGCGTCATTCCGGGGCCTTTTTGGTCCAACACGGGCAGGGGGTGTTGGACAACATGGCCATGTTCCGCTGGGAGCTAAAAACTCGAAAAAATTGCACAAAACAACCTCCGACACGGCCTGGCCGTGTTCCCCAACATGGTTGTGTCCAGCTGACTTCCTGCACAATAAAACAGCACGGTCTGACCGTTTTGGGTGACATGGGCGTGTTCGGATCACTTTCCAACATCAATTTCTGGTGGAATTTGTTAAAAAGTCATCTACCAAGCTTTTTGACAACTTTTGAGCACATTTACACCTCATTTTGTTGCACTAATTCCTTACTTTCCCACATGAGCACATGAAAGTAATGATCCTAACAACCCAACTCATAAAGTTGAGCATTAAACTATCAAAAGATGACATTATTAAGGAACACTTTCTCTAAAATAATGTCTATAAAAGCCAAGAGTGTGGGTTGAAGGATTCATTCATTCATTGATATACATAGAAATCAGATTCTAGAGATGAAAGTTCATATTTTGGATAGAAGAAACACATATTGTGGTGAGGAAGAGAGTTTGAAGGCTTGGATCACCATGGAGAGGCGCTAAGGCACAAGGATTGAAGATCGCTCGGAGAAGAAGATGAACTCCACCACTTCATCATCATACTTCCAACAGGGGAGTCTTATGTTGGTTTTGAAAGTTTTAACTTCAAGTATTCATGTTGATTTCGAAAGAAACTTCTTGTTTAATTGTTGTTTTCATTCTCAAATCCATCATGAGTTAAATCGCTAGTGTTTGAATGTGATGAACCCTAGAACTTATTTGTGTTTATTGGTTTAAATGTTTTAATATATTTTTCTTACGCTTTTATGCGAGTCACTTATGTTATGCTTGTTTATTCGAATTGGTATATGCGCAATATTGATTCGAAGTTTATTTTTCACCGGGAAATCGAGAGATTCATGGTGAAATAGAACCAACATAAGTGAAAGGAGTTGAATGCAATCCTAGATATAGGACGACATAAATCTTCCTAATTATGGTCAAACCTAATATGGGAATTCACAAATCGTTAATGCAATCTTGGGGGTTTTAACTAGAAAGAGATTTTAGTTAATCAACTTGAGATAAGGAGTTTTTCGCCTTGAGAAAGGGTTTAACTTAATTTGGGAATGCCTACGGTCCATGAAGCATGAAAATATGTTAAGGGGTGGTTAAAACTTAAGGGTTATGGTTGTATTCATTTTGGTAAAATCACAAAGACGTTCTAGAGGGATTCATATTCAAGCACATTTATATCCATCATCTTCCAATCCGGGTGTATCTGATATCCTTTGTGTTCTTAGTTGCCTCTTCCACTTTTATTTGCTTTCGTTTATTTTTATTTTTGCAACAAACTATTTGGCGAATTTGTAGGCTAGATAATAAAAAGACGGTAATTACTAGTAATCATAGTCCTCGTGGGAATGACACTCGATACTCGCTTAGCTTTGCTATAAACGATAGGTGCACTTGCCTAGGCCGTTTTTAGGAGTAGCTTCTGAGCCATCAATTGTCACCGAAGGTACAAGTTTCCTCCAACATGGAATTTCTTCCAAAATGTTTCGAAGCCACCCTGCTTCTTCACCAACTTTGTCCAAAGCTATAAACTCTAATTCCATGGTGGACCGAGCTATACACGTTTGCTTCGTGGACTTCCACGATACCGCACCACCTCCAATGGTGAATATGTATCAACTAATGGAATAAGAATCTTTCGAATCCAAAATCCAACTAGCATCACTACCCTTCAAGTACAACCAGATATCTTGAGTAGTATAGCCCATACTCCAAGGTATACTTCAAGTATTTTAACACATAGGTTAACGTTTTCCAATGCTCGTGGCTTGGATTGCTCGTGAACCTACTCAACATATTTACAGAGTAGGCCAAGTTTGGACGTGTACAATTTGTAATGTACATCAGACTGCCTATAATACATGAGTATTCCATCTGAGCCATTGGTTCTGCTTCATTAGCAACCAGATTTACCTTAAATCAAGGACGTCTTTGACGTTGAACTATCAAATGCATTGAATTTCTTGAGCACTTTCTCCACATAGTGGGATTGTGACAAGATAATTCCATCATGAGTTCTGATGATTTTATCCCTAGGATCACATCAGCAGTCCCCATATCCTTCATGTCAAAGTTTCCCTTTAACATTCTTTTCATGTCCATGATAGTATCATGACTACTGCCCATGATTAACAAATCGTCTACGTATTGACAAACTATGACAAATGCTTCCGATGTCCCTTTGACATATACGCATTTATCACACTCATTGATTTTAAACTCATTTGACAACATCATGTTGTCAAACTTAAGATGCCATTGTTTTGGAGCTTGTTTTAGTCCGTACAAGGATCTTTTTAACTTGCACACCTTCTTTTCTTGATCGGGTGCAACAAACCCTTCAGATTGTTCCATATAGATTTCAACATCTATCTCTCCATTCAGAAACACCATCTTAACATCCATCTGATGAATCTCTAGATTGTGCAAAGCAGCAATCGCGAGAAGCACCTGAATAGACGCAATCCTCGTTACCGGAGAATAGGTATCAAAGAAGTCATACCCTTACTTTTGTTTAAAGCCTTTGGCTACAAGTCATGCCTTATACTTATCAATAGTTCCATCTCGTTTATACTTCTTCTTTAGGATCCATTTACATCCTAAAGGTTTATGACCAATAGGGAGATCAACCAACTCCCACGTATGATTTTGCAGAATGGATTCGATTTCACTATTGATTGCTTCTTGCTAGAGCGGAGCATCTGGACTACTTACAGCCTCTTTAATCGAGTTTGGCTCACCATCTAACATCAATGTTAGAAAGTCAGGACCAAAGGAATTAACCACCTTAGGCCTCTTACTTCGTCTTAGTTCTTCACCACTCGGTGTTGAACTAACTGTTCTGTCAAATGTGACAGCAGGTGTTGTACCAAGTGTTGTTCTAGATCTTATAACACCCGAAGTAGCACCTTTATCAACATCTGCAGTAATACCTGTAGTTGTCCCAGATGTTATAACACCAGAAGTAACACCTCCAGAAACATCTGAATACAGTCGTTTCTTTAAACTTCCATATATCATTTCTTTACAAGGATAAATATTCTCAAAGAATATAGCATTCCTTGACTCAATTATGGTATCAACTGTCATTTCCGGATTTTCTGACTTACGTACCATAAAACGATATGTACTATTGTTAAGTGCATAACCAATAAATACACAATCGACCGTTTTAGGACCGATTTTAACTTGTTTTGGTTCAGGTATTGCAACCTTAGTCAAACACCCCCACACTTTAAGGTATTTATAAGAAGGCTTATGATTTTTCCATAATTCGTAAGGAGTCTTATCTGTCCCTTTAAGTGGGATTTTATTCAATATGTGGTTCGCTGTTAACACAGCCTTCCCCCACATATTCTATGACAATCCGGAACTAATCAACATGGCATTCATCATCTCTTTAAGAGTCTGATTTTTGCGTTCAACAACACCATTAGACTGTGGTGAATATGGAGCTATTGTTTGATGAATTATTCCTGACTGGGTACATAACTCTTCAAACGATGTAACATATTCACCACCTCTATCACTCCGAATAATCTTAATCTGGCTGCCAAGTTGATTCTTAACTTCATTTTTATAATTTTTGAAAGCCTCCAAGGCTTCATCTTTGCTTCTTAACAAATATAAGTAGCAAAACCTTGTGCAATCATCAGTAAACGTGACGAAATACTTTTTACCACCTTTAGTTTGCAAAAATTTCAGAACACACACATTAGTGTGTATAAATTCTAAAGGTGAAGTGCTCTTTTCCACCCTCAAATTTGATTTCAAACACTTGAGGAGGAATTACTAACCTCAAATTTGATTTCGAATGAGATAGAAACAGACTCGAATTCTACAGTTTTGACATCAAAATTGGACGCATAACAGGTGCTCGACAAAATATTGAAGAAAAAAACTGAATCTAAAAATAAAAGTTTGACATCGAACTTCAATCCCCTGTCTCTGCTCCCTTATGCAGCCGATAAGCATGGTGCTGCTTCTCTCTTGCCGCCAACGCATGGTTACAGCTGGATTCCATGGGATTTCTCACCAGAAATCCCCCACGACCTAGTTGACCGCACGTATGTGGGCCTCGTTACATCGGAATTATATTTGATGTCGGGTTCATGTCGCAAAAAGGCCGTCCATAGTCAAGATGTTTCTAGGGGGCGGCTTCCCATTCCTTTGCTGCCCATGGGGGGCCGGTCTCCCCTCTTTTGCCTTCTAGGGGAACGACCTTCCTCCATACCTCCATAGTCGCCCCCTAGGGGGTGATGACCCCTGGGCCCTCCCCTTGGCGTCCTTCAGCATTTGGCCCCAATCCTGAGGTCCCCAACCCTGGTGTTCCTCAGCTTATTGACTATACATATGTTCCCCCATTGCTGAATCATGTTACTAAAATTGGTGATGTGGATTCTCAGCTTATGGCGAATACATCCACTTTCCATCCGACTTGGCAAGCTCTTATGCTACAATAGCTAGTGGTAATGACTCTAACGTAGATTCTTTCCATGCACTGGCTCCAGGTAATCCTAAAATTTACTCTAATGTGGTTAATAGTTTAGCTAATTTTATTCATGAACATGTTAAAAAAGGATATTATTATTCTATGATGATGAAAACCTCTATAGGTATAGTATCTCTGAATTTGCCTTTTCTTTGATTGGTCGTGTTATAATGGTAAAAGGGAATAAGCCCCTGGCTATTTACCTCTTCAAAAACGTCTCTCTGATCTATGGGATATTAAAACTGCATGGAAACTAATCCTCTTTGTTAAAGGTTATTTTTGTATCAAGTTCAATAATATGCAGGATCGTTCGAGAGCTCAGTCTCGAGTCTTCTGGTCCCTTAATTCGGGGACCATCAGATTGTCTCCGTGGGTGCCAATTTCAATCCCTACAAAGTTACAACTTCGATTGCCAGTGATTGATTGGGTTCGGATCATTAAAGCACTTAATATCGAAACCTAATATTATATTGGGACTTAAAAGGCTTTATCGGTACTCCTCGCGATTGACAAGAAATTATTGGATGGTTCATTGGGCATTTTGTTCGGGTCTTGGTGGAAGTTGATCTTGCAAAACCTTTGCAGGATTGTATTATGCTGGAACGTATGGGTCACTGTTTATTTTTGTCGGTTAGTTACAAAAGACTCCCAGAGTTTTGTCCTAATTATGGTATCACGGGTCATATTGCGGTCAGTTGTCGTCGTATGGAAAAACCAGCTAATTACATGGAAGCTTCAGGATGCCCTACTTCCCAACTAGGGCGTTCTAAGGAGTGCAATGTTTATCATCCCATGCCTCATCCACAGGAAAAAGGAAAAACTGTGGTTAACTCTATGGGATGATCTTTGCTTTCCTTTTGGTTATCATACGCCGGCTTCACTCCCTTTAGTTTTGGTATCCTCCAAGGTTAGTTTGGGTAATTCATTTTCTGTCTTAGCTGAAGAGGATGAATTGGTTCATGATTTTCCACCCTTTGATGCTCCAACTTATGCATCGACAGATACTCAACATATTCCCCTAGCTTTTCTGCTGCCTCAATCTGGAGATCGTAATTCTTCTCATTCAATTCAATATTTGTTGGAAAGGCCAATTAGACATCTCAGTATGTCAATCCGGGATAAATCATCAGACTCAGACCATTTATAGAAGGATGTTTTGCTTGGTCCTACACCCTCTATTCATCAATTGGATATCACTCGAGACTCAGATGGTGCTATAAATCTAAACATTGCGGCTACTAAAAGATGGGCGATTATAATGATGAGGAGACTACAACTGTCAAAGAGGCTCGGAACCCTACTAATGATTCTCTGAGTTCGCATGCTGCAACTGAGGATAATACTACAGTATCTCCAATACGCTCATCCCCCTTTAACGATAATCCATGAATTGTTTTTTTTGGAACATCAGAGGGATAGGGAATGTTGCTTCCCGCAATATTCTCAAAAGGCTTCTGTCAACATCATAAGCCTTTCTTGGTCGCCATCTTGGAGCCTAAGGTGGAGTTGGATGCTATTCCTGATTCTTTTTGGGTCAGTCTTGGTTTATATTTTATGGTGCAAAATTTTTGTTCGAATGGAAGATCAGATATTTGGATTTTTTGATGCTCGGATGTGTCTATTTTCCAGGATGTCCTCATTTTTGATCAGTGTATCGTTCTTAAAGCTCAATATGTTGCTATCAGTTTTCATGTGGGCTTTGTTCACGCCTTTGTACTTATGTGGATCGTCGTTACCTCTGGGATAATATCATTAGTTTGGGTATTACTGACTTGGTCTTGATTGGGGGATTTCAATGCTATTCTAGGTAACCACGAGAAGAAGGGTCAGGGGATTGCTTCAGTCGCATCGTCTAAAGAATTTCATAATTTTCTTGATAATATGAATCTGACAGTTATTCCTACCATGGGTCACTTTTTTACGTGGAGTGCTACGAGGGGCAGACACAACCTCACTCAGGCAAGGTTGGATCATTCCATTGCTACATCTAATTTTCTCGCTCTTTGGCAGAAAGTGGATCACTTTATTCTCCATCGTATTTGCTCAGATCACCATCCCCTTTTGCTATCTTGCTCGCCTCAAGCTATGAGGGACCCAGGGATGTTCCATTTCCAGTGTATGTGGACTAAACATTCAACCTTTCAGCATACGGTTGCCTCTTCTTTGGTTGTTCCGATTGCGGGTTCTAATCCGTTGATTAAATTGATGCTCAAACTCAAAAGGTTGTGTCTGGTTCTTCACATATGGAATAGGGAGATTTTTGGGGATGTCAATCACGCAGTGGATGATAAGTTAGAGCTAGTTTGGCAAATTCAATCGGATATTGAGACTATTGGTTATTCTGATGCTCTTAGGGAGCAGGAATTTGATGCTCAAAGCTATCTTAATCATGCCTTATTACTTCAATCGAATTTTCATAGGAAGAAATCTAGAATGGCCTGGCTGGTTGATGGCGATAGAGACACATCTTTCTTCCACCGCTGTTGCCAAACCAAGGCCAATCGGTCTGGTATTCATGGTTTGATGATTGACGGTCATCTATGGACCCTATCGCCATCTACGGTCATATTCTTCATTTATTTGAGGATTTATTCATAGCCTCGGTTGGCTCTCATGTTGATTCACCACTTTTGATCAGTTCCCCACTCTGGCAGATTTAGACATTGATAATGATGTCCTCAATTCGTTGATGTCTGCAACATAGATCAAAGAGGCAGTTTTTTATTTTAGCGCCGATAGCTCTCCTGGTCCTGATGGTTTCAATGGGGTGTTGTATCATCATTGCTGGGATATTATATCCTCTTAGGTCATTGAGATAATTCGCCACTTCTTTGTGTCTGGCTCTTTACTAGCTGAACTCAACTCCAGCTTTATGGTTCTTATCCCAAAATGCAAAGATGGTATAAGTATCGACAACTTCAGACCAACAGTGATGAGTAATTTCATCTTTAAGACCATCACAAAGATCTTGGCCACTCGTATTGGGAAGATTATTAGCATCGTTCTCCTCCCACTTAGTTTAGGTTTATTCCGGGCCGTCATATTCATGATTGCATTGCTTTGGTCTCTGAGGGTTTCAATATTCTACAAAACAGGGCTGATAAGAACATGATTTTAAATATTGACATTCGGAAGGCCTTTGATACTCTGAACTGGGATTTCTTGCTTTACGTCTTGGGCAGGTTTGGGTTTTCTGATAAGTTCATCGGTTAGATTTCGTAGATTCTCCATTCGGCTCATATCTCTATCTTGCTTAATGGCTAGCCAGTGGGTTACTTTGCGTGTTCTCGAGGTGTCAGGCAGGGGGATCCCTTATTTCCACTTCTCTTTTGTGTGGCTTAGAAGTGTTGGGCATAATTTTCTCTAACTTGGTCGCATCTCACCACCTTATGCCTTTTGTTGCTTCGCGAAATATACATTTTCCTTCTACGATGTTGTATGTTGATGATATCGTCATCCTTTGTACGGCTAATACAAGCAATGCCCATCATGTTCGTAGGGTTCTTCGTTTCTATGCCACTATTTCGGGGCAGGTGTTTAGTCCTAACAAATGGAAGGTGTTTTCCGGGGCTTCCATTTCCAGGCACGTCAGAAATCAGGTTCAAGCTATTATTGGTATTCAAGAGGGCGATTTTCCTATAGCGTATCTTGGTGTTCCATTATTTAAAGGGGCTCCTAAGAAGTGGGTTTTACAAGCGGCTTTTGACAAGGTCTTGATCAAGTTCAAACGATGGAAGAAATCATCTCTTTAGCTTGCTGACAGGGTTTGTTTGGTGATTTCTGTGATAACAAGCTCTCTCATTCACACTTCACACTATGACGGTGTATAAATAGTCGATTACCATGCTCAAACAGTTGGAGACATCCATGCGTAACTTCATCTGGATGGTGAAATCAATCAAAATGGAAATCATATGGTAAACTGGACCCGTTGTTGTACCCCTAGTAAAGAAGGGGACCTGGGGGTTAATTCTATTATCACGGCTAATCAAGCTTACCTCATGAAGTTAGGTTGGAAGATTCTCACCTGAGAATCCATTATGCACACCACCCTTCGCAAGCGTTATTTCTTGGCTAACGGGGCGATTAGACACACGTTCCTTCCTTCTAGATATGGGTTGGTCTCTGCCCTATGGTTTAGAGTTGTTTATCAGAGTCTCGTTGGGTTCCATGGGCGCATTCATCGGTTAGCTTTTGAAATAACAATTGGCTTGGTTACGTTATTGCGGACGAATTGGCATTCCTCCTATGTATCGTATTCACTTCCAGGACATGGTCTCTGATTTCTTTTATGATAACACTAGGCATTTCACGACTTCTTTTGTGATGGCTTACTTGGATATTGTTCGGGATATTATCCGCTTGTCCGTTTTCCCTGAACTTAGAGGATAAATGTGCATGGACGCATTCTATGGATGGGAGGGTCTCTTCTAAAGAGGCTTACTCGTTTATATGACATTTTCTTCCGGTGGTTAGATGGGGTTCTTGGATTTGGTCTCCAAACATCCCAGAGAGGTGCTCGATGGTTGTTTGGAGAGCGATATTCGGACGTCTTGTGGTCTTGGATGTCATGCGTTCTCAGGGCTTCATTGGGCCGACCTTTTGTAGCCTATGTTTCTCTCACGCGGATTCTATTGATCATTTTTTTGTGTCTTGTGTTTTTACAGGAACTCTGTGGGGCTGGATGGTTGATTCATTCACTGTTACTCTGCATCCTACTCATAGTTACACTGGCATCGTCTCTGCCCTTAAGTTTATTTAGCTATGCTGCAAAATGAGAGGAATGAACAAAACATGTAAGATAATTAATTTATTTTTAAACAATATGATTTTGCAAATAGAATGCACCTTGTATTATTTTTCAAGTCAAATACATTTAAAACATAATGCATTTTAATGGTATTTTTACTTCGAATATAAAACAAAATGTATATTTGTAACAACAGATAAATAATTTAAAAAATGCATGTTGTTTGGAAAATGTAATCATAAATTTATTATTCACCAAATTAGCTTTTATTCAACTAAAGATGGTAGAAAAATATTTTATTTTTCCATTAAAATTATATAAGGGCGGTGCGGTTTTGTTTCAAAACCACAATCGAAACAACAAAGCGGTGCGGTTTTCATTCACCATTCTAAATCGCGGTTTTAATCGAAACATCACTATAAACGGTGCAGTAAGGTGCGGTTCAGGCTATGCGGACGATTTTTGAAAACTTATGATCACCCCTATGTAAAACCAACAAACCCATAATTTATTAGGAGTGAGAAATCATGCAGGCTGGTCCGATAAGACCCCGATCCAATAAGCATTAACCCGAACACGACCCCAAAAGTTTAACAGACTGAAAATGATAGCTCGAATCCAACACAATGAAAACTTGATAGTTCAGGCACAACTCGTTAGCCCGATAAGCAAATTTTTTATATATATTTATTAATTATTATTACTTTTTGGCTTTTTTGACCGATTTAGACCATTTGACTCATTAAACCATATACTAATATAGTATAATATTATTTCTTCGTCTAATATTTATCATATATAAGCCCTTTAGAAATAGAGATGGCAACAAGACGGGGTGAGTCTGGTACTTGAAGACCCAAACCCGCCATGTACCTAGAAATGGGCGGTATGGGCTGGCGCACCACAGGTAGCGGGCTGGGTCGACCCGTTCTGACACAAGGTAAATTAAATTAAATGCAAAAAAATGAAAAATGGGAAAAAAATATTATTATAATTGTAGACACCTAAATTTACTGCCAAATATTGCTAGTGTCAAAATCTTCATTCTTGGCCATCAAGACAAGATCATGCAAATAAGGAAGTGATATATCAATTTTTTTGGTAAATAAATCAAGTCAAATCAAATAAAATTACAATCTTTTGATTATGGCAAGATATGCAAGACAAATCATGATTGGCCAATCAAATCGCCTCGTTTCATCCGGCAATTATGGCAAGAATTCTCATCTTACACTTATAAATAGAGGCCTTCTTCATAATTTATAGACACACAAAAATCCTAGAGAAGAAGTCCAAGCAAGAGGCGAATTCTCTCAAATTAAGAAGTCCAAATCCAAGGAAGTCCACGGTGTTCAAGGCGCGATTCAAGGCGTTCATCGTGGATTCGACTCAAATCAAGTGTTTAATTCGGGATTAAGCTGTCAAGCCCTCGAATTAATGTTATTTCGACCCAAATTCAAGCTCAGAGGAATCTACCTTTGAATATTATTTTTGAAAAGAAGAATCAGAGGATAATTAGGAATTGTACTCCTTTTACTTCATTTGATTCAATAAATTTCATTTGTATTACCTTTTTTCTTGTTTATAATATTTGCAGACAAGAAATTTGTGTTACTAATTTTGGCACGCCCGGTGGGACAGTTTCTACCTCTCATCTCTTCTCTTGATTAAAGTCCTCGATGTATCATGGCCAATCGCAAGGTGACAATAGTCAAAGTTGCTACATCAAACTCCTCAAACGCCACAAGTGGAAATCTTGGCGTCATATCCAAGAAATTGCAAGCACATTCGAAGATCACTCCCTTGCTCGGAATTGTTGAGGATGACTCACTTCAGGGGAATGCAAACAAAGATATTGGAGATCTGAAGGATACGTCTGCTTCATCAACTCCTCGCTCGGCGTTAAGTTACTCATTCACTTCAAACGTGGCGTCCATCATGGTGATAAATGCTACAACTCTGGAGGAGCAAATTGCAAGCTTGACAAAGGCTATAGAGGGGCTCACAAAGCATGTTCAAGATCGAAACTCCCAAATCATGAAGTTGATGGACAAAGTAGATCAAGTTGATTCAAGTCGCGTGATGGGCAAACAAATCGAAGCTCAAGATGATGTTGAAATGTCCACAAAGCAACAACCATGTGAAAATGAGAAGTCTCAAACTGAAGAGCTACAAGTCTCGTCTGGCGAGATGATTCCAATTGACCAAGTGAAAGAATTCATTAAAGGAACTATCAAATAAGAGTTTGATGAAAGCTCCAAGTCAACTTCAGCTTATGTCAAGCCATACACTTCGAGAATTGATAATTTGAAAATGCCGATTGCCTATCAACCTCCAAAATTACAACAATTCGATGGTAAAAGCGGTTCCAGACAACACGTGGCTTACTTCATTGAAACGTGCAATGACGTTGGGACTTATGGAGATCACTTGGTGAAGCAATTTGTCCAATCTTTGAAGGGAATTGCATTCGATTGGTATGCCGACTTGGGGGCAAATTCAATTGACAGTTGGGAGCAGTTAGAACGAGAGTTCCTCAACCGATTCTATAGCACACGGCGGACCATTAGTATGGTTGAACTCACAAATTCATGCCAATTGAATGAAGAGTGTGTCATCGACTACATCAATCGCTGGAGAAACTTAAACCTCAACTGCAAAGATCAACTGTCAGAAGCTTCTGCAATTGAGATGTGCATCCAATGAATGAATTGGGGTCTATGCTACATACTTCAAGGGATCAAGCCAAAAACTTTTGAAGAATTAGCCACGCGTGGATATGCCATCTAGATAAGCATGAACGTCGATGATCAAGAATACCCAAGTAATATCAATGACGATGAAGGTGAAGAAGTTGAGCATGGGGGCAATGAAAGTTGACTCTTAAAAATTTTGGCAAATAAAGCTCATTGATAAGAGCTAAAACTGTCCATATGGCTCCCCGATATGAGCATAAACTATCTAATCCAAGCCAAAGTTTTTCAAGCTCCTAGATACGAGCATAAACTATCTAAATATGTCAAATAAATTCATCTCAAATGCTCCTTGATAAGAGCCTAAACTATCAATCACACTCCTTGGCATGAGTATAAAAGGTCTATATCCCAAGTTCAAGTGAATACTCCTTGATACGAGTATAAACTATCAATATGTCTCAAACTCGAATGAACACTCCTTGATACGAGTATAAACTATCAGCATATATCAAACTCAAGTGAATACTCCTTGATACGAGTATAAACTATCAACATACATTAAACTCAAGTGAATACTCCTTGATACGAGTATAAACTATCAATTATCTCAAATTCAAATGATCACTTCTTGATACGAGTATAAACTATCAATATGTCTGCAAATTCAAGAACTCCTTAACACGAGTATAAACTGTTTATAAATCTCAAATTCAAATGAATACTCCTTGACACGAGTATAAACTGTTTACAAATCCAAGTTCAAGTGAAGACTCCTTGATACGAGTATAAACTATCAATATATGTCAAGTTTAAATGAAGACTCCTTGACATGAGTATAAATTGTTTGCAAATCCAAATTCAAATTCAAGAACTCCTTGATATGAGTATAAACTATCTACAAATTCAAGATCTCCTTGATATGAGTATAAACTATCTATGTGCTTCAAATTGATCTGAAATGAAACGATTTCGCGATTCATTCACTCCATGACATGTTGTCCGTGAACAAATCGCGAGGGGGCATTTGTAGACACCTAATTTTACTGCCAAATATTGCTAGTGTCAAAATCTTCATTCTTGGCCATCAAGACAAGATCATGCAAGTAAGGAAGTGATTTATCAATTTTTTGGTAAATAAATCAAGTCAAATCAAATCAAATCGCAATCTTTTGATTATGGCAAGATATGCAAAACAAATCATGATCGGCTAATCAAATCGCCTCGTTTCATCAGACAATTATGACAAGAATTCTCATCTTACACTTATAAATAGAGGCCTTCTTCATAATTCATATACACACAAAAATCCTAGAGAAGAAGTCCAAGCAAGAGACGAATTCTCTCAAATCAAGAAGTTCAAATCCAAGGAAGTCCACGGTGTTCAAGGCGCGATTCAAGGCGTTCATCGTGAATTCGACTAAAAACAAGTGTTTAATTCGGGATTAAGATGTCAAGCCCTCGAATTAACGTTATTTCGACCCAAATTCAAGCTCGAAGGAGATCAAGTGACGAATCTACCTTTGAATATTTGAATATTATTTTTGGAGACAAGAGTCATAGGATAATTAGGAATTGTACTCCTTTTACTTCATTTGATTCAATAAATTTCATTTGTATTACCTTTTTTTCTTGTTTATAATATTTGCAGACAAGAAATTTGTGTTACAATAATATATTTATAAAATACTTTTTACAATAGTTGTAATTATTAATTTATAAATGTAAGATTAATACAAGAATACATAAAAATAATAATTATTATAATATATATTATATATGCAATATATATATAATATTTTAAAAATAAAAAATCTTGGCGGGGCAAGGCGGAATAGATACACATACCCACCCCGTCCCGCCGTGGGTCACGGATGCGGGGAGATCCAAATGGTTCAGGCCAAGGTGGGTCGTTGGTTGTCGGATCGGAATTGTCATCCCTATATAAGAAATTTGGATTAGAAAAAAAGGGGTAAGAATCAAAATACCCAATATTTTAGGAAAAGAGATACCTTTACGCTCCTGGTCTTTTTTCTGGACATTTGTACGCTCCCGCCTCTTTTTTCGCACATTTTTACGCTCCCAACAATTTTTTTGGATTTTATAAGTTGTTTTTCAAGGTTGTTTCAAACATGTTTTATCGAGTAAAATTTCAGTGAAAAAATATTTTTTGCCCCCATTAAATAATCAATTTTATACTTGAAATATTATAAACAAATAAGAAATATACACATGAAATAACACATATTAAAACAAAACATATTGAAAATAATATACAAACAACACGTGTAGATAAAAATACAACCCAATTTTTGATCTAATCCATTGAAACATCGAAAATACATAGAAATAATAGAACAACATAAAAACTATATAGAGATAATCCCAAAATAATATAAAAAATAACACAAAAATAAAAAGAACTTAAAAATAGGTTAAAAAAATACATTGAAACATCGAATGCAACATGGAAACAATAAAGATACATCATAATAACATTAAAAATAGTATAAAAACAACACAGAAACAACGAAAACAATATAGAAAACATCACATCTATAAAAAAGAGTTTAAAAATAGGTAAAAATTGCATTAAAATATTGAAAACTAGATGGAAAAAACAAAGAAATATCATAACAAATTTAAAAAGGCTATAGAAAACAACCTAGAAACAATATATAAAACAACACATGAACAAAAAAGAGCGAAAAAATAATTAAAAATTGTATATTGTAACATCGAAGCAACACTGAAACAACCAAGAAACAACATCGAAATAATATAAATAATATATAAAGCAATACATGAACAAAAAAAAAATAGAAAAATAGCAAAAAAAAAAGTAACAAAGAATATTGCATATTTGCATGAGTAAAAAACTAAAAAAAATCAACTAGGAGAGTAAAAAAGGGAATGGAGTGTAAAGAGTGAGGATTTCTCAAAAAATGAGCGTATGTGGCGGAATTTCCCTAGAAAAATATGTAAAAAAGAAAAAGATATTATTTAATTTATGGGGTCGTATCAGGTTGGTCAAGCTTATCAGGTTGGTCCAATAATGGCTCAAACCAATAACACCTGGCTCAAACCCAGTAATTCCGTGTCTTGCAATCTCTGTTAGTTAAATACGAGACAGGAAACATACTAGTTTAATACAAATATAATATAATTGTTCTGGAGTTATAATACACCTAATTTTAACACTATAATTACATAGATTGTAATTCATACTTATGTGTAGATTATATTAAAATATTATACGAATAACTATAATGCGAGTATTAAATATTTTATTTGAAAAGATTTTGGAGATTTAACCCCGCTTCAGAATGTGTACGGGAAATGAAAGCATTTTTCAATTATTCATCCCAACGGATAATATACAGATATGATACGCGTATTAACTAATAGAGCTTGCAATCATGTTATTTTTTTTTATAAATTTAATCTACAATTTAGGCATGAAAATAAATGTTATTTTTTTATAAATTGAATAATTATCAATACAATATCATATGTAATGAAAGAGACACGAGGTAAAAAAAAAAAGAAATACAGAAATAGACATAAATCCATATATAATCAGGGACCCCACCTTCTTCGTTTTACTATTTACAACTTGCTCAGCACCCTGTGCCCTATGGCCCAAAAATGCAGACGCTAACTACTACACCCAATTCCCACTCGACAGCTCGATGTCCTTTTGTGGTTATGTGTGAAATAAATATAATATATTTCATATATTCCACACAACACAAACAGAAAGAAAAAAACATCTGGTTTTATAAGGAACAACACCACCAAAGTAGAAATCATCCATGGGATAAGAAAATAAAGCCCAACAGATTAACATTCTCCTACTTTTCATTTTATTGGTTGTTTCTGTCATTTGTGTGTGAGGAACATAAATGAGAACGACCCTCTAGAGGTTTTTTTTTTTTAT
Organism: Rehmannia glutinosa; assembly: GCA_016081115.2. Lineage (NCBI taxonomy): Eukaryota > Viridiplantae > Streptophyta > Magnoliopsida > Lamiales > Orobanchaceae > Rehmannia > Rehmannia glutinosa. The sequence goes on along the minus strand of JABTTQ020001697.1, from coordinate 408,615 downwards.
TTATTTTAAGCTGTAGCTTTATATATAAAGCAGGGGTCGTCCATTTTTTTCTCATTTATCTTCATATATTGAAGAAAAAAATGGGGAGACGCAAAGTTGAGTTGAAACAGATCGAAAACAAGATAAGCAGACAAGTGACATTCTCAAAGAGGAGATCAGGTTTGATGAAAAAAGCTAATGAGATCTCAGTTTTGTGTGATGCTGAGGTTGCTTTGATTGTTTTTTCTACCAAAGGAAAACTCTATGAGTACTCTACTGATTCCAGGTATGTAGATTTAATTTAATGCACCTTTATTTTCTCAGTTGTTTTAGTTTCATGTAATTTTTAATTTTTTTTTCTAGTTTCATGGAAATGGAAATATATTGATTGTTTTCATGAAAAAAAATCTACCTTTTTCTGTTCATGTCTTTCTTTTTAGTTTATATATTGTACTTCTATCATTGTCCCTTTTGTGTGTGTGTGTGTGTGTCATTTTCTGATTTGATGAAGCTTGATTATGTGCTGTATGTGCAGATATATTATACATACAGATATATATATATATCTTTATGCCTAATAAGGAAATTGATTTTGGGCTGTATGTGCAGATATATATGTATATATCTTTATGCCTAATAAGTAATTTCCTTTTAAACCCTTTTTAGTCTTTGTATGGTATTATTACCAATTTGGTTAAAAGGGTTTATGTTTCTAGGAACACTTTGTCATATATATGATATGAAGGATATATTGTTGAGCTCTTTTGTGAGAGAGTAGTACTATTTTGACTTTTGAATACTAGTTTCTGTCACTCTGCATAATGGCATATTATCATATTATGGTGATACTCATTGTACAAAAAGGTGTTAAGCGTTAGTCAGGCGACAGACTGGAGCCTAGCATCGAGGGGGAGCCTGAGCAGGGTTAAGCGAGATCTGGGTAGGATTAGGCGAGATCTATTCAAAAAAATTGTAGACAAACAAGAGAAATCTAGCGCCTAAGCGGGGACTAGACGAGAATTTTTAGAACAATGGTAACACCTTAGGGGAAATGTCATATATTTAACCATAAGGTTAATTATGTGAATCCCAAAAGTTTAACACAAACAAGTGGACACATAAATATTTCCACAACTATGATAGAATCATTTCTTCATTTACTAAATTAGGGAAAATAATTGTCTTTGGTCATGCAACTTAGACTATTTCGAGATTTAATCATATAAGTAGTCAATTTTAAATTTTAGTCCACCAATATCTTTTGAAAATTTAGACATTTAGTCATATTTTGAACGAAACTATGTATTCTTATTGGAAATTGATGACTCTGACCAATCAAGTAGTGCACACACATCAAAATATTAGGGATTTGGTAATTTTGCACAAAATTTGTGATCAAAATATTAAAATTCCTAAAATTTATATGTTATTTTTTTGTGATTTGACGTGTCAAATTTTGCGCTAAATCACCTAAATTTCCAATTTCTTATACACATTATCACCCATCTATCCTAACTAATAATTACTATAAAATTACACAATTTCGGTGAAAATCTAACAAAATATCCAAATTTTGGAAAGCTATAGGACTAAAATTTAAAGGAAATCACTTAGAATACTAAATCTCAAAATAGTCCAAGTTATCGACCAAAAAACCTATTTTCCCTACACATTGTGTTACATAGTAATCTCAAATTCCCACCTGATCCCAATGCACCTTTGTATAGTTACACACGTCCATTTATCTTTCCTTTTTATGATTGCACATTTTATCAGTTTTCAGTTAGCACATTTGGGCTAAATCATGGGTTTAATTTGTATCTTTTCTTTTGCAGTTAGCACATTTGAGTTAAATTATGGGTTTAATTTGTATCTTTTCTTTTGTATAGTGATAAGAACTTTACTCGAGCGTAGTCACTAGGGATGTAAACAGATTGACTAGATTCGAACATAGTAATATCAAAACATATTTGAATTTTTATCTGACTTTCAAAAAAATTGTTTGAGCTAGGTTTTGATTATTGATTAAATTGGGTTTGACTAAGTTTTAGTCGAGCCGAAGGCGGGGCGTGATCGCGGGTGCAAAAAGGCACGGACAATGAGCGACTCCTAGCATGCTTTTAGGCGGAATGGAACATGAATGAACTGATCCAACACCCAAATAAGAAGAGATTTTGAGACTGTGTAGGTATGAGACTATACAGTTGAGGAGAACTTGAAAAGATTTTATAAGTACTACTCATACCAACAAGATGCATCTTCTTGAACATGAATAAACTGATCTCACACCCGAATAAGACGAGATTCTGAGACTGTGTAGGTATGAGACTATACAATTGAAGAAAACTTAAAAGATTTGATAAGTATTACTCATACCAACAATATGCATCTTCTTTTCTGGTGCTCATCATATAAAAACTTCAAAGTTAAGCGTGCTTGGCCCAGAGCAATTGTGGGATGAGTGATCCCCTGGGAAGTTGCGCTCAGGATGCGCGTGAGTGAGGACAAAACGTGCTGGAAAGACTCGTTTTGGTTTGTGCAGACATTCGCCGATCTGGAAGGCGGGCTGTTACAGATGGCATCAGAGCGGGACCTCTCCTAGTACGGTGTGGTTCGGGTACGAATCAAGCGGAAGTTGGTGGGCATGTGACGCCCATGACCGAAGAGGACGGGGAGTGATCACGGGTGCAAGAAGGCACAAACAATGGGCAGCTCCTAATAGGCTTCTAGACGTAAGAGAACATGAATGAACTGATCCCACACCCAAATAAGAGGAAATTCTGAGACTGTATAGGTATGGGACTATACAGTTTAGGAAAGCTTAAAAAGATTTGATAGGTACTACTCATACCAACAAGATGCATTTTCTTTTCTGATGCTCATCTTATAAAAACTCCAAAGTTAAGTGTGGTTGGCCCAGAGCAATTGTGGGATGGGTGACTAGGGATGTCAATGGGTCCGGGTAAGATCCGGACCTGACCCGGACCCGCCTTATTTGGGGCGGGTATGGGACAAGTAAATGGGTATGGGGCGGGTAACGAGTATATGTTTTTAGACCCGGGCGGGTACGGGTCGGGTAACGGGTCCAGGCGGACCCGACCCGTTTAATTATTATATATAATTTATTTTTATTTTTTATTTTTGCAAAGACAATTTATCTTGCAACCCTCATTTATAAATCTAATTTGTTTCTTTGTTACATGTCTGTTACAATGTTATATTTTTAATTGACTTACATTAATTTAATTTCTAGAATTTAATTATTTTTATCATTAATAATTTACATATAGATTCCGAAGGAGGAGATAATTCTCTTCCATTTATTAACATCCAAGAAAGCGATAATAAATACCGAAGGAGTATAATAACTATTACCATTTATTTTCTTTTATTTTACTTAGTTTATTAATCATATTTTTTTGGTATAATATATCTATAAAACTGTATGATTTTAGTATTTGAAATGATTCTTGGTATCAATATAATGAAAAAAATAAAAAAATAAGTTAAAATAGATAACATAGGTGTGTCTAATGGGTCTAGCGGGTCTTACCCGCTAAACACGGGTCTCGGGTCTGGGGGAGGCGGGTCTGGGTCCTTTGAAATCTTAATGGGTCAGGTCCCGGGTCCGTCCGTACCCGACCCATTGACAACCCTATGGGTGACCTCCTGGGAAGCTGCTTTCAGGGTGCGCGTGAGAGACCGTTACAGATCGAATCGAAGTCGAGTAGCTAACAAATTTCACATATATTATGTTTGTTTTTACTAATCGAGTTGAGCTCAAGTCAATCTTTATATTTTATCAATAATTGTAAAATTTAGTCTCATAAGTTATGATCATTTGCATTTTAGTCATGTAACTTTGTAAAGTAGCAGTTTAGCCCTTAACAGTTTTAACCTTATAGCAAAAAGTACATTTTAGACCCGTAACTTTTAGAAGTAAGCAATTATTGTTCCATATTTTTCTGGAGGTGGCAATTTCGACTCATTGTACAAATTAGGCTAAAAGGCCAAATATGTACATCAAGCCATATGGAAAATCACAACAAGATCCAAAACATTTGTATTAGAGCTGGCAAAATCCATCCCGACCGCGCAGGGTTTAGAGCGGGTTGGGCTGCATTTTTTCAGGCCCAAAAAATTTAGGTTTATTAGGTTCGTCCCAACCGGCCCGTGGACCTAACTTGGCCCGACCCAATTATATTTATGCACAAAATAAATTTTTGGGTTGGACTGGCCATGCATTTCCGCGGGTCAACCAAAATTGGATCGACCCTACCCGATCTAAAATTTTCCCAAAGTCTATGGGCTTATACCGGGCCAACTTTACTTCATATGGTTCGATGTAATCTGAATATCCCAAATTTTAAAAATAGAGAAATTCTTGTAGCCGATAATATAGCAAAATTATTCAAAATCAATTTTATCGGCACAAGCTATTTTGATGGAATGGAATAGAAAAAAAGAAGATATAAACAAGTCATCTATTGTCTTGGGTTACATTACATTTATCATGTAGACGAGTATATAAGTTATTCATCAAGTATATATGGAAGTCAGGCTAATCAGGTAATACAATACGGATGCCATAATATAATAAATTATGAATTATCCTTAAAAATTCTTAATAAACCTAGGCTCTGATATCATTTTTGAGCCAAAACATAGTCAAACAAGTCATTTGAATAAATAAGGATATTTTGGGCATTATAAAAGTATACAGTGGCCCCTAGTGACCAAAATTGCAACTACTAGGAATTTATAGGACTAAAATTGTACTATTTTAAAACTTATGGGACCAAAAATACGAATAAGCCACAAACATATGGGACCAAGACGGAAATTTCTAAAGTTATCGGACTTGAATGTGAAAGGTCATAACTTATGAGACTATTTTTGCAATTTTCCCAACAAAAAAAGTATGTTTATGATTAGTTCATTATGATATCGATCCAATCCCATATAACATTTAACAATTAATCTTGAGTCGAGTATCAAATAGTTTAATTTGATTTCCTGCCCTATTTGTAATACATGACTTTTGATTTGGGTTAAGCTTTGCAATTCTAAGCTTAAGGGTGCATTCCCTCCATTTTTTATTAACCATGAAAATCATGGCTGAACTTAAATGTGTTCTATCCCATTAGAATTGACTTGTCAATTCATTGCATGGTAAATTAGTAACCATCCTTTAGATTTATCATTATGTAATAAATTCTGTTACGTGTGCTGGTTAAACTTTGATTCCAGGCCAGTACATAATAACATTCTGGTATAAAAACAACTAAGCATTTGAGATTGATAAAGTTGAAGTAAACATCATATGAAGAAATTGGTGTTCATTGTCTAACATCTTTTTCATATTTATTTCAGAATCCAGGATCTAACTGGATTCTATTGTCTGAATAAATAAATACCAAAATACATTTAATTTATTCCATTCAGCAATCCACTTGCAAAATATAATTAAGCAGCATTGCATTATGAACAAAAGATGAGCTCATAAATGATTGACTAGGATTGTTAAGTACTTCACATTTGGTTATTAATTAGCATTCACTAATTGCACCAGAATTAATGTGAAATTAGATAGTGTTTCTCTTTTGAACAAGCCTACTGAATTTGGAGGAGAATTGAAATAGTTGTGTTTTTTAACTTTATTTCTGTCCTTGCAAAAGGTAATCTTCAAAGTGGCATAAGTAAATCATTACATCCCTCCATTTAAAAAAAAAAAAACATCATTACATTATGTGATAATTGATATGATGTTTCTTTACTGGACTTGATGAAAATTAAAGTGGTAATTTTTTTTTATAAGAATTGTTTGTTTTGGTCTTTAAAATCTTGAGAGTAAATGAGCATATACTCAATCTCAAATCGTGATATATTTTTTATCCAAAAAAATATCATTTCAAACTTTCATTTAAGTTTTTTTTTTAAATTTCAGTATCTCTGTAAATTTGTAGATAAATAGATTGTGAATCTCATATCTTCAAGAATCGTTATATTTTAAAGTTATGCTCGTTGACACGGATCTGCACTAAAAATGCATCATAATACAATTTTATTTTGATTTTTTTATTTTATTTCAAACATATATTGATACTAAAAATTTATATTATTAACAATGTTAATAAAATAAAATAATATTATAAAAAAATAATTGTAAGTTTTTAACGTTCATCACACTTCTCCTACCAGCTTATTACTAGTCCCTAGTAATTAAAGCATACCAAAATACAAAAAAAAATATCAACATGGCACAATGGTCATTATTTTAAAAGAAATTTGTGAAATAGTCTAACAATCAAAAAGCTTATATATCCTTCTAAAAAAAGCTTATATGTCGGTCATCATAAGAATAGTTTTTTTTTTGTCATATAACTTTTTTAGAAAAGAAATATTATGTATATATGCACAAAATCACTATTACATTTCGCAAATCATAATACATAAATTTCAAATTTAATCATGAAAAAGCATCAACTCCATACTCTCAAAGTTAGTGTTGTACGTAAAATCATCACCAATTATTAAAGTATTAATCTTTATTTATAACATATGATGTACATGAAAAACAAAAGATTGAAGGAAAACAAGAGAAAATATTACTAGAAAAACTTATCACAATATAGGAAAACAAAAATAAAACTTTCTTCTAATCCTCAATATCGTACACAATTGTAATGACCTATCTTTCAAGATCGACGACTATCCCTACAAACTAATACATATTTTCTAGAGCGCTTTGTCCCCACTCATGTGCACCCTGAGAGTAGCTTCCCAGGGGGTCACCCATCCCACAATTGCTCCAGAGCAAGCACGCTTAACTTCAGAATTTTTATAAGATGAGCACCAGAAAAGAAGTATGAGTAGTACCTAGCAAATCTTTTAAGCCCTCCTCAACTGTATAGTTTCATACCTACACAGTCTTAGAATCTCCTCTTCTCGGGTTAAACCCCGGGCGTCACATGTCCACCAGCTTCCGCTTGGTTCGTCCCCGAACCACACCTTACTATGAAAGGTCCCGCTCTGATACCATATATAATGGCCCGTCTTCCAGATCAACGACTGTCTCCACAAACCAATACGAGTATTTTCAGCACGTTTTGTCCTCACTCAAGCACACCCTGAGAGCAGCTTCCCAGGGGTCACTCATCCCACAATTGCTCCAGGTCAAGCACGCTTAACTTCAGAGTTTTTAGGAGATGAGCACCAGAAAATAAGATGCATTTTGTTGGTATGAGTAGTACCTATCAAATTTTTAAGCCTTCCCCAACTACATAGTCTCATACCTACACAGTCTCATAATCTCTTCTTATTCGGGTGTGGGATTGGTTCATTTATATTCCCCTCCGCCTAGAAACCTGCCAAGACCCAAGAGCCGTTTATTGTCCATGCCTTCTTTCACCGTCAATCACTCCCCGCCCTCTTTGACCCTGGACGTTACATGCCCACCAGCTTCCGCTTGGTTCATCCTCGAACCACACCATACTAGGAGAGGTCCCTCTCTAATATCATTCGTAACTGCCCACCTTTTAAGATCGACGACTGTCCCCACAAACCGACACGAGTCCCCAGCGTGCTTTGTCCTCACTCACGTGCACCCTGAGAACAGCTTCATAGGGGGTCACTCATCCCACAATTGCTCCGGGCCAAACACGCTTAACTTGGGAGTTTTTATAAGATGAGCACCAGAAAATAAGATGCATTTTGTTGGCATGAGTAGTACTATCAAATCTTTTTAAGCTCTCCTCAATTGTATAGTTCCATATCTACACAGTTTTAGAATCTCCTCTTCTTCAGGTGTGTAATTAGTTTCTTCATGTCCCTCTCCACTTAGAAACCTGCTAGGAGCCGCTCCTTGTCTGTGCATTCTTGCACCGATGATCACTCTCGCCCTCTTCGACCCCGGGCGTCACAACAATCTCACACTTTTTACACAAAAAAATTACACTTCAAATTGATGCTCAAGTCCTCCTTTTAAAGACAAATCAAGATCTTATTGATATTTATTTTTTTGTTTATTTTTAGACAAAAAGGACAAGTACTGAAAATTACACCAAATATGTCATCATCTTTGACCTGAACTTTTATCCAAATTTGCAGGTGAAAATACACTTCAATAAATCACTTTTCACATATGTTAACGTGATCTCAAACTTATTTTACTTAATTTCAATCATTATAGACTAAGTTATAGTTACATAATGAGACGTGATTGAACTGGTGGTACACTCCCTAAAAATGTTAATCACACTCTTATCACCCTAATTCTAAAAATCAATAATTCCACTACTATCGCTCATTATAGGCCCATCAGCCTTTATAATACAGTTTATAATATCATCTCCAAAATTTCTTTCTGAAAGGCTGAATGGTTGTTTACATTCTTGCATTAGTGATTTTCAGTTTGTTTTCGTTCCTAGAAAACAGATATCGGACAATGTCACTGCTGCTCAAGAATGTATACATTTCTCAATAACCTTAGGTCTCATAAATCATGATTCATGGCCATTAAACTTGATCTTGTCAAGGCCTTTGATAGAATGGAATGGAAGGTTATGGAAAAAAATGGGTTTCTATGATTCTCTTATTAAATGGATTCATGTCTGCATCTCCTCCTTCTCTTTCAACTTTAATGGAAAACCAAGTGGTTATCTCATTCCCTCAAAAGGTATTAGACAAGGATATCCTATTTCTCCCAATCTTTTCCACTTAATATCTGAAATTTTTTCCCCTCTCATCAATCAAACTTGTAATAACAACATATTTCATTGCAAGAACTATGTAAAAAGGGTCCCATTATTTCTCACTTGTTTTTTGTTGATGTCTCAATCATTTTCTGTGAAGCTTCTTCTTGGCAAGCCCATGACATCAAGAAAAATCTTAAAGCATTCTATGATATCTCTGGCCAACTTGTTAGCTTGGAAAAATCTTCAATTTTTTTAAGTAAGGACTCCTCCCAGTCCATCAAAAATTGTAGTTGCCACATTCTGGATGACACTAAAGAACTTGAAAAGGTTAAGCACCTTGGACCTCCCATGTCCATTAATAAACCTGAAAGAGATGTCTTCAATTGTGTCTAACAGGGTTCAAAAAATTATTTTAACTTGAAAAATTATTTCACTACTGTAAAAGGTGTTCTTATTAAAGTAGTGATTGCAGCTCTTTCTACTTATGTGATATTTCTTCATTGCCATTGTTTCTATTTGCAAAGTAATTTGCCAGCAAGTTGCTCAGTTTTGGTGGGGGCGGGGGCAATTATAATGTGTTAGGATTTGGTCGAACATCATGCCTGCATTGGACTTTAAAAGAGGTGCAAGGCACGACCCGTGATTCAAACTCGTGAGCGCTAGATTGCACAGTTAAAGGAGACCTTAAAAGATTTGATATGGACTACCTATACTAATAGATGCATCTTCTTTTTTAGTATCCATAACATTAAGTGTGCTTGGCCTAGAGTAGACATGGGATGGGTGACCATCATCCGAGTAGACATTCTAGAAAAGACTCGTGTTGGTTTGTGGAGACAATCATCCGAGTAGCGTTAGAGGTCCAACAACTAGTATCAAAGCAAGTCACGAGTTCGAATTCCCTTGAAGCACGCTGCAGTGGAGGTTGCTAGGAGCAGTGGAACTGAGATGCTAGTGCAGCGGAGGTAAACGAACCAGAACTGAAGGTAGATTGCCAGGTGGCCAAAACCGAGGTAAAAATGCAGGATCTAGAATCGAAGGTGTAGGTTGTTCGGTGGACCAGAACTGAATGGTAGGTTGCCAGATGGCCGAATCAAGTTGTAGGTTCTTTGGGTGGCCGAATCGAGAGGTTGGCGTGTGCGACGCTGAATCAAGAAGTTGGCATTAGAACTGAGGTGGCGGGCAGTGGAGGTTGCCAAGCACCGAACCGAGATGCTTTGGCAGTCTTTGGGGGGATTGTTGGGATTTGGTCCACCTCCCCGCCTTCAATAGGCTTTATAAGAGGTGCGAGGCGGCCGTGATTCAAACTCGTGAGCGTGGATTGCATAGTTAAAGGAGAGCTTAAAGGATTTGATATGGACTACGTATACCAACAGATGCATCTTCTTTTCTGGTGTCCATAATATAGAAAATATGAGGTTAAGCGTATTTGGCCTGGAGTAGACATGTGATGAGTGACCCCCTGGGAAGTTTTCCAGGATGCGTGCGAGTGATAACAAAGTGCGCTAGAAAAGACTCGTGTTGGTTTGTGCGGACAGTCGTCAATCTGAGTAGCACTAGAGGTCCAACAACATATGGTTATAATAAAATGCATTGGTGCTCTTGGAAAAAATGTATGTACCTAAAGATAGATGGGGTTTAGGCTTTCGCGGTCTCTGATTTTTTAATGAAGCCCTTATTGCTAAGCAACTTTGAGAATTATCACTTGCCTCAACCTTTTGATGAGAAAAGTCCTAAAATCTAAATACTCTCCTAATTGCTTCATTTGTGATGCCACACCAAATAGTTGTTCATCGTTCATCTTGGCTTTGAAGGTGTTGGTTGAAATCTATGGGTATTCTGCAAAAGTGAACTAGGTTTAAGATTGGGGATGATATTGATACTATATATTCTTTTTTATCTTTATTTATCACACAAAATCGCCTATGTACATTGTACTTATTGCTTACTTTGAGATTACATAAAACTAACCTAAAACTTACTAAGACAATAAATATTTTGAAAACTATATGTCCATCAACAAATAGTTTCCTATGCATGGTTAATATGTCAAGCTTTGTGTTTATAATTAATATTAGAGTACTTATATTGATTCAAATAATAATACTAATCTATATTAACAAGCAACCATCAACAACCTCCATTCTGACTCTCAATTACCATTCGGAATTATCTTTGCTTCTTTGACACTAGCTTTCATCCATTCAAGCAACTTATATTTATCTTAATAGTCCTCTAATATTGTGGATTCTTACTTGCTAGCTATGGTGCATATATGTTGCTCTTTTTGTATTTGTCTAATTTGTGTTTATATATAACAAATACTTTACGAAGTTACTAATTGTAAGTATATATGCTTGTCTTATATATATATATATATACATATATATATTATTTACTAATAATTTGCCCTTTGTTTTGTAGCATGGAAAGAATTATCGAAAAATATGAAAAACATTCATACGTAGAGAATCATCTTGCAGCAAATTATGAGCCCAAGGTATTAAAGCAATTAATTTATTTAGTATTGTTGTTCTAATTTATCTTTTTCTCATATAGTTATTTGTGTTTTGACACAGGGGCGTATCCTCCTTGGTAGGTGGGGAGGGGGCTTTAGCCCCCCCAAATTTTTTGAAAATTAATAATTTCTATGTGTATTTAATTTTAAAATTTTAATTTTTAGTACTAAATAATTATTTTTTATTGATTTAGCCCCCAAAAATTAATTAGCCCCCAAAGTTATACGTCTAGCTCCGCTGTTTTGACAATAAAGTTTTATCTACCATGTTGCCGAGCAATAAAAACTGGTGATATTTGTTTGACACACATGTTTTCTCGTGTTTTATGTGTAGTGCTTGGAAAAGAGAAGCATATTTCACAACAAAAACAAAATCTCAAGTGAAATTATTTGAAAACACCATTTAATCCTCTTTATATTTTGTTTTTACTTTTTACAACCCATGTATATTTAATGTAATAATAATATAGAACAAGTCTAGCTAGTTGAAGTAACATGTATATATCTTCTTCTAAAAAGTCATTATCGTTATATTATTTAGTTCTTTCACATTAACTAAGTTGTGTATAAAAGTATGTGTACTGTAGTTTCAACTTTTTTGACGAATTATCAATTGCATATTCATTCTCATTTGTCTATATTTCTAGTATTCCCTAGGCCCTTGACATATTTGCTCTCAGTTATTTATTAAGTATAGAGAATATATTACGAGTCTTGCCATTTGGAGTTGATTTACATGTTGAAATAGTATTTCACTGTTTTATCATAGTTTTACTAAAAGTTAATAAGTTACATTTATCTTTCAATTAGAAACTTACACAAATTTTAATTGTTAATATAATATTTTTTTGTTAAATCTAGTTTTAATGTGATTGAGATCAGTATTCAAAATCATATATTTTATAAAATATAATTAAAATAATTTTCTTTCAATAAAAGTAGTTTTCAACAAGAAACATAAGAGCTCATTTGGTTTTGTTTTTATGATGGCTTTTTTAGTTTTTAACTTTTTCAATGAATTTCTAGCTTTGTATTGGGTTCTGTATGAAAATGAGCATAGTTTTGGATGAATTGTATAACACTATTATGAAGGTAAGAAAAATATATGTTTGGCTGAGTGTATCTTTATTTAGTATACCCTTAAAAATAGAATTGTGTTTCATTTTATATTGGACTTATATTATGTTAAAGATTTTAGAATATAATAATGTTTATGTTTTTTAGTGGCGGAGTTATACAAAATATTTTAAATATAAGAAGATGATATCTTTATTGGTAAGAATTATGTATATGACTAACACATTCTAAATATATTTACTTGTTTTTTTTTAAATAAGTTGGGAGTAGTGGTTAGAGGGGAGGGGATAAATTTCAAAGAAACTGAAAGGTACAGGGTCTGAACTCTGGTCAACACCCTTACAAAGGGTGAGCGACACCACGTGAGCTACAAGCTCGTGGTAAATGGTATTTATGTGTTGTGTATTGATGTTTTAAAAAGGAGAAATGGAGAAATATGATGTTTGCAGTGAAAATTGAGTGAAATAAATATGATTTCAGTGTTTTCAATTGAATAAAATTGGAAAGATTTTTTTTTTTTTGGAAAAACAAAACAAATGTTGCCATAGTATTTCAATTCAAGCATTGTAGAAATTAAGTGTATATATCTACAAATTTGTATATCACATAATTTCATTTTTACTTGATTTCCTTATTTTGTGTAGTAGGATCATTTCGAGGAAGTACACTACAAGAATGACACTTCTACCTTATGTGTTCATCACAAATATTTCTGTAGGGCTGTACTTGAGAAGGGAAATAAATAAGAAGTTTATGAATGTTAGATGTTTGTTCCTACATCTTGATGATCATATTTATTTGGTCAAATGTAGGAAAATTGGAGTCTTGAGCATCCAAAACTCTTGGCTCGAATTGAACTTTTACAAAGAAACATAAGGTAGAGTTTCCGATACTTTGAGATTGAAACTTTATTCGCAAATTTCCTTTCTTCACATATTGGCTAACTTTTATAGTGTTTTTGCTTGTAGTGTTTTAATTAGTGTTTCAATATACAATGTGAAGGTCATGTGTACAATAATGACAAAAAGAGTGTTCAACAATTTAGTGAATTTCAAGAAAATGAAAATTTATATTGCTCTCGTAGGAACTACATGGGAGAAGATTTGGATCCTCTTAGCTTGAGAGAGCTTCAGAGTTTGCAGCAAAAACTTGACAATGCTCTGAAGCGAATTCAAACAAAGAAGGTAAGTTTATTTAAAAAAAAAAAATTAAAAATTTAAAAAAAAAAAGCGCAAAGAAGGTAAGTTTATAAAAGCTCCGTTTATACAACTAAGTATAAACTTTAGAGTTAATTACAAAAAAGTACCCTTGAGGTTTGACCTAATTACAAAAAAAAAAAAACACAACTATCTTTCAAAATTACAAAAAGCACCCCTCATGTCTGATTTAGTGTTCAAATTAAGTGGCTAACTATAATGTTGTTATAAATGTGGGGAGATTTTGAAATATTTTTTTACTATGAAGGGGATAAATGTTAGACAAAATAAAATTCCGGGGGTACTTTTTATAATTTTGAAAGTTAGTTGAGTTTTTTTGTAATTAGATCAAACCTAAATGGTATTTTTTGTAAATAACCCTAAATTTAAGATCATATTTTAGTATCAAATGCACATTTGTTATGTTACTCAATTAAACAACATGCAGAACCAACTTATGCTGGAGTCCATTTCTCAACTTCAGAAAAAGGTAGCACCACTTATTCTTCTTGTATTATACATCTCTAGCTTGCTTACGTTTACAAAACATTTTACTTAGTTATGGATCATGGATGATTTTAATATTTACTAATTATGAAAATTTTACTTTTAGGTAAATTACAAAAACTTTACTCAGCTTTCATAAGGTATACAAACACCCCCTTGAGATTTGTATTTGCTTGATAAATATCCCCCTTAATAGGTACAATTTATAAAACATAAATAAATATTAAAGGGATATATTTGTAAGTTTTGAAAGATAATTGAGTTGTTTGGTAATTAGATTGAATCTCAGTGGTGGTTTTCTGTAATTTGACCCATTATTTAATTTTTCTTTTTTCGGAATATAAAAAACTCCCAAAGATGGAATGGAAAAGCAAAACAAAAGGGAACCTGAACCTCAAGAAATGTTATACACTAAGCCACACATAGATTAACCACGAGTTTGTAGTTTAAGTGGTATCGTTCATCCTTTGTAAAGGTGAGAACCTGTGTTCGAACTCTATATCTTTCAATTTGTTTAAAGTTTATCCGCTCTCCTCCAACCAGTACTCTGAACTTATTAAAAAAAAGAGCCACACATAGATTAGATTGAAAACAAAATGGAAATCTTCCATAATGCATGTATTTTTGGTATCTATGACAGGAGAAATCACTGCAAGACCAGAACAAATTGTTAGCTAAGAAGGTGAAATATTTTCCTTCAAACATTTATTACTTCACATGGGTACATTGCAATTTTAGTCTTATAACTATAGCGGCGCGGTAAATTTTTTTTGTTTGTTTGTTTATTTTATTTAGCAAAATCGTTCTATATCATTAGAAAAGATTCGCCTTTAGTCTTCAATTTGCCGGAAATTTCAAATTTTTTTAAGAAAAACTCACGTAAATTGCAGGTGAATACAAAAAATTGAAAATTTTCAAATCTCCCCGGTCAAAAGTTTGTGTTTCCGGCCAATTTCCAGCCAAATATTTGGGATTCTTCCAGCACCTTACTCAATATAACACTACAAGAAAATTCCAGTTTACCGACAGAAATGATTTTGTCACTAAATTTAACAATTACCTACAGAATAAAAAATATTATTTTTTCCCAAATTATACCGACAGATTTTCTGTAGGTATTTACCAACAGTTTCATATTTTGTAGGTAAATACTTTACCTATAATGATTTTACCTACAATGATATTACCTACACTTTATAATTTTCTTAATACTTACCTACAGATTTTTCTTCTGTAGGTAAACTGGTTTTTTCTTGTAGTGTATAATGTTAAATCCAAGAGTTTTTTAAAGATATAGGATGACTTTGCCGAATGAAATTTAAAAGGGCCAATTTTCCCACATCTTGCATTTCTAGAATTGCAATTTACCCATGTTTTTAGTATATGATTGCATTTCTTTCCAAAAATTGAACTCATTGCTGTTTGATTGCTGTTTATAACTTGGAAACAGCTCAAGGAAAGGGAGAAACAACAAATAGCTATTTGGTATTGATTTTTATACTCTTAATTAATAGAATCAAATATTACTAGCCAACTGAACAACTTACAAATCAATTACAGTCACTTGATGAATCCTTTTGAATGCTTGCAGTGGTGAGTCCCAGCAGCCGCTTACCGGGGCCGACGAAGGCGGCAGCCGAGCTCTACCTGCAGACTCCAACAACCTTATTCCGCCGTGGCTCCTCCGCCAATAAGAAACCCGGCCGGCCGCATTCCGGCAACCCTAAGTTAATTGGACTTTTATTATGATTTGAATGGCAAATAAGTTATACGATCAGAATAAATCTCCTCAACGGTATGTACATAGCATCAAGTGATCTGGTTTGGTAATAAGGAATATGGATCTTCTACTCTCGGCTCATCAGATATTTCAACACAATCAGGTACACGCCACGTGTACAGTGATGATGTTATATATTGTATTATACATATGTAATATTTTCCCCAATAATGAATTAATTAATACAACAGATGAAATACTATTATCAGATTTCATTTGGCTAATAAAGTAAGTTTTAACTTTCAATGTGGTTTATAATTAGATGGGGCTAATTACAAAAACACCCCTAAGGTTTGGGCAAATTGCAAAAAACTCCGAGTTCTTTGAAAA
Source organism: Rehmannia glutinosa (assembly GCA_016081115.2). Taxonomy (NCBI): domain Eukaryota; kingdom Viridiplantae; phylum Streptophyta; class Magnoliopsida; order Lamiales; family Orobanchaceae; genus Rehmannia; species Rehmannia glutinosa. The sequence goes on along the minus strand of JABTTQ020001697.1, from coordinate 392,532 downwards.
TTACAAAATACTCCTCGAGGTTTGATTTCGTCTTACATTTTTCCCGGTAATTTTTGAAAATGTTTCAAAAAAACCCTGACATTTACAAGAATATTACATTTACCCCCCTTAAATTTAAGATAAAACAAAACCTTAAAGAGTTTTTGGTAATTTTGAAACATGTCTGGGTTTTTTTGTAATTAACCCGAACCTCAGGGGTGTTTTTGTAATTATCCTTTTTTATGGTTTTGTTAGTTAACTCTGTTTTCTTAGGAGATGAGCAATTGCCCTTTAAGAAAACAATTTTTTTAAGGAACTACTTTCTGATAATATTTTCGAAAAATATATTTTGACAAGCTAAGAGTTTATTAGGGAATGTGTTACAAGAAATATGTCTGGGTTTGTGGATTGTGAAATTTTACATTTTAAGTTGACAATGAAAATAGAATGTATGTTTTGTATATGTAGCGGTATAGACTATAGAGTATAGAAGACATGTTACATGTACGATGGGGTGAACAAGATATAGCCTCTTAATTATCGTGTCGTATATGTTACGCTCAAAAATATAGTAGGCGTATTTTTGTTTTTTTTTTACTTGATACTGATCATATGAACATTGCTCCTACAATTATATTGTACTTCTTGGTTGGGATCAACATCGTGCTTGAGTGGCAGTGGTTTCTCTTGTCAGGGTGATTGATACGAGTTCGATCCTATGCATGGGCGTAGCCAGGATTTTTGGCCAGTGCGGTCAAAAAAAATTAGTTTCGACTGGACGATTATCGAGCCAAAATTTGAAAAACAAAAAATGAAAAAAAAACATTTCACTAAAAAATAGCAAATATAAAGGTCGTACCTTTAACAATTCTTTGCCGATTTTATACTCTCCAATTTCGGTTTATCTTGAATGAACTTTAGAAAAAGTGACTTATCCAAAATTCAATGCTAAATTAAAACACAAACAACTATTATTATTATTATGAAAAATGAACTTTTAGATCCAAAAGTGTATTGGAAGAGTGTTCCTAAAAAGTGGAATGTTATCAAGTATGGAGCATTCAATGACTTAATTGGGTAAGGTGATTTTTAATTCTTTTGGCCTTTTGAATTTTATCTTAATTTTTTCTATAGACTGAATTTTCAGTATGGTCCAACCGAAATTTAACAGGCCCATTCCGAGTTCTACTGCAGTCCAACCCAAATTTACTAAGGCAATTCCGAAATCCAGTGCGGTCCGTCGACCGCACTGGGCCTCATGTAGCTTCACCAATGATCCTATGTGAGTGTGTGTGTGTGTGTGTGTTCTCTCTTATTATCTCCCAATTGTACTCCAAAATATATATTGTATTCTTTAAATTTTGAGGACGCAATTTGCATCACCGGAAAAACTCTAAATACATTCGCCTCAATATAGTTACAAAAATGTTATTAGTTTAAAAGATTATATATAATACCTTTATTCATCTTTTTCTCCACACCCACTCATATTCTTCATTTTCTTGGGCAAATATGAATTTTTTTCTGTAAACCTTAGATTTTTCAACACCCACATTGTTACAGATATAGACAACTAAAAATTCATTTTGACGAATAATATAAATAACTTCTTAATTTACAACTTAAAATGTGTCTTTTTACTCGTTTTTTACAGTTTAAAATTGCTATTGAATAGCAATAGTGCGATACTTGGCACAATCGAGTATACCATTTGTCACCTAAGGCCATCGTATCATCCGTTGTCTTCTTCCCCAAATCCAGACATAACCAGGAAAAAAACTATGTAACTCCATAATTCAAATCAAATGCAATTTCTCAACACTTATACCCAATAATTACCCGAATTAATCTAACTTTAAGTGTTATATTAAAGTAAAATATTTCATTCGAATTAAAGAAAAATATTATCTCTTCTTTTGCCGCTGGAACTTCTTGTGCAGCAGTCGCACTCGCCACCCCTTGGAGGTGTATGAATTTGTGATGTATTTAGGGGGAAACAATGAAAGGGTAATATAGGAAATTATGGGGAGCGTAATTAGTACATGGGTTATGTTTTAAAAAGTTAAAAAGAGGATGGGTGTATTTAGTAAGTGACTGTATTTAGAGTATTTGAGGATGTGAATAGCATCCCCAATAAATTTTTGAATAATAGAAAAATTAAATGGGTCGTCGGGTCTGGCCCAAAATGTTAAAACCCGTTCCCAAATGACCCATTGGCATTTCTTCCAATTACCAATGAGTCTAATTTAACAATTCATTTTTTTTTTACAGGAAGTCAATGCGAATATCATCAAAAGATGCGCATTATATTATAAGACACGGTAACGAAGAAGAAGAAGTAGCTGATTGAGTTGACATTTTCATGCGTTTTAACTGTCTTCAGAATTTCCAGATTCCTCGGATTTCCGGGTAAGTTTTTCTCTTAAACTGATCAAGATCATATTAGTAAAATTGTACATTTAGTATTTAATCGCGATCCCTTTATGTGTTGTTTTTAGTGTTTCTTTTTTCAGTTTGCTGGGTCTTGTATTTGTTTCTATTACTTGAATCAATGGAAAAGACAGAACCTATTTCACGATTTATGTTTTACTGTCGTGTGTTAGTCTGGTTTTTGTCTGGAGTTGGGCTTAGAAAAGCTAAAGAGCTAGTAGATTTAACATTTATGTTAACCTTTTTTTTTCTTTTTTTTTTCCGTAGATGTTATGTATGCTAATAAAGTTTGAAACCGTATAGTTGTGTTTATTGAGATTTGGTATGGAATAGTCATCCCAATAAAATAGTTCATCTTTACTTTTTCGTCCCGTCCCAAATTATAGGTTTGTTCCCTTATTGAGAGTATTATTACACAATAATAGACTAAACTATCCTTATTTAATTCACTTTACTTGAGACCAGCAATGATATAATCTCTTTCAATGCAATAGGCAAATTAGGAAGAATATAGAAAAAGATTATTTCAATTACATTTATTGTGTTTTCTTAATCTGTATGAAATACTCTATTTGTCTATCTTATTGGGACGGAGGGAAGTAGTTCTCAAAATTAAATGATGTTGATATATGATTTGGTAGTTTTCTTGTGTTTTTGATTATATACATCATAATCTAAAATTATAGGGAGACATATTTTAGAATTCCGCTTTACTAACTTATTCACAAAACACTCATGTTTAGCTTATTCAATTTTTAGCTTCTATTTGCAATCTCAACTACTTGTTAAAGTTTTTGCAAACACTCCCTTAATTTATTAGGAATACACAAAACACACCATGTGTATTAACTATAAAAATATTATTACTCAAAAAATAAATATGCAGTTCGGCAAAATTCACTTACGTCCGCTGAAAATTTTCTAGGGACAAAAAAAAAACTAACGTTTGGGCTCATTATAAAAAAATTCAGAGATGTTTTAAAATTACTAAATAACCCCTCCAATATGATTTTGTCTTAAATTTAAGGGGATAACTTTAATATCTTTGATTTTTTTGCATATGAAGTGAGAAAACGTAAGACAGAATCAAACGCCAAGGAGTTTTTCGCAATTCTCAAAAATCTCCAGATTATTTTGTAATTAGACCGAACATCTGTTTTTTCTTTTTGTTTTGTTTTTTTTTTTTTTTTTGTAATTATCCCAATTTGCTATTATTGTCCTAAGTATTCTGATTGAATTATTTCAGATTTATCAGTATGGACTCAGTTAGCAGCAGCAGTGCAAAAAAACTTATTCAAATTGATGTTAGTGCTGACACTGTATGCCCCTGGTGCTATGTGGGGAAAAAGAATTTGGACAAAGCTATAGCCTCATCTGGTGATAAATATACTTTTGAGGTCCAAAAACACAATTATTTTGTTTTTCACTTACTTATCCATTGTATGTTCTGAAGTTTCTATATTAATTGTTTTTAATTTTCTGCATTTCAGATCAAATGGCATCCTTATATGCTTAATCCTTCTGCACCCAAAGAAGGTGTTGTTAAGAAGGAATTTTACATTAATAAGTTCGGACCTCGGGCTGTACAAATGGAGTCTCGAATGACTGAGGTTTATTTCTGGTCTGCTATTTTTATTTTTTTTTGTGATTGTTCATGATGGTGTGTATTAGGAAATTTAATTTGCGATTTGGTTTTGATTTTTGCAGATTTTTAAGGGTCTTGGGATGGATTACGACACTTCTGGACTTACGTAAGTTCAAATTACATTAGTCGAGTTCGTTGAATTTGCATTTCTAAAAGGTAAAAAACAAGTTCATAATTGTTATTGTAATTTTAGCTAAAAACCAGTTCGAGAGTGTTTGCAGAAACTTTACGCTTTTAAAAGAAGTGATTTATTGCAGTAGCAGTGAAAAGCGGTTGATAATCAGAAGTTGGTATTGTTTGCAAATAGAAGACGAAAGTTGAATAAGTTAAAAGAGAGTGTTTGGTGACTAAGCTGTAAAAATGCTTAATCAGAAATCTAAAGCACCAATATCCCTAGTTCTATATTCTGATATACAAGATCAGGAGTAAAAGTTGGCATTTGAAAACACTTCAAACTACTCTTTTTATTTCAGTTAAAAGCTTATAATCACTTTTTTTAAGTATTAGCAAACACTCTGAAAACCAGTTTATCTCATTCAACCCTGATCTCAATGCAGCGTATAAGCTTTAATTTTCAAAGAGAAAGTCTTATGTGAGACCGTCTCATGCATCTAATTCCATGAGACAGATTCTAAACACATAAAAATATGGATTCTTTTCACGGATATGGATTTGGGTCGAAATTCTATTTAAATATAGGATCCGTCTCATGGATTATATCATGAGACCGTCTCACACAAGTTTTTTAATTTTGGAAATGACTTTTATTCAGGAAAATGTTCTGATTGTGTCTATATATGCAGGGGAAATACTCTGGACAGCCACAGGTTAATCTATTTTGCTGGAAAACAAGGATTTGATAAGCAACATAAACTTGTTGAAGAGCTTTGCTTTGGCTACTTCACACAGGGAAAATACATTGGTGACAGGTCTGTACGAACAACTAGACTTCTTTTCTGATTTTTCCGGCCCTGATGAGCTTCGCGTGTTTTAGTTAATTGAGCATTTTAACGGATAATGGAACTATAACCGGATTGTCTTGAAACTTAAGAATCGATATTCTGGTTGTTAGATTGTTCGTTTAGTAATTACTATCTTTGTATTATCAAATTATCTTCGTCGTTAACAAAACTACCATTGCTTCTGTTTGCATGTGAAGGGGATTTCTTGTAGAAACTGCTAAAAGGGTCGGAGTCGAAGGAGCAGCAGAGTTTCTTGAAGATCCGAACAATGGATTAAAGGAGGTAACATCTGGATTGTGTTTTTTGTCTAGAATCGAACGAATAGTTTTCATATCTTTTCGACCAATTTAATCCTGCGTTTTTTTTTTCTTGAAGGTTAATGAGGAACTCAAGAAATATTCATCGCATATTGGTGGAGTCCCTCATTATGTGGTGAGTCATTCTTAATCATATCTGTGATAAACTTGGATAATTATAAAAACAACCCCTCAAGTTTAGCTTAGTTACAAAAAGATCGAGTTGTCTTTTAAAATTACAGATATCTCCTTGAGGCCCCACTCAATATGTGTAATTTGTCAAAAAAAGAGGGTATTTTTAATTTTAGAAAGGTACTTGGGTTTTTTTATAATTATGATAAACCAGGGGGGGTAGTATTTGTATTTAGGGATAATTACAAAAAACAAAACCTTCAGGTTTGGGCTAATTATAAAAAAATTTTGAAAATTACAAAAATCCCTTTATATAAGGTGGTAATCGTAATATTTCTATAAATGTCAGTGGGGTTTGAAATGTTTTGTGCTTGTGACGGGAGAAACGTAAGACGGAATCAAACTTAAGGAGTGTTCGTAATTTTCATAAACTTCTGGGTTTTTATGTAATTAGGCCAAACCTTGGGGGTTTTTTGTAATTATCCCTTGTATTTATCCCAACTTTTAATGCTAGCATGTGTTTAGTAAAATAAATGTTAACCAGCAGTTTTTTATGACAGATAAATGGGAAATACCAGTTGAGTGGAGGCCAACCACCTGAGAGTTTCCTAAGAGCTTTTCAAACTGCTGCTAAGGACTAGTGCCTTGTTTGTCTCAGACAAAAATGGGACTTCTTTAATTTCTCTTGGAATAATTTACAGAATAAAATGTTGTCCCTGTCTTGTATTGTCTTAATCTCATTACCTTGTATGAATTGGTTTGAAACTCATTTCAGACTTATGAAAGTGTGCTAACTATATTAATAGATTGAAATCATGTTTTATTGTCTCTATCTACAATTCTACTCTGTAAAAACCAGTTCACCATGAAAACCTAATTCAATATGTAACCAATGTTTGGTCTACTGATGATTTTAATGTAAACTAATTCCAGTCAAAACTTTTACTTCGCTCTTTCTTTCTTTTATAAAAAAACTAGGCATAATTACAAAAAAAAACTCCCCTGGGGTCCGGCTAATTACAAAAAAAAAAATATGCAAAAAAAGGCCCTTAAGGTTGACTTTGTCTTACATTTCCCCACTTCAAAAACAAAAAACATTTCAAAAACCCCCTTAATACTTATACAAATATTATAATTATCCCCTTAAATTTAAAACATAAACAAACTTGAGGGGGCTTTTTGTAAATTTAAAACATCTCCGGGTTTTTTTGTAATTAGTCCAAGCCTCAGGGAGGTTTTTTTAATTAACCCAATAAACTATTAACTCTTTCTCACTTTTCCAATCAGCCACATCCGAGTTATAATTTAATCAAAACAACATATTATCAACTACCATTTTTACACAATCATATAATAAATACACTATTCACTACTCTTATTTTTCCAATCACCGATCATATCTAATTATTATTTTACTAAAAAAAAGTGCACACAACCAACTCATGAATCACATTTCCATTCTATATTCAATCTTACTCTCAAAATTCATTCTCTTTTTTCCAAATAATGTTTTCACACTATTCTCTCCAAAAATAAAAAAGAGTAGAACGAACATCAAGCAATCATTTCCCATCCATACATGCAAAATAATAGATCATTTTGGCCTTAGGGGGGAGAATTTACTGAAAGAATGAATAGTTTAAAAGATTTCCCTCATGTCTAAATCTTAAGCATATGCAGATCTTATGTAATTAAATAGGCAACATGAACCACAATTGAACACCAATTCTTCGATTTAAAATGGCACTTCTGAAAAATACAATCACAGTAACAGAAGTATGAGGAAGAAAATTATAATGTACTAGTATATTTTATGCTGAATAATATCAGCACATAAAGTACGGTATATACAATGACTTTACACTGTGATTCTGATGTGTTGTTATTCTGTGTGTTGGTGGTTGGTTTCATCCACGACCAGAAAGTCGGATTACATCAAGTCGTCTCATCGAATGCCATCACCTACAAATCCAAACGAGCTATTATTAGATCCTACACAAACAGTATCCTAATTACTTCGTATTCTCCGACTCCTGTCAGTAAACTAAGAAATAATCTGTATATTTGATAAAATTCTGATTGTTTGGAAATTTATACATCTAGTTGTCTGAAAATCTGCCACCAGTCACAAAGCACCAGAAATAGAAGGCTAGTTCTTTCTTTTTTTGGGAGGAATCTAAAAATTATTAAACACGACGAACGAAAGTGATTGGATGTAGGCATAAAGCACAATATTTCTGCAAATAAGATAAAGAAAGAGAGAAAGGAAAAAGAGAGAAAAAAATACATCATTTTTTTAAGTACGAAAAGAAAATTACAAGATACATCAGCCTGAATGAGAAAAACTCCGCATCATACGAAGTGAAACTATGTTACCTACATGTTAACAATGCTTTGTAGCTCATAGTAAGAGGGTGTTTGGCTGAGATTATTAAGCTCTTCAAAACATCTTATAAGACGTTTGAGAGCTTATAAATTGTTTAAATTTGTTTGGTAAACTTTTTTTAAAAAAAAAAAGATAAGCTCCTAAAATAAGATGTTTAAGAGGTGATAAGTTGTTTTTAATTTTGACTATTTTAATTACAAAATTGCAATTACTAACATCTTAAAAGTTACACCATCTTATTTTATCCAAACTTTTCAACAATTTATTCTTAAAATAACATCTAACATCTTATAAGATGTTGGAGCTTATAAGATCTTTTAAATAAGTTTAGCCAAACACCCTTTAAGCCGAGTTTCTGCACTAAATAGTCATCCGAGCCATGGGCTGCAGGGTTAACTTGACGCCTCAAAATCTAATTAAGGGCTTCTAACACCATTGATGGGTGTTAACAGAGAAGAAAACCCTGAAAGATCCCAATCCACCAGTCAAATTCAAGTCAGATTGCCAACTCACCAATTTTTCGAGCAATCACAAGTTCACTTAGAGAGTGTTTGCAAACTCTAGGAAAAAGTGATTTCTCAGCTTCTAGGGGGGTTAAATAAGTTTTTTTCCCCCTAAAAGCTGAGAATCTCTTTTCTCTAGAGTTTGCAAACACTCCCTTAATCTATTCACATAATAAGCCCCACGGGACCATTTTCCTCTCACTACCAAGAAGGTTGACTGAATTGAGTGACGCACTTCCATTAATGCATTTCGTACTTCATGACCTAGACATAAGCAAACAAACCTCCAAAAATGGTTTAAATTTCCAAAACTCCGCCAGCATTAAACAGGGTAAGATACATTGGGAGTGGTTGCAAAAACTTCTGCTTTTAGAAGAAGTGATTTATTATAGTAGAAGTAGAAGTAGAAGTAGTTGAGAATCGAAAGTTGGTAGTGTTTGAAAATAGAATTAAAAGTTGAGAATGAGAAGTTGAGAGTGCTTGGTGAAAAAGTAACAAAAGTACTTATTTATTTGTAAAATTCAAACTAGAACCAGAAGTAGAATCTAAAGCACCTCTCTCCCTGCTTTTAGATTCTGATTAAATGGAGAAATTGGGATATTCAAACACTAAAAACTGTTTTTTTTAAGCAAAAAACTGAAAAAGAAATTATTTTTAGTGTTTGCAAACACTCCCATTATATTCGCATGCCTAACTCTTCCTCCCAACCCCTAACCTCCAAAATAATAATAATACTAATAATAATAATAATAATAATAATAATAATAATAATATGTAATGATGATAATGATAACAAAACCTGTATGTCTACCAAAGGTTGAGAGATCATCGCTTATTGAACAACAAATTTTCTATATTTCTATACGATCAGCTACTTCTCTTACCAGGTTGAACCTACCTGTCGGTTAAGATTTACCCATCGATGCACTCATACTCCATCGCATAAATTGAATTTATCCATAAATATGGGTTCAACTAACAAGCCAAATAATTATTCCAGGCATGAGCAAAGTTAGCAGAACATGAAGTACAAAAGTTCTCACCTGCTCAATGAGGAAGAGTAAAAAAGAAAATTTTAATAGAAGTAAAGGTATAATAACCTTACGGTAAAAGGGAAATTATGGCAAAAAAGGTAGATGCTAGCATTTTCATAGGAAACAATTACCATAAAACTTGTGGCACTTAAGCAGCATAATTATCATTCATGAACACAAGAACATCAGGCTGAGCAGGGGCGTTTCCTCCCCTCCCCCCAAAATTTTTTGAAAACTAATTATTTATATGTATATTTTATTTTAAAATATTATTTTTTAGTACTAAATATTTATGTTTTATTGATTTAGCCCCCCCAAAATTATTTAGCCCCCAAAAGTTACGGGTCTAGCTCCGCCCCTGAGGCTGAGTGAATATTTGAAAGCATACAATCAACCACCAGAGCTTAAGACTCCACCACCACACAGAGCATGACAAACGCAATTCTAATAAAGGTGCGTTGAGGGACTTGATCATTTTTTTGAGGGATAATTACAAAAACTACCTCTGAGGTTTGAGTTAATTATAAAAAACCCCGAGAAGTTTGAAAATTACAAAAACCTACTGAGGTTTTAATATGTGTTAAATTTAAGTGGGTAATTGTAGTATTTTTACAAATGTAAGGGGGGTTTGAATATTTTTGCTTATGAAGGGGGTAAAGTAATACAAAATCAAACTTGAAGGGTTTTTTATAATTTTCAAAAACCTCTGGGTTTTTCTGTAATTAAACCAAACTCAGGGGTAGTTTTTTGTAAATATCCCTTTTCAATTGAAAATATCATGTTACACACCAAAAACATAATCGCAATACCTAAAAAATCAAGCAAATGAATTATGCTAATACTAAAATATAAGCTGGCAGAAACAATGGGAAGAATCAGACATTACCTTGCCACAGACTGGGCAGTTATCACTTCTTTCCATCCATTCATATATACAACCAAGATGGAAATGGTGAGAACACTTTGTAATTATCTTTGGGTTTTCTGTGGTATATTCTGCAGGAAAAGGAGGCATCAAAATTTTTGAAAAGGTAAAACTTAAGACTTCACGATATATGAGACCAATTTTTAGCATTATTGATTGACTCTGGTCAACAAAAGATTATTTTTTTTGCATTTTGGAGGAATACCAGATCCAAAAAGCAACTAATTTGTTTGTCAATGCTGCAATAGCCTATCAAGTCAAGTACTCTTGTTTCTCAAACTTCGGTCCCAGATAATTAAACTTTAAATTTGGTATTACGTATGTGCAATAACGGTACTATAACATATTTAACTGGAAAATTAAGTAAAACAAAATGAAACCCGTACAGTAAAACATCATAGGAAAGGTGGAATTGTCCTAAAATTTCTACCATTTTAGGGATAATTACAAAAAAAAAAATTGAGGTTCGGACTACTTACAAAAAAAATCCAGAGTTTTTTGAAAATTTTGGTTTGATCCTATCTTACATTTTTCTCCTTCATAAACAAAAACTATTTCAAAAATCCCCCTGATATTTCTAGAAATTTAAATTACCCCTCAAATTTAAGACATAATCAAACTTGAGGGACTTAATTGAAACTTCTCTGGGTTTTTTGGTAATTAGCCTGAACCTCAAGGGGTCTTCTGTAATTATCCCATTTTGTAATGCATAAAGAGCACAGTGATAATTGCTAAAGAAAATGGGCAGAAAACAAATATTACTATTGCTACCTTCAAGACAAGTGGGGCAGACATCTTCATCTTCAGAAGTAGCATAAATATGAGCAAAACCCGTCGTTGGTTCAGCTTTCGAGAGAATCTTTAGTGACGATTTTGAATTATATTCTTTGGATGCTTCTTCGCACGTAAAGTCGTTCCATTTGCTTTTGGTACTCACAGATTCGGATTCTTCGTCAAGTTCGCTCGGTCTCAGTGGTTCAGTTTCCTCATGCGAATGACTCGATCCTTTTTCCCTCCTAGAGACCAGTCCATCACGCTGCAAGCGAAAATATCTTGGATCTGCATCGTAAGGCAGAGGTCTCGGAGGAGAGCGGTACATATCAGCTAAAGAGTTATCAGTTGATGCTGTAGAACTTAAAGATGCTGTCCCCTGAGTAGATGAAGGTAAGGCACGTTGTTCTCCTCCACGAAACAGTGATGCATACTGCAGAATTGCAATAATCATATTGGCATTACAGATAGGATAATTACAAAAAGCCCCCTAAGGTTGGGGCTAATTACAAAAAAGCCAAGAGGATTTTGAAAGTTACAGAAAACCCCTTAAGGTTTGATTGTGTCTTAAATTTAAGGGGTAAATATAACATTTTGATAAACGTAAAGGGAGCTTTTGAAATGTTTTTTGCCTATGAAGGGGGGAAATATAAGACGGATCAAACCTAAAGGGTGGTTTTTTTAGTTTCTGAAAATCTCTGGGTCTTTTTTTTTTTGTAAATAGCCCGAAAGTTAGGGTTTTTTTTAATTATCCCTTACAGATATATTAATCATTCGTAATGCAATAAAATAACATGAAAGTAGATTTTAGCTTCCAACGTGATGATAATTTTGGTAATCCGACAGTTCTGATTTGAATCTTCCCTTAATAAAGGGATCAATTATGCATTATGAGAAGGGATAATAACAAATACTACCCTGAGGTGTAGCTTAATTACAAAAAAACTCCAATCATCTTTCAAAACTACAGATACTCCCTTAAAGTGTACAAACACCCCCATTGAGGTTTATATTTACCTAACAGATACCCGCTCTTGAAGGTGCAAGTTGCAAAATAGAAATAAATGTCAAGGGGATATTTGTAATTTTGAAAGATAACTGTTTTTTTTTTTTGTAATTAGACTAAACCTCGGGGTAGTTTTTGTAATTTACCCTAATAAGAATTACATCTCCCATATATCAATCATTCATAATACAGTTAAATAACATGAAAGTAGATTCTAGCTTCCAATGTGATGATAATTTTGATAGTCCGACGGTTCTTGATTTGAATATTCCCTTAATAAGGAGATCAATTATGCGTTATGAGAAGGAATAATTACAAATACTACCACTAATGTATATAGCCTAATTACAAAAAAAAAATCCGATTATCTTTCAAAACTACAAATACCCCCTTAAGGTCTTACAAACACCTCTATGAGGTTTGTATTTACTATTTACCAAACAAATAAGCCCCTCTTGACTCTTGAGAGTGCAATTTGAAAAATAGAAACAAATGTTCAAGGGAATAGTTGTAATTTTGAAAGAAACTGGTTTTTTTTCGTAATTAGGCTAAACCTCAGGGGCAGTTTTCGTAATTTACCCTTAGGAGAATTACATCTCCCATATCTTTGTTTTTTTATTCCCGGGACTCTACAATGATCATCGATTGTAGACATTTGATAAAGAAGCAAATCTCATAATATTAACTCCACATTTAAAATTTCACAATAGGGCATCTACAAAATCAAGCATCAAAAAGACTATAAAGCATACCACATGTAGGAAGCTCTGAATGAAGCAATGAAGGCATATACAGTTCCTATAAATCGAGCTGTTAGGATTAGCAAAATCTTCCCACTCATCCCTCAAACAGCAACAAGCAGCACCCATGATTACCAGTCTCAATCCACTTTAATTCCTCAAAAAATCGAGCGGCAAAACCAGATTCGATCACATAAACACCACAAGATTAAATCCCATTGCGAGGAGATAAGTTAATTATAAATGAGAGAAGATAGCAAGCTCGCAGAAGTTTGAACTAACTTCGCGAACCAGCCGTCTCTCCTCACAGGATACAAAACCCAAATGCCCTTGTTATATTCTGAGACTTACACAACAGAAATAATGTATATTCACCTGAAAAATAACAAAGAAACTTACATGATCAGAAATTCAAGGAAAATTACTAAAATTGTCATAAACACACACACACACACACACACACAAGGGCGGGGAAACTGCGATAAAAAAGATGTTCTTTTTTATTTTTGGGACAAAGAAGCTACAGTAAAGGCAATAATGTATAATCAATCAAACAAAAAACAACACAACAAAATTCAGAAAGTGTATGATCAGTCATGAACAGTTATAAAGTAACCAGTTTCTTTAAAATCAAGCAAGGGATAATCACCTAATATTTCAAACAGCGCAAATTATTAAAACCCTGAAATAAATCCCATTGATTTCCTCAAAGCCGAGAAAACCCATTACATATAATAAAGCTCTGACTAATTCCAACCCATAAATTAAAAAGGACAAAAGAAACTAAAATTAAATAATAAAATAATATCAGACAAAACAAAAGTACCAATCCGACGGAGTTAGATTATTCTGGAGAGGCAGGAGCCGGATAATCCGAGGTCAGATGTTTCAGAATTCGTGTATTTCTTGTACAAATTTCATCCTTTTTTCCTGTATGTATATGTATATAATATATAATTATTATATAGACACACATACAAAGAAGGGGATGAAATTTTTGGACTTTTTTATTTGAAAAGAAAATTAATAAAAAAAAAAAAAGGAAACGAAAGCGCGGCGTTAAATCCACACGCTTTTCCGTATCCGGTGGTGGGTGAAATGGAATAATAATAGTCTATTCATTCACTTATTGAGCTATTGTCATACTCATCGTCCTTCTATTTCTACTTTTTATTAAAGAAAAGTTGCTACCAGGGGCGGAGCCAAGGGGTTCTTCCCAGCCCCGGTGCACCCTAATTTTTTTTTTTTGGTCTTGTTTTTTTTATAGGAAAAAAATTATATATTTTTTTAATGTGAAAAAATAATTGAGCCAGGGGAAAAAGATTTTGGGTTAGGGGTATCGAAGCGGGCTGGCTATTACAAAATAGTTGAGACATTGGTTGCTACTATTAGAAAATTAGAGGTAATTTTAATTTGGCCACTAAATTATACGAATTTTTCCACTTTACCAATTTAATATTGAATTATTCTACTTTACCCCTTTAACTTTGTAAATTATTGTACTTAACCTATTATTTCTAAATTTATCCTTCACTGTTAGTAAGGGAGTGTTTGCAAACACTAAAAATAAGTATTTTTCAATTTTTTGCTTAAAAAAAATAGTTTTAAGTGTTTGCGTATACCAATTTCTGCTTCTAATTTTACCAACTTCATTTAATCGAATCTTAAAGCGAGAGAGGTCTTTAGATTACTGTTTCTTTTTCTAGTTTGAATTTTACAAATAAATAAGTAGTTTTACTAATTTTTCACCAAACACTCTCAACTTCTCATTCTCAACTTTTAATTCTATTTTCAAATACTACCAACTTCTGATTCTCAACTACTTCTACTTCTGCTGTAATAAATCACTTCTTCTAAAAGGAGAAGTTTTTGCAAAACACTCCCTAAATTGTCTGTAGCTATTACATCTCGAACAATATTCGAATCCATTTGCTCTCAAAATATCCTCATCGTTAGTCAATATAAAAATAATATTAAATAATAGTAAATTTCACCGATAAACCTAGACTATGATACCATTTTCAGATATCACAAAATATTAACCATAAACGTTAAAGGGACGAATTTGGAAATTATAGGCTAAATGCAATAATTTGCAAAGTTGAAGGGGTAAAGTAGAATAATTCAAAGTTAGGAGGACAAAATAGAAAAATTCTGATAATTTTGGGGGTAAATTAAGATTACCTCAAAAATTACGCATAGTTGGTTTTTATTTTCTTTTTCAAAGTTAAATAAGACATTTTTTTTTAATGAAAGTTTGTCGCTGTACATGCACTCAAACAAGTTTTTTAATATATGGCGTAGAACAAAAAAATATATATTTGTTAATTTTATTATTACAAAAGATTTGATTTAAGTTATAAGTAAAAGCTTCAGTGTAAACGGTAGGGTACTTGCATTCAGATTTATGTCCAGAACTTCACTTTACACTTTTATGTGGTCACATTATATCTCTATGAATACATTATTTAATAAGTGTCTTACTTTATCAAAAATTTAAAATATAATTGCACTTCTAATTGTGAAACCTTGGTGTATGTATACATGTACATGCCTTTTTTTGTATACATGTACATACTTATAATGTCATGTCATGCTAATCTGCCGACAATTTCTTGTTCAATTTAAAATTTCATAGCATTTGCTTGTGTTTAGCTTTAATTATAACGGCCAATTAAAAAGCTGTCAATTTGTACTTACCCTGAGGACGCGTTTGGGAACATGGAATAGGCAGGATTAAGCATTTTATCCAACAGTATCCCACGTTTTGATGTTAGATAAGGGCCCGGTATTATCAACCGGGCTGGGACTACAATCCTAATTTCAATTGATTGTTAATCTGGGCCCAAGGGGTTGTATTACATAATCCTATTTTGTCCAGGTGAGTGTAATCTCGTTTGTGCCCTTTAACATGTACATAAATGACCAGTTTAACCTTGTTTGTATGCTTATTTACAAAAAAAAACTTGATTTAAATTGCTTCTTCTTCCTTCTGAAAAAAACCCTACGCCGCTGATTCAAAGTTCTGAGAGGTATGGTTTCACTCCAAAACACAAGTTTAAAATTTGTACTGGGTCTTAAATTTTCTAAAACAAATCTGAATAAAACTCAGTGTCGATGTTAATGTTGCTTTTTAATCATATTCTTTCCAACAATGAAGAATTTCGCAGCGTATGACCGGATCAGTCTTCTGAATATGTGTATTTTAATTCGTGTTTCACAATCGCAGCATATATCTCTGAGATTCAGAGATTTGGGGAGCCAAAGTTAGGGTTTGAAGTGTGAATCGGGATTTCCAAATCAGGGGAATTGAGAAAGATGAAGTTTTTATGTGGGCTACAGTGTTTAGATGTGAAGAACTGTAATAAATTTTGGTAAAGTGGCATGAAAAATTGATTAAATGATTTAAATATTTAGAAGGGTATATATGTGTTTGATAAATGGTTTTATCATGATTTTGATGATTTTGTTTTTATACCAAAACAATGGTTTTAAAGGTTGTCCAAATACTCCTAAATGATTTAAAATGGTTTTAATATTTTCCGGAGTATTTCCTCAAGTTTATTTTCGATAATATTGGACAAACAATTTTAATGATTTTATGTCAATGATTTCTTTCATTGAAACTATGTTTCTAAATGTTGTCCTAATACTCCCGATTGGTCTAAAATGTTTTTACGAATTTTTCGGAGTATTTATTGGAATTTATATCGGACAACACTTTCTGTATTAATGTGTTATTTCATCAAAACTATATTTCTAATGTTGTCCTAAATACTCCCGATCGGTTTAAAATATTTTTACGAATTTTTCGGAGTATTTCTTGAGGTTTATTTTCGACAAAAATCGGACAACACTTCACTCGTCGAGGACGACCAAATCGACCAAAGAGAGCGGCCGGCACAGGAACACATTTGAAAACAAACTTGAGAACTCTCAAAATCGGTCAGGGTGATTGTCATCAGTGGTGAAGGCGACGGCCGCACTAGGGCGGCACCCCCGACCCCCCGACCTGTCACCCCGTAATTTTTGTCGCGTTCTTTTCAAATCTTATTTACACGACGACTCGGCCGCTCTTAAGTTTGAATGAAGAAAATTCTAACCGTTGTACAAAGACATCTTTTCCTTAATTTGTGGGATTGATTTCTAATAGCTCTTTTCTTCAATTGTTTGGCAATTTTTTACAGAATTCATGTCCCAATAGGAGCCTATCATGTACAAGACATCTTCTATAAATAGAGGAAGAATTGAAGCAACACAACTAGAGAGAAAACTACAACACAAGAAGATACACTCAATAATACACTTGTTCTTACATTGTCTTATTTCTTGTTGTAATTTGCCTAGCTATTCACTTTCACATCCTTGAGGTCTAGGCTTTTCTTGATTACACTTGCACTATATTGTATTATCAATTATCGAGTTGTAATCTTGAATTTGGGTAATCATTCAACACAAGATATCCTTGTGAGTGTTATTGTGGTAAGAACACACTTGGGTGATCTAGGTGTAAGAAGATTGTGGTAATGAGGTGTTGAAGAGTGTGGTGCTCTTCAAGGGTGAAGATTGTGGTAATCTTCACAAGGTGCCGTTTGGAGATTGTGGTAATCTTCAAGTGAGATTGTGGTAATCTCAAAGGTGGTGTTGAAGAAGAGTGTGGTGCTCTTCAAGGTGTTGGTGTAAGATTTTGTTGTAATAATTTTGGTAGTTATTAATAAAATCTTTTTCTCTTTTCGAAACTCATCCCGGATATACTGGGGTGGTAGAGCACGTAGTCCCTAGGTGGGGTGAAGCTCTATAAATCGACGCGTGTTGTTTACATTCCGCACCTTTATATTTGTCTTTGAGCATTCGGTTT
This sequence comes from Rehmannia glutinosa, assembly GCA_016081115.2. NCBI lineage: Eukaryota > Viridiplantae > Streptophyta > Magnoliopsida > Lamiales > Orobanchaceae > Rehmannia > Rehmannia glutinosa. The sequence goes on along the minus strand of JABTTQ020001697.1, from coordinate 374,865 downwards.
GAAAAAGAGGGATAAATCGAAAAGATGGAGATAATCTATTCACCCCCCTCTAGATTATTGTAGCCGCTTGGACTTACAATATGGATATTCACTTAATAATCCCATTCAATCATATTTGCCAAACACAATTTCAGTACTTTGTACTACATTCTTACCCATTAATCATATATCCCAAACACAATATTAAATGATATTATATAATAGATAAACAGTGCAATCCTATCCTATCCTAAATTTTTATCCAATCCTATCATTATTCCCAAACGAGTCATGATAGTTTAACTTTAATTATCTATAGACTGTAATATAGATAAGAATTGATGTCAAGGTGGGATTTGCGTGTGAATGCTCGATATAAAGTCCATTCACAAAAGTATTATGGCAAAGTCAGACTTACAAAAGTATTATGATAAGGGTCTCTTTATCTTTTTTTTTTTTTTGATAACTAAGCTTCCAGGTTTACGCTTGACTATGCTTGAGGACAACAGCTCCGGCTCCTCATTGCTGCCGCCAAGGTAAACCGCTCTGCTGACGTACAACCAGATCCTCCCAGGTAAAGAGAACAATTATGTTCGACCCCCCAATCTACTAATAACGATCTCTGATGCTATTCAGTATGAGTTCCCACCAAATCTTCACCAGCTTGCATATGCCCCGGGGAGCAATTTGATGGAGCAGGGATTTGAACCCCTGACCCTCCACCCCACAATTGCTTGTGGTGGCCAGGTGGGCTAAGTCACCTGGTTATAAGGGTCTCTTTATCAACTTATATATAGGGAGTGTCTACAAAAACATTTCTCATTTTACGAAAAGTGATTTATCATATCAGAAGTAAAAATAGTTGAGAATCAGAAGTTGGTAGTGTTTGAAAATAAAATCAAAAGTTGAGAATCGAAAGTTGAGTATATTTGGTGAAAAAGTTGTAAAAATGAGACAGAAGTTGGCATTTTTTTTTCGAACGATAGTATTTTATTAGAACAACTCAACAAAACTGGGATTACAACTACAAACGTAGCCAACTGGCTAAGAGCCGACTTGACTAAATAAAAGCCAAACGGGGAATTGGCAAGACCAATTCAGATCCACTCCACAAACTAAACACTTCACACCCAAAACTAGATCACTCCCACGGTGGGAGACTTCATCACTCCTTAATGGAGACTGTAACACACAAAAAAAAAACAAAACTGGGCACGAGCAACCACTACATACTACAGAACAGATAAAAATGATCCGTCTACGAGTTTCGCAAATCAACCGGGAAAAGAAAAGACAAACAAAAAGAAAACTACAACAACCTGCAGCTAAAGAACGAGAAAAAAAACAAAAAAAAAGAAAAAAAAATTGCCTATCCCTCACCCAAATCTATTGCTGCAGCCCATCGTTTACTTAGCTCCGAGACATCTTCGTGAAGCTCCAACCCGCTTTCACCCTTGAACGAAAATTTCGGCCACCTCCTGAAGACACAATAGACTGCCATCGTTGGCCCTCCAACATGAAGCATGGAAGGGGAGGGGGAGGAGGGAGAGAGGGAGTGGCGGCTGAAGATGGGGAAAAGGATTTTGGGTTAGGGTTTTTTTGTAGAGAGAAGGGAGAAAAAAAATGGTTAGAGAGATATTATTTAGTCATAGAAGTTGGCACTTGCAAATACTATTTTTTTTTTAAACCAAAAAATAATAAGCACCTTTTTTTAGTGATTGCAAAAACTCCCATAATGGGATTTCATTGTATTTTAGTAATCGTTGGGAAATTTATTGTTTAGATTTTGATGAATGCCATGTAAAACTTAGAATAGGAAGTTGGCACCCCAATTTTTGTTGTAAATCGCATTGTAATAAATAGGGTGGGTCAAGTGAGTTAAGTCGGCTATGCCCAAACATGCAAGAAGACAAATGGAGACTAGAAGGAAGACTCACCGCAAGACACCGAGTATGGCAAAGAAGAGAAGAAGACGAGAACTCGATCAAGGAGCGAAATAAGATGCACCGAAAGGAGCATCACTCAAGTCAACTCAAGATAAGCCAAGTCTCAAGTTGAAGTGACAAGAGTCATCCATGATTGGAAGGCGACTCTTAGTCACCTGGGGAAAACAAGGAAATGCAATCAAGTCGAGATAATCAAAAAGATCCGTTGCACGAAATCAAGAGAATTACTTAAACAAGTAATATCTCCATGCTACCTTTCTCGAAGTGCTCACCCCGTGTGCAAAAAGAATAAACCAACGGGAATCACTACACCGTGTCGAACTCGAAAAGTCAAGAACAATTCATACGAGGAAATGGCAAATTCAAGGATCGCAACAAGACAAAGCCAACGCCCACAAGTGACTTTAAAAAATAAGCTATCTCTTCAACGGAAAATTTTTGAAAGATCACTATAAAAGGCCGAGGAATGACTACGAGAGAAGGTTACTCGAACCACAAGCATTCAAGAAACTATTAGAATTGTAATCGAAAATATTCTCAAATCATTCAAGATTAATCCTCAAGCCTACACTACGAAGATCATCAATCCAACACTCACCGTGAAGGAAAGATAACTTCTATCGGTTGAAGAGGAAATTATTGAAGAATCAAGGGGTCTACATTCTACGAAGGATTGTAGGAAGGTTCAAGGTCGAACCAGTCTCAAGTTTTTGGAGGGCTTCGTGATCAAATCCAAATAGCTTGAGCAAGTGAGTCAGAGTAGCAAGGCACGCCTGCAAAAAAGCCGAGTCGCACGAGAAGCCACCGAGTGATCAAGGCATCTCCGTGACGAGTCCCAAAGGATCAAGTCACCAGGTGTGTGATCAAGACTTGTATCCTGGACTGTTACCACTTTGTATACTTGATCAATACCTAGTGGATTCCTACGGGAGATTGGAGAAGAGAGGAGTAGAAGAATTACCCCATCTTCGAACCTCTATAAAAATCTTACTGTATCATTTATATTTCAGCACTTTAATTCCTGCATGTTATTTGTTTAACTCTGCTGATAAATTTGCTATCCACTTGATAATTTCTAAGTACTAAACCAAGCATTAAATCTTTGCTTAACCATTATTAAGGGTGTTAAGTCTTCCGTTGAAAACAAACTACAGTTGAGTTAATTTAGTCTTAACAGCTGAGTTATTCCATCAACAAATTTCGATTGAGTCTGTTGAGAGACTAACTCTCCTGATTAACTAAATTGGTTGTCCACCAAGGATACAGCTGTGTAACATCAACTCTGAACTTTAAAAAGGACTAAATCGAAAAGTTGGTAAGGTTTATTCAACCCCCCCTTCTAAACCTTACACCCACACCCCTTGGGACCTACAAGTGGTATCCGAGCGGTTGGTTCATTGAGCATTCCGCACTGGTTACTGAACTAGATCTCCAAATTTTTCAAAGTCTGCTTTAGTACTTAAATTTTCAAAACTCTTTTTATCATTAAAATTTATTATCATGGAAGCAAATTTGACACGCATCCCTATGTTCACAATTGAAGAATTTGATGATTGGAAAATCTGTATGCAGGCTCATTTATCAAAGATTACATGATGAGATGTGGATAGTGATAGAGGATGGGCCACCGCAAATCCTAAAAGTGAACACACTGTAAGAGTCGAGCTGCGGTGAAGGTGAATAGGATATAGCTCCCAGGACCAGCTATGATCGAAAAACCAAGAGCTGAATGGACAAATGATGACAGAAAAAGATATAACTTGGACAATGTGGCCAAGGACATTCTTTACAAAACCCTGGACAAAGTCATGTTCAACAAAGTCAAATCATGCAAAACGACTAAAGAAATCTGGACAAGCTAACATTGATTTGTGAAGGCTCGGAGCAAATCAAAGAAAACAAATTATCGGTGGTTTGTCTGACAAATTTGAGAACTTCAAAATGATCTCGGGAGAGAACCTAGATCAACCGGATGCTCGATTCACGTAAATCACCAACGAAATACAAGACTTGGAAAAGAATATACACAGAAAGAAATGTGTATGAAGATCCTAAAAAGTCTTCCAATTGAATGGGAAATGAAGGTCATGGCACTAAGACATTCCATGGACCTATCGAGACATCCAACCATGAACTATTCTCGGACCTCAAAGCCTACGTTTGAAGAAAAAAGACCAGGAAGAGACAGATGTACCCAAAACAACTCGCTTTAATTGTTAAAGATGGGAAAAGAGTCGAGGTCAAAAAGTCATTAACCCGGAAAAATAGCCCTACTAGTAAAAAGGTTCAACAAGTTCTTCAATAAGAACTACAAGAAAGGCAAAGGGCGAATCCTCCGTAAGACACTCTGCTCCTTCCAAGTCAAGAGAAGATAGGCCAACCAAAAGAACAGGATCATCAAAAAGTCAATATCAAAGGACTCGACAATCCAAGAATGGAAAGAGTCGATCAAAAGGTTAAATATTTATGCTGAACTGTAGCAACCAGGTCACTATGCCATTGATCGCCCATATCCTCGTAGTCAACAAATACAGGAATGAAGAAGAAAGAAAGGTCTTCGAGAGAAAGGAGACAAGAAAAGAGAAAGGCAATGTTGGCTGCAGAGACCGAGACAACCAAGTTTTGACATAGCCGAGTCATAGAGTAGTGAAGGCGACTACTCAAGTGACTCAAGAAGAAGAAGCCTAACTGTTTGATGGCCAAGGAACAAGATCAACCTCCAAGAAGATGAGGTACACTCTAACTCATCAAACTCGATTCTAGTGATAGTGACTCGTGACACACACACACTTCATCACCCACTGATCTTTATGATCCATTAGGCAAAATGATGAAAGATTTTGAACACATTAAATCCTCACACACACTACTAAATGAGGAAAATAGCCTACTCAAGAGCCAAAAACTCACAAACACTAAGGAGTTGAGTACTCTAAGTCAAATAGCCGATGAGAATGAGAGTTTAAAGGTGAAAATGCCAAGCTAATAAGCGAAAATAGCCGCCATAGAAAAGAGGAGAATGACCTCAAAAATGTGATTGTCTCATTCACTAAGGCATCTAAATCATTGGATGATCTTATTATGAGTCAAAGAGAATGTGGAGACAAGACAAAGCTTAGGATTTAATTCCACTATGCTATGTCGGGCTCCAAGAGTGAATTTGGAAAAGGGATCTTCAAGCAATGAAGTATCTCAAAAATCCAAAACTCCAAATGATGCACACACACTTAATCAAAAGCACAATTACAAGCAAACCGGCCTTGGTTATAAAGGAAAAGAAAACAACCATTGAGTGAGTAAAGGACACCGAGAAGAAATTGATCGAGTTCCTCAAAGAACTCCAAACAAAAATACTCAGAAAGAAGAAACAGAGCTACCAAAACCCTTAAAATCTATAAAAGAAATACATATGATGGGAATGGTAGAAAATATCCAAGCCAAGTGATTGGAATAATGTGAACTATCGGAATAGACTTATGGAATATAAGCCCAAATGGCAAGGCCTGAACTCAAATGCCATTCCAAAAGTATAAGAGCTTTCATCAAAGACACATATGCACCTAGGCACTACACTCGGAGACACCACAATTACCCAAAGAAGCGATTGCTAAAACACATACACAGCATACGGACAAAAGAGACAAATTGTATGAACCTAAAATCCCCAAGCAATTTGCCAAGATTAATTATGATTATGGCACTCGATAGATGGCAACCCCTTAGAGTCAAATCATTTGGCTATAAGTTGGTTGGATCATCTTACAATTCTAACCCCTCAGACCCATGCAAGTATGGGTACCTAAAACTTAAATTCTTGATTGCGGGTTCAAGGAACAATACCGAGTGCCAAGGAACCTGGTACATGGATAGTGGCTGTTCCGCATATGACGAGAAACAAGAAAAATCAGTCAAAATTCAAGGAAGTCAAAGGAGCAAAAGTCATATTTGGAGGAAATGAAGCTCCAGGAGAAATAAGAGGCATTGGATCCATCAAGAAAAATGGATTAGAAATCACAGACGTTGCATATGTTGAAGGACTCAACTTCAATTTGCTAAGATCACCAACTTTGTGACAAGGGTTATAATGTTGGATTTAACATGGGTATATGCCAAATCAAGGATCTTTGAATCGAATGAAGTTGTGTTGCAGGATGCGATGAGAAGAACATGTATGTCGTGGATTGGTCAACTCGCAACACCCAAAGACTGTCTATTAGCAAAAGCACAAATCAATCAAGCCGTTTGTGGCACAAAAAGCCGAGTCACCCGAATTTCAAAACGATTAACAAGCTTGCCGTAGTAGTCTTGTGGAAGGACTTCCATCTTTCGAGATACAAAAAGGAGAGTATATGTGACGCATGTCGAAGGAAAACAAATCAAATCATCATTCAAAGAAAAGGCATGCCCATCTTCAACAAGAATATTACATCCGCTACATATGGATCTATTTGGCCCAAAGGAACCAAATGAAGCATAAGTGGAAAGAAATACACCTTGGTGGTAGTAGATGACTACTCAAGATATACATGGACTATATTCATGTGTAAGAAGAAAGAAACTCTACGAAAACTACCACATTGATGAAGAGAATTCAAAATGAGAAGAACCAAACCATTATCAAAATAAGATCGTGATTAGAGGAACCGAGTTTGTCAATGGAATAATAACTCGAGATTGTATTGAAAATGGTATTGGTCATGAACTATCTGCAGCAAGGACTCCACAAATAGTAATGGAGTTGCGAAAGAATGAATAGAACTCTCAAAAAGCGGCAAAGGACCATGTTAGGTAAGCAGGGGTTACCAAAAAGATTTTGGGTCAAGCAATAAACACAAAGATGCTACACTCAAAATAGATGCATGATAAAAAGATTAACCGACAAAGACTCCTTATGAGATTTGGGACAGGGAGAAAACCTAATGTTGCATATTTCGTAAATATTTGGATGTAAATGCTTCATCCATAACAATGGCAAAGATAATCTAAAGGCGTTTGATGCTAAAGGCGATGGAGGTATTTTCTTGGGATACTCAACCGAAAGCAAAGCCTACGAGAATACTCAACAAGAGGACTATGGTTACGAGGAATCCATTCATGTGGTGTTCGATGAACCAAATGTTAATGGAGAAACATAGAAGAATCAACGACAAGCCAAATCAACCAACCATGCGAAGAATCCCTATCTTTGTTTAAACGAATTGTAAACTCGTAAGAAGATGAGATAGTCAATCTCAAAAACAAATGAAAATTTGCGCTAAGTGATTACGAGAGAGCTGATCACAAAGAACACAAACACAGTGCAAGACGATCAATCCACTAACTTACTCCAACCTCGATGTAAGATGGCTGAAAGACCATCCACCGAACTTGTCATTGGAGATATAAGAGAAGGTGTCAAAACAAGATCCAGAACTCAACAAGAAGCTATGTTCACATGCTTCATCTCACAAATAGAGTCCAAAGATGTGTCACAAACATTAGATGACACACATTGGATTCAAGCTATGCAAGAAGAACTAGAGTTTGAAAGAAATAAAGTATGGGAATTAGTTCAAAGACCCACTCATCAAAATGTTATTGGCACTAAATGGGTGTTCAGAAATAAGATGAACGAGGAAAGTTCTGTGGTAAGAAACAAAGCAAGATTAGTAGCCAAAGGATATTGCCAAAGAAGGGATAGATTTTGATGAAACATTTGCCCTCGTAGCAAGATTGGAAGCTATAAGGATGTTTCTTGCCTATGCAACTCACAAGAATTTTATTGTATATCGATGGATGTAAAAAGTGCATTCCTAAATGGTTTATTGGAAGAAGTGTATGTTGAACAACCTCCAGGATTTGAGCGAGAAGACTCTTGGAGATAAGGTATACAAACTCAAGAAAGCTTTGTATGGATTGAAACAGGCACCCGTGAGCATGGTATGATACTTTGTCACAATTCCTAACCGAGAATGGATTCACAAAAGGAAAAGTCGATAGAACACTTTTCGAGAATTCAAGACAAAGAAGAAGATATCTTGCTTGTTCAAATATATGTGGATGACATCATTTTTGGATCCACAAACAAAGAGCTATGTGAAAAATTCTCAAACCTCATGCAAAGCAAATTTGAAATGAGCATGATGGGAGAGAGCCGACATTCTTCCTCGACTCCAAGTGAAACAACCGAAGGATGGAACCTTCATAAGTCAAACAAAATACACCGAGATTTAATGAAGAAATTTGGTATGGAGGAGAAGTCTTCTCGTAAAAATACCAATGAATACATCACCAAAATGGTCATGGATGCAGATGGCAAGCTCAGAGATCAAACAAGATATAGAGCACTTATTGGATCATTGCTCTATCTCACAAAGAAGGGGACAGACATCACCTTTGTTGTAGGTGTATGTGCAAGATTTCAATCTGCTCCAAAAGAGAGCCATATGACAAAGAAGCTAAGAGAATCTTGAGATACTTGAAAGGAAGCCAAAAAGTTAGCTTATGGTATCCAAGGAAGGTGGATTAAAGCTAATTGGCTATTCGACTCGACTTTGGATGCGAGTTGACAGAAAAGACCTCGGCACATGTCAAATGCTTGGAAACAGGCTGATTTCCTGGTTTAGCAAGAAAAAATTCAATAGCCACCTCTACAAAAGACGGGAATACATAGCCGCGGCGGCAAAATTGTGCCCAAGTCCTATGGACGAGACAACAAATGAGAGACTATGAAGTTGAGGAAAAGGAAATTCCAATCATGTGTGATAACACAAGTGCAATTGCAATCACTCAAAATCCTGTGTTGCACTCAAGGACAAAAGCATATCGATGTCGATATCACTTCATAAGAGATCATGTTGAAAAGAAGGACATCATCTTAGAATATATCTCAACTGATAAACAATTGGCTGACATTTTCACAAAACCATTATGTGAGTCAAGATTTGAAGAACTCAAGCATGAGTTAGGGTTAATTGAGCTGAGCTAACACTTAGAAGAATCAAAGAAAAGAAATGAAACACAAAAAGGGAAAAAGAGCTGAACTCACAAATCAGCTAAGTAAATCAACTGTATCGGAAAGATAGCTATACCGAGTCAGCTGACAGCTGAGTCACTAAGAGAACCGTGAGAAGAAGAGTTAAATCAACTGAGGGAAAAAGTTGAGTCATTTATGAGCAAAGTGACAAAAGCGCAGTCGTTTTTACTAAGCGGGAATGTTTTAAGAATTACGCCAAGACAATTATGACGAGTACAGGCAAAAGCTGCACACCAAGCTTATGATTGGATATAAATGCTGCCGCATTAAATACGAGACATTAAATGCTAAATCGGCGTGCAAAATCTAAGCCGTTGATTTTGATCGCATTTCAAAAAAACCACCCGCACGTCCTTTCATAAACCATACTTAAGCTTTCTTTCTTCTCTCTCATATTATCAAAACCGTTCATTTCTCTCAGAAGCAAAGGCAAAACTCTCTCAAAACCCTATCTATCTTCAAATCAACCTCTAAGTTTTCTTCGGTGAAATCCTGAAAAATGGCGTCAACCTATGATTTTGTCAAGCTAGGAAAACAAATCCACACAGGGTCGACCGTAGATTTCGAGGCATGGTCAAACAAGGGTCCGATGACGCCCTCATAAAAAAAAATCGCCGAAAAGCTCGAAAGGTCCCAAAAAATCATTTACGATGATGGAGTTCTCAATGACCTATGTGGAAGAGGTCGCACAATTCTACGTGAACGCCGAGATTTACGATGAAGGATAAAATCATATGTTCATGGAAAGAAGTTCACCATCTCTCGCCAACGATTTGGTGAACACCGCCACTACCGACGGAAGGAGCATCGAAATCAACGGCCGATGTAAACCTGGCCGCCGCTTGGAAGGAAGTAGCCAAGCCCGACTATGCCGATGAAATAGTTTACACAACAAACAAGAAGTCTGTTGAAGGAGGACTACATGTGACATAGTTGCCAAATGCATGTAGATCAAATTTGGCGGCTTTGACCAACTCACAAAAGCAAAGTTGATCGTAATGGCCGCGATTATTGAAGAAAGGAAAATAAATCAAGCCGAGTTTGTCTACAAAGCAGACTCTTCCGTAATGTAGGAACAAATCCTTCAAGGAAGATGGTGCATTTGGAGGATCCCTGTGATATGGCCTGGTGATTGGCCGATCATGGAGGTGAAAGAAGTCCCTCTTAGACATGGAAAGGCGTTCCATGTAAACAAGAGGATGTTCGAGATCAAACCTCTCCGGCGCACGAAGAGAGCCTACGCCAAGAGAGCCGACACGAGTGAGAGGGATCACCGACCTCTCAAGATACGCTTGTTTCTTCTCCACCAAAGAAGAAAACCCCCGCACTGTGCTAAGAAGATTGCTGCTCCGCAAAGAAAGAAAGTCAAACTCGCTCCCCCCCTTACAAATGAAAGTCACCTACTCAGAGCCGTGTCTCCCGCCTCAAAGAAGCATGCGGTCGAGAAGGACTCTCAACTACCTTTCTCCGATCGTCAAAAAGAGGAGAATCAAAACCAAGACGGCTCGCTCCTCGTAAGAAAACACCAAGACGCCCCCGCCGCCAAGACTCGAAGAAACTCTCTCTCGAACCAAGTCCTCCGTACGAACTAAGAGACGACGAAGAATCATCAAGCGATCCGAGCTTGAGAAACCTACGAGTAAGCCACTCACCGAGCAAATACTAAAACATTGAAGAAGTAGAGTCCCCGATATAATTGATGAAACAACTAAGTCTCATTGTCAAGGCGATCATCGAGGCAAATCAAGACACATCCGTAGTTCGCGCACTGAGACACAAGAAGAAGCCGATAGAGATGATAGTGATGTGATGATCCTATCCCCACCTTACCCGGACATCCAAAATCATCTACGAGAGTGGAGGAAGTGGAAATTGAATCGATCCAGGAACAGTTCCAACGGGCGCGAGTTTATCGAAGAAGAGGAATCGGCTGGCAACTTCCTCGACCGACCTCTGTGATCTCAAAGATCGATGAAGAAAAATCGCAAAGATATCCTGCAGATCTTCAAGGATAAGGAGAAGGAGAGAGATCGCGGAGGAAGCCGAGGCAGAGAAGGCCAACATCTCGCCTCTCTCACCGCACCACGAACATACACATTCTCACTTCGATATTCTATCGTAAAGTGATGAGGATCCGACCTGCGTCCGCCGCTTACGTAGAGTGCAAATGCAACAAGCAATGCATGAATCCGCAATTCTTCATGAGAAGAGCATGATGGATGGACCAGGAGAGTCCTCCAAAAACACACACCGAAATTGATCCAATGGGAGTCGTGCAAAGAAATCGCCACCGTTGTTGATGCCACCACTTCCTCACTCACTCGGAAGAAGGAATTAAGGGAATTGGCGATGAAACGGGTTAGTGGGGACCCCAACAGCCAACCCCTAATGAAGGTGTCTTACCACCGCCAACAATGAACACTTAATAGAAATGAGGGAGTTTGGATACGAGTGACCCCATTCCAAGTCACTCACTCAATGACCCACCGAGGGGAAAACTCCTCCACCGGCAAGCAGGTCTGGAGGATGTCGCAGATGACTCCACAACGAATCTAGGAGGCGAGGCGTAGAGAACAACCACAAAATACACAAAGAATAAACCACAAAATACACAAAGGTCGGAGTCATCAACGGATGATAACCGAGACTGCTCAGGCGAAGAGATGCCAACCGCTATACGACAAGTTGACGCCAACGATGCTCGAGGCAGGCACTGAAGGAACAACCCTAAGAGTTAACACTCACGAGGGAACGATGAAAGTGCAATCCATGGGTTGAGACTCCACAAGGTTGAGGATGCCACCGCAGAAGACCCTCGATGATGATACTTTGTCGAAAGGGATGTCCAGGCCTTGCCAGCTTGGGACTGCAGGAGGTAATGAAGGCCAACGGGAGGTTGAGACCTCCCGGTAACGCAATCAAGTAGAGAACATCTCTCCCGCTATCATTGATCCATCGAGAAAAGGAGATAAGTGCACTTCATGATTCCCGGATAATCCCGATGTAACTTTTCCGGGATCAAAGCGACGGAAGCCGAGTCATCCCCGTGACAAATCCAAAAGACTCACCGAGGATGTTCCAAGCACGAGCAAGTCTCGATCCCAAGACTACTCACAAACCTTTAATTTTGATGATGAGCCACAAATGGAAATTTCATCATCGTCCAATGACGCTTCGATAAGGCCGAGGACCACTTACTCAATTGGAGAAACCAAGAGGGATTGCAATGGGGCGGGGCGGGCGGGTAATTGAATACCCGACCGCCCCGTGCTAGTTATCCCGTGCCCCGCCCGCCTCGTGCCCGCCACGGTCCAAAATGGCTGCCGCCGTGTGCCTGGGCAGTCCGCCCGCCCCGCCCGCCTTGAATTTTTTGAGCTTAAAATTAATTTAACAAAGTGTATTTTTTTTTTTTTTTGTGAAATTTAAATATATTTTTATATTTTTATAATATTCTATATGTATTATTGTAAATGTATTTTTTTGTGAAAGCTAAATGTATTTTTTATTATTATAATATCATATAATAATAATATTAGTGTATATATATCTATCGGGTAGGCGGGCAATTACAATACCTGCACCCGCTCGCCTGCCTCATGGGGTCCGCCCACCCCGCCCTCGAGAATGGGCCAGTCCGCCCCGCCAAACACCACGGGTCGGTCGGGCAGCCGGGTCAGTCCATATTGCCATCCCTAGAAACCACCGAGACCAACGGTTGGAGAGACACCGAGGCTCGCAAGTCGGGTCCACTTCACAAAAGACCCCAATCAAACAGTCCATCTGCAGCTCCTGCCGCAGCAGTTCGACTCAAAAGGAACTTCACGCGCACCGCTCATCATTGAACAAATCCCGATTGGCGGTGATGATTCCTTTGTAGAATCATTTCCTTTCTCCCCGAGGTACCCGACCTCCCCTCAAGAGTCGAGAACGAACTCGCGCGCTTTCATAGACCAGCCCCGTCATTCCATCGTACCATCGCGTTCGGTGACTATGACTTTGACGTCGCGTGGCCATCACCGTAAATTTTAAAAACAACCAAGTTCGTGAGGTGTTCAAAGCATTATTTGCCGAAATTGAACGGATGGAGAGGCACCGGCCTCTATGGACATGAGATCGACAACGAGAGATGCTAACCTTATCACGACTTGAGAGGCATAACAACGAGATCGTGAAATGGTGGCAACAAAGAACAAACAATGCGTGTGGAACAAGCTAGATACTTCAGACATTGTTCAACAAGTCATTGGTATGGCGAAATGAGAATGCCGATGCAAAGACGAAATTGAGAGAACACATTGAGCACATGCATGAAGCTCACACTCCGAGATAAAGTCGTCACTGCGTGAGCAAAATAAGAGTGATCTCCTCTGTCCTGGAAGAAAATATGGATAGAAAATTCAGCCTTCTCATGGCCGAGATGAAGCTAATTTCACAGAGTCCAATGCCACTCGCTTCCGAATTTCATGCCGCATACTCCGCAGTTAGACTGAGACAACTCGACTATCGCCAGGCTCTACTTCCCGCTTGCAAGATGTTTCCAGGGGTTCCTCTCTCCTTTGATGATGCCAAAAAGGGAAAGAGGAATACCTAAAAGCGCCAAGAGTTCGATGTTGAGAAAAATGGAGCAACTCAGAAGGGAAAAAAAATTTGAGGAAGTGTCAAAACAAAAGAAAGGAAAGTCTGCGAGGGGAAGGATCGAAAGATGTGACCTTGATGATTGCACAAACCCCCAACAAGGTCTTGTCACATCGATATTATCAACAAAGAACTCCCGGTGACTCGCCACTCCAACACTCGCTATATCTATGGCCGAAAAGAGAAAAACAATTGAAGCGAGGATGGATGAAGTGGAAGGAAGGATGGATGCCCGAGTTATGAATATCTTGAAACAACATGGAGGCATTCCAAAGAGACAGAGACACTTATGCCATCTCGTATGCCTTTGAACTGAGCCAAGATCGCTTGATGAATTTAAAACGCCGCATCTCAAGGATACTTTGGAAACATGTCCATGGCTCAAGCTTGGGACTTGTCTTGGGAAAAAGGGTCTCACGCTATGTGAAGAAGCCGACATGCAGCAGACTACCCATCATTCTGGGTCACTCCGCTAGTCACTCACCAAAGAAGACCCCAAGATAATACACGCCTGCAGAGGAGAGGTAGAGAAAGAAGCGGAAGAAGTGAAGGAAGAGGCTTCAGACCTAGACCTCTGCTTAAAAACATTGAGTACATAGATCCAGGCAAGAAAGGAGGGATCTCTTTGGGCTGGCCGGGTTGACCAAGTAGCCAATGCAAGTGGCTAAAAACAATGCCGAGTATGTGAAAAGAATCGAAGAAGAAAATAAAAGACAAACTCAGCTTTGGGAGGAGAGACAAGAGAGACTAAGAAGAGATGAAGTCGCCCGGAAGGCATATGAAAAAGAAAGAAGAAAGCTAGCCGGAGATGAGAAAAAGAGAAGAAGAGCGTAAGATCTTTGAAGAAGAAGAAAGAAGGAGAGCGGGAAGGAGATGGAGTGTTCTTGCCCACCCCTTCATGTATTTTACCATGTAAATACACTTTATGTAAGTCTTCATCATAAACAATTGTAAACTCTCTAGTTTTGCGAAGACAAATGTTTGCTCGATACACCTTGTAAACAGTTGTTGTAAAAGAACAAGAATGTTGTGATCAATAAAAGGATTGATTCTACGCATACATTCTATGTGAATGCACTATCTCAGTATGTATCTTTGCTATTTACATTTCGAATGTTTTAAGTTTTGGCATCATCAAAAAGGGGGAAATTGTTGGGAAATTTATTGTTTAGATTTTGATGAATGCCATGTAAAACTTAGAATAGGAAGTTGGCACCCCAATTTTTGTTGTAAACCGCATTGTAATAAATAGGGGCTGGGTCAAGCCGAGTTAAATCGCCTATGCCCAAACATGCAAGAAGACAACGAGACTAGAAGGAAGACTCATTGCAAGACAACCGAGTATGGCGGAGAAGAGAAGATGAGAACTCGATCAAGGAATCGCTAAGATGCAAATGAAAGGAGCATCGAGAAAGTCAACTCAAGATAAGCCAAGTCTCAAGTTGAAGTGACGAAAGAGTCATCCACGATTGGAAGTCGACTCTAAGTCACCTGGGAAAACAAGGAAATGCAAAAGTCGAGATAATCGAAAAAGATCCATTGCACAGAAATCAAGATAATTACTTAAACAAGTAATATCTCCATGCTACCTTTCTCGAAGTGTTCGGTCCCGAAAGCGTGCAAAAGGAATAAACCAATGGGAAACACTACACCGTGTCAGAACTCTGAAAAGCTGAAGAACAATTAATACGAGAAAATGGCAAATTAAAGGACTGCAACAAGACAAGCCAACGTCCACAAGTGACTTTCAAAAATAAGCCTATCTCTTCAACGGGCAAATTTTTGAAAGATCACTATAAAAGGCCGAGAATGACTTCGAGAGAAGGTTACCGAACCACAAGCATTCAAGAAACTATTAGAATTGTAATCGAAAATATTCTCAAATCATTCAAGATTAATCCTCGTGTCTACACTACGAAGATCATCAATCCAACACTCACCTGTGAAGGAAAGATAACTTCTATCAGTTGAAGAGAAAATTATTGAAGAATCAAAGGGTCTACATTCTACGAAGGATTGTAGGAAGGTTCAAGGTCGAACCGGTCTCAAGTTTTTGGAGGGCTTCGTGATCAAATCCAAAGAGCTTGAGCAAGTGAGTCAATGTAGTAGCAAAGCGCAAATGCCCGGAAGAAGCCGAGTCGTCACGAGAAGCCACCGAGTGATCAAGGCATCTCCAGATCGAGTCCCAAAGGATCAAGTCACCGTGTGATCAAGACTTGTATCCGGATCACTTACCACTTTGTATATTGATCAATACCTAGTGGATTCCTACAGGAGATTGGAGAAGAGAGGAGTAGAAGAATTACCCTATCTTCGAACCTCTATAAAAATCTTACTTTGTGTCATTTACATTTCAAAGACTTTAATTCTGCATGTTATTTGTTTAACTCTGTGATAAATTTGCTATCCACTTGATAATTTCTAAGTACTAAACCAAGCATTAAATCTTTGCTTAACCATTATTAAGGGTGTTAAGTCTTCCAATAAAACAAACTACACCGAGTTAATTTAGTCTTAATTGAGTTAATTTAGTCTTAACAAAATGAGTTATTCCATCAACAGTCGGTTGAGTCTGAGAGACTAACTCTCGATTAACTAAATTGGTCATCACCAAGGACACAAACTGTAACATCAACTCTGAACTTTAAAAAGGACTAAATCGAAAAGTTGGTAAGGTTTATTCAACCACCCCTTCTAAACCTTACACCCACACCCCTTGGGACCTACAGTAACTTAATTTAAAAATTGAAGCAAATACTTATATGTAAGGGATTTCATTATATTTAGTAACTTAATTTAATAATAAAAATAAAAAAGTATTTATGGTTGGCTATTGCACCAAAGAATATGATGATGAGGAGAAAGAATTTTAAAAGTTAAAAGACATTGTTCTTCTTCTCTTACTTTTCTCTTCTCTCTCTAAAAAAATCTTCCCCTAAAACAATCTTCTATCTTTCCCATATTCCCCTTTAGAGAAGATGGGAAAATCGCTTCATTTAATTTCTTGCTTGTTCCTTTTAGTTTCCTTCTATGGAAATGATTTTTCCCCTAGTGGGACTTTAGTCTCCTTTTATGGGAATAGTTAGTTCCCCTTTGTGGGGATTTTTTCTTTGTTTTTCTTCTTTTTTATATCTGGTAATTTTGGCAACAGATCTGTCTTTTTTGGTTTAAGATCTGGCCATTTTGGTGGTTGATCAGCTGCAAGAGGCTATTTTTCACGCCTTACTATTGAAGAAAAATATGCAATGGGGTTGGATCCAAACATAATAAAGAAAAGACGAAGAGATTGTCACAAGGTTGAAACTACTAGCTATTTTCCCCTCGGACCTCTTCTGGAATGTCTCCCTTGGACTCATCCTTGGGAGCCTCATCACTCGAACTCGAATCTGACTCAAGCTCTGTTTTCCCCTCACCATTATAACATAACTCCAGAGATAGAGGGGAAATATTGAAATTCACGGGAAAAGGTGAAAATGGAATAACAGAACTAGAGACTGAACGACCGGTGATGCCTCGACACCCGATCGGAAAAGAAGAAAGACCGTAATCCAAAATCCACCCCAAATATGTGAAAGATCTGGAGAATACGGAGAAACACGGAAGAAATAATGAATTGGGAGGCTTGGGCCGGCCCCGGGGGAGCGCGCCCTCCCCCACGCGGCGGGGGGTGACAAGGGGCGCCTTGCCCACTCCGGGGAGACGCCCCAGAGCATCCCGTCTTGTCTCTTGGGTTCTCATATCTCTCCTCACTTGATGCGCTGCACTCCTCACTACAACTCTTCATGGACACTCCCTTCAATTCTCGAGAAATTTTTACTAAGTGTTCTACTAAGCAAAGAAATTCAAAATTAAAGAACAGAGAGAAATATTACCTTTGGAAGACATAGTCAAAGGCTCATCTCCCAAGTGTGTCCTATGAAATAATAGTCAAATATTATCCAAGACAAGACAAGAAATATAAACTGCATTTGGCCGAACACAAGATTTACGGTTTAGCTCCCGATCGCACTATTCTCCAAGAAAGACCGAGCTGGGAGGCTTATGTTGGGGGGAAAATGACATTTTAATAATTAATATATAATTCGATTTATATATTGGAATAATATTAATTTCCCAATGGGCTATTAATATAATAATTCGGCCCAAAGGAGTTTGAGACTGCCTCACAACCACTTTCTCCTACAAAGCTCACCACCCATGCATATAAAGGTCACTCATCTTCATTTGTAAGTACATTCTCTCATAATCACTCTTACACATTAATTCAATATTCATTTACTGTCTTAATTTTTCTTTCGATCATTGTGCTGACTTGAGCGTCGGAGGGGCCT
The DNA here is from genome assembly GCA_016081115.2 of Rehmannia glutinosa. NCBI lineage: Eukaryota > Viridiplantae > Streptophyta > Magnoliopsida > Lamiales > Orobanchaceae > Rehmannia > Rehmannia glutinosa. The sequence goes on along the minus strand of JABTTQ020001697.1, from coordinate 356,959 downwards.
CCCTAAGATAATCCCGAGGCCCGTCTAACATTTGCGTGTGTGTAGACAAGTCCCTGTTGGTTATTGAATTTATCTTGTGGAAGGTTTCTGTTTGAAGAAAATAGTTGGGTTTGTGTATAGTTTAAGTCGAGGCCAAAATTCGATTCTGTCTCCGCAAGACGAAAACGCCCCGTATACTAGTGCTTACGGTTCTGGCGCTCGCCTCTAAGATACAACGACTTTACGATCCTTCTAGCGGATCACAAAACCGAAACAACAGCGAACAAACAAAAGTTCGAACTTTCAAGCTTTGAACGAAGGGAAAAAATCAATATGCTCGTATGATGCAAATGACAGGTTATTGTAGGTCCCAAGGGGTGTAAGTGTAAGGTTTAGAAGGGGGTTGAATAAACCTTACCAAATTTTCGATTTAGTCCTTTTAAATCTACTGAGTTCTACATACCGTGTCCTTGATGACGGATCGAATTAGTCACTCAAGAGAGTTAATCTCTCAAACAGACTCAAATTTAGCCGCTATTAATAAGTAACTCACCGGTTGGTTATAATTTGACTCAACCGTGGTTTTGTTTTATTGGAAGACTTAACACCCTTAAGTTTGATTAAGCAAGTTTTTACAACATTTAGTACTTTATAAATTATCAAATGGATAGCAAATTTATCACAGATATAAGCAATTTAAAAGTGCAAAAATTTAAATCTTTGAAATGTAAATGACACAAAGAAAGTTTTTATAGAGGTTCAAGATGGGGTAATTCTTCTACTCCTCTCTTCTCCAACTCCTGGAGGAATCCACTAAGTAATGATCGGTTTACAAAGTGGTAATATCCGTATACAAGTCTTGATCACAACAAATGACTTGATCCTTTGGGACTCGGTCGAGACGCCTTGATCACTCACCAAGCTTCTCGTGCGACTCGAATGCCTTCTTCACAGGCACGCCTTGCTACTACAACTCACTTGCTTAAGCACTTTGGATTTGATCACGAAGCCCTCCAAGAGCTTAAGACTTGTTCACCCTTTGAACCTTTCTACAATCCTTTCTTGGAATGTAGACCCCTTGTTTTCAAAGGTTTCCTCTTCAACTGGTTGAAGTTCTCTTTCCTTCACAAGTAAGTGTTGGATTGATGTACTTCAAATGTAGGCTTGAGGATTGAGATTGTTTAAGTTTTCTTCGATTTTCTTGTATATCTCACGTATGTGTCATTTTTTTCTCAAACAAATTCTCGGCCTTTTATAGTGAACTTTCAAAAATTTGCCCGTTGAAGAGATAGGCTCATTTTTGAAAGTCACTTTGCGCATCGTTGGCTTGCGCTTCTTGGAATTGCCATTTCCTCGTATGAATTGTTTTATCACCTTTTCGCACTCGACACGGTGTAGTGCTTCCCATTGTTCATTCCTTTTGCACGCTTCAGGGACCGAGCACTCCAAGAAGGTAGTATCGAGATATTACTTGTTTAAGTAAATCTCTTGATTTACAAACTGCTTCTTTTACTGATTATCTCGACTTGATCGCTTTTCCTTGCTTTCCCAGGTGACTTAGAGTCGACTTCCAATCATTGGATGACTCTTCCGTGTCACTTCACTTGAGACTTGCTTCTTCTTGAGCCGACTTGACTTGATGTTCCACTCACTGATCTCATCTGCTTCTTCAATCGAGTTCCCCGTCATGCTTTCTTCTTTGTGACTCGCTTGTCTCTCAAAGATTTTCCTTCAAGCCTTGATTTGTCTTCTTGCATGTTAGGGCGTAGGCGACTTTAACTCGGCAGCGGCTCTCAATTGTTACAATACATTTAATGTGAAAGAATCAGGGTGCCAACTTTCTATTCTAAGTTTTACATGGCATTCATCAAAATCTAAACAATAAAGTTCCTAACAATTTCCCCCTTTTTGATGATGCCAAAACTTAAATCATACAAAGATGCAAATAACAAAGATACATACAGATAGTGTATTGACATAGAATGTATGCGAGAATCAATCTTTTTATTGATCATATCATTCTTGTACTTAACACAATTGTTTACAAGGTGTATCGAGTATGTAATTGTCTTCACAAAAATAGAAAATTTATAGCTTTATTACGGAAGACTTACATTGTATGTATTTACATATAAAATACACGAAGGGTTGGACAAAGAACACTTCATCTCCTTCGTTGTCTCCTTCTTTCATCTTGATCGGATCTTCTTCTCTTTTCTTCTTCTTCTCGCAAATCAGCTTTCTTTTTTTTCTCATATGCCTTCCTCGCAGCTTCATCTTTCCTTGTTCTTTCCTCTCTCTCTCCCGCCATAGCCGAGTTTGTCTTTTGTTTTCTTCTTCTATTCTCTTTACATACTTAGCGTTGGTTTTAGCCACTCGCAAGTTCGCCACTTGGTCAAGCCCACACCAAGAGATCCCTCCTTTCTTTCCCGGATCTACGTATTCAATATTCTTGGGCGAGGCTTAGTCCAAGCTTCTTCCTCCACTCGCCGCTTCTTCCTCTACCTGGGCGTATCTTGTCTTTGGGGCTTTTCTTCCAAATTGAGTGCCCAGCTGAGTGACCAGACAGAGTGATCGCGGTTGTCTCGCATGCTGTCACCTTCTTCACATAATGTGAGACCCTTTTCCCAAGACAGTCCCAAGCTTGAGCCATGGACATATTTGCAAAATATCCTTCGGGTTCGAGCGTTTTGAATTCGCAATCGATCTTGCTCTGTCCCGACATCCGAAATGGCATACGTGTCTCTCGTCAATCGGAATGCCTCCGTGTTCTTTCAAGATGTTCATCACCCTGGCATCCATTCTTTATTCCACCTCCTTCATCCCCGCTTCAATTGCTTTTCTCTTCTCGGCCATAGATACAAAGCAGAGTGTTGGAGTGGCGCGTCACGTCACGGAGTTTGCCGCTTATAATGTCACCGTGACAGACCCTGTTGGGGGTTTGTGCAATCATCAAGGTCATATCTTTTGATCCTTCCCCCTCGGCAGATTTTCCTTTCTTCATTTCAAAATTTCCTCACCGATTTTCCTTCTCGCTTGTTCCCTTTGTCACCGCTTCCTTTCTTTTCAAACTTCGATTTTCTTTGCTTTAAGGTATTCCTCTTCCCCTTTTTGCATCATCAAAGGATAGAGGAACCCCTGCGAACATGCTTTGGCAAGCATGAAGTCGAAGTCTTCGATGGTTGAATTTTGCTTCAAGTCCTGCGTTGTATCTTTGCCGCACTTTAATTCGACATCGAGTAGCGTTGGATTCTCACAAATCGCTTCATCTCACCATGAGAAGGCAATTTTCTTGTCATGTGTTCTTCCAAACGCCGTATATCATTTGCATTTCGCTTCACGCAGCTAGCCTTGATCTCGGCGGTGAGCTTATGCATATGTTCAATGTGTTCCCGCCTTCGTTTCAGATCAACATTTTCAGCTCTCCACACCAGACTTGTTGAATAAGGTTCTCAAGTATCTCACTTGTTCCACACGCATTGATTGCCATTGCCACCATTCCCTTATCCCGACCGTGATGCCTCTCAAGTCACCGTAAGGTTGGCATCTCTGTTGTCCAGCGCATGTCCAAAGAGGCCTCGATGCCTCTCCATTCGCTCAACTTCAAAAAGAGTGCCTTGAACACTTCTCGAACTTCACCGATTCTTCACATTGCGGTGATGGCCATACAAAGTGTCGAAATCAAAATCGGGCCGAACAATGGTGCCTGAGTGAAAAACAGAGGTGGTCCGTGATAGCGTGCTTGCTCATTTTCGACTCTTCGTGGAGTTCTGGTATCTCCAAAGAGAAAGGGAAAGATTCCACAAAAGATTCATCACCGCCAACCGGGATTTGTTCGATGATAAGCGGTGCGCGTGTAGTTCTTTTTGGGAATCGATCCACCGTAGCGTGAGGAGCCTGAGAGCGATGGTTTTACGGTTGTTCACCGGGTTTTGGTTGGGAAGAGACCCGGCTTATTTGAGCCTCACTGCCTTAACAACTTTGTTGGTCTCACTGATTTTTCCATTTCAAGAGACTTGTCCTCGACCTTATCGGCGTCATCGGACGATGATGAGATTTCTAGTGGTGGCTCATCATCAAAGTTAAAAGTTTGACGAGTAGTCTTGGGATCGACTTGCTCGTGCCTGGAACATCCGCAATTGAGTCTCTTGGATTTGTCATGGGGTTGACTCGAACTTCTTTCGCCTTCCGATCCCGGAAAAGTGTCATCAAGGGCGTTGTCCTGGGAATCATGGAGTCGCGATCTCCTTCTCGGATGGGTCGATGATTGCGGGAGGGATGTTCTTTACTTCACCTCTTTACCCCGAGAAGTCTCAACCTCCCGTGGGCCTTCATTTCCTCCAAAGAGTCTCTGCTCGTGCTGAGGCACTTGGTCTCCTCCTCCCTTTCGACAGTGTCACTGCCTTAGGGTCTTCTACATGGCATCCATTGGAGTCTCAACCCCATGGATTGCACTTTCATCGCCTGCAGTGTTAACTCCCGGGTTGTTCCTTCCTCGTGCCTTGATCGCATCGCCAGCGTCATTAGCCTTCGCAGGCGGTTGGCACCTCGGTTGAGACGATCTCAATCGCCTGGGAGCTTCGTTGATGGCAACTTGTCTTTCTTCTTGTGATTGTAATTTCTCTTCTTCGCCTCCTTGCTTCTTTGTGGAGTCATCTGCGACATCCTCCGACCTTGCCGGTGGAGGGAGTTTCTCCCGGGCGCACCACCGAGTGACTTGGAGTGGGGTCACTCGTCTCTCCGAATCCCATTGTTGCAATTGATGGTTCACCTTGTTAGGGGCGGTGGTAGCACACTTTCAATAGGGGTTGGCTCGACCGAGGTCCCCACTAGCCCGCCATCGCCATCTCCCTTATCGCTTCTTCCGAGTGAGTGGGGAAGTGGTAGCGGAACAACAATGGCTATTTGTCAACCACTCCCATTGGATCGATTTCAAATTTGTGTTCGAGGACTCTCCTGGTCCCTCCATTAATCTTTGCTCGTGAAGGATTCTTGATTCGTGGCAATGCTTGTTGCATTTGCAACTCTTTTGTGGCGAAACATTCTCCGGTTCCTCGTCACTTTCGGAGAAGACATCAAGGAGAGGATGGAAGTGTTCGTGGTGCCGAGATAGGGCGTATACTTGCCTTCTCACGTGCTTCGGCTTGGCCGCTTTGCTCTCTCCCTTTCCTTGTAGATTTGCAGGGATGTCTAAGCAGCTTGTCCTCATCAAGTCTTTGGGAGCACAAAGATAGATAGTCGAGGAAATTTAGCGATTCTCTTCTTCTTCTATGAATTCGTGCCGTTGGAACTGTTCCTCGACTTGCTCAACTTCCATTTTCTCCACTCACGCAGACGATTTTGGATGTCCGGGTAAGGTGGAGATAGGATCATTACATCACTATCCGCTGGGCTGGTTCTTTCTTGAGTTTCAAAACAGTGTGAGCTACAAAGTGTCTTGGTTGCCTCTCTTTGATTCCCTTCAAAGACTTTGGTCAAGCTTTCATCAACTACATCCGGAGACTCTACTTCTCCGGAGTCTCCGTGATTTGTGCTTGGCGAGTAACCGACTCACCGGTTTCTCCTGTTCGGACCGCTTGACGAGTCTTTCTTCGTCTCTGGTTTGTACTGTGGGAATTTACGTTCGTGAGGCGGTGTCCTCTCGAGTCTTGGGCGTCGGGGGCCGTCTTTGGTGTTTGTTTCGAGGAGCCGGCCGTCTAGGCTTGTCAGGCTCCTCCTTTTGACGATCGAGAGAAAGGTATTTGGGAGTCCTTCTCGACCGCCGCAGGGCGGCGGTGACATGGTTCTTTTAAGCGGTGACTCTGCTGCAGGGGCAAGGAGCATGTTTGGTTTTCTTTGCTCGCATGGGCAACAGCTCTTCTTAGCGGTGCAGGGGCGCTTTCTTCTTGGTTGGAGAGGAGGCAATGTGTCTTGGTCACCGATTCCCCACCGTGTCGCTCTCTTGGCGTAAGCTCGCTTCGAGCACCGGAGAGGTTAGCTCAACATCCTCTTGTTAACATGGAATTCTTTCCCATGTCGAGAGGACTCCTTTCACCTCCAATAGTCGGCCAATCACTAAAGCCATATCCCGAGATCCTCCAAATGACCCATCTTCTTTGAAGGACTTGTTCCCACGTTAAGGCAGAGTCTGCAGATAAACTTCGGCCTTGATCTTCTTTTCTTCGATGATTGCAGCCATCACAATCGCTTTGCCTTTGACAATTGGTCAAAGCCGCCAAATTTGATGTCGATACATTTGGCAACTATGTCCAACAATTTGTGATAATCCTCCTTTAGCGCTCTTTGTTTGTGTATATAATTTTATCAAAGAAGGTCGGACTTGGCTATTTCTTTCCATGTGTCGGCCAAGTTTACATCGCCTTTCCTTAATCTCGATTGCTCCTTCACGGTAGTGAGCAATATTCAGCCAAATCTTGGCGGTGATAGTCACCGCTTCCGTGAACATGATGACTTGATTCTACGTCGTGAATCTCAAAGATTCACGTAGAATTGTGCGACCTCGACATAGGTCATAGGATATTCCAAATAAGTTAGAAATGGTTTTGATCCGACGCGTTTCCAACTTCTCCGCGATTTTCTTCACCAGGGTGTCGGACCTAACCCCGCTTCACCATTCCGTCAAATCCACTACGAACCGGTGTGGATTTGTTTTCCCAACTTGGTAAAGTCATAAGTTGGTGCCATTTCTCGAAATAATTTCAAGAAAAATTCGAAAATTGATTTGGAGGTTGATAGGGTTTCGAGAGTATTTGCCTTTGCCTTTTGAGAGAGAGATTGAACAGTTTTAGAAGTGTGAGAGAGAAAGCGGACGAAAAATGGTTTAAATATGGTTTATGAAAGGGCGTGCGACGGTTTTTGAATCGTGATCGAAATCAACGGCTGATTTCGCGACGCATATTGAGCGCTTCATGTCTCGTATTTAATGCGGCAAGATTTATATCCAATCATAGGCTTGGTGTGCGACTTTATGTCCGTACACATCATCATTATCTTTGACGTGTCTCTTAAAACATTCCCGCTTAAGTCAAAACGATTGCGTTTTGTCACTTTGCTCATAAGTTATTCAACTTATCTCTTAGCCGATTAAACTCGCTTCTCACATTTCTCTTAGTGATTCAAATATCACCGACTTGTATAGCCGACTTTCCGATATCTGGTGATTCTTGAAATGATTTTTGTTTTCACTCTTTTCACCTTCTTTCCTGTTCCATTTCCTTCTTTGATTCTTCCGTGTCTGTCTCGACTTAGCTCAATTAGCCCCAACTCATGTTTGAGTTCTTCAAATCTTGACTCACATAATGGTTTTGTGAAGATGTCGGCTAGTTGTTTGTCGGTTGAGATATATTCCAAGATAATGTCCTTCTTTTCAACATGATCTCTTATGAAATGATATCCTCGACATCTATATGTTTTGTTCTTGAGTGCAACACGATTTTGAGTGATTGCGGTTGCACTTGTGTTATCACACATGATTGGAATTTCTTTTTCTTCAACTTCATAGTCTCACCATTGCCTCATCCATAGGACTTGGGCACAACAGGTTTGCCGCAGCCTATGTATTCTCGCCTCACCAAGAGGTGGCTATTGAGTTTTGTTTCTTGCTAAACCAGAAATTAGTCTGTTTCCAAGCATTTGACATGTGCCTCAAGTGCTCTTCCGTCCCACTCGCATCCAAAGATAGTCGTAGTCTCGAATAGCCAATTAGCTTGAATCCACCTTCCTTTGGATACCATAGGCCTACTTCTCGCTTCCTTTCAAGTATCTCAATATTCTCTTAGCCGTTTGTCATATGGCTCTCTTTTGGAGCAGATTGAAATCTTGCACATACACCTACAACAAAGGTGATGTCCGCCTACTAGTTGTGAGATAGAGCAATGATCCAATAAGTGCTCAGATCTTGTTTGATCTACAAAGCTTGCCATCCGCATCCATGTCCATTTTGACCGATGTGTTCATTGGTATTTTTACGTAAGACTTCTCCTCCATACCAAATTTCGTCATTAAATCTCTCGTGTATTTTGTTTGACTTATGAAGGTTCCATCCTTCACCGTTTCACTTGAAGTCCAAGGAAGAATGTCGACTCTCCCATCATGCTCATTTCAAATTTACTTTGCATGAGGTTTGAGAATTTTTCACACAACTCTTTGTTAGTGGATCCAAAGATGATGTCATCAACATATATTTGAACAAGCAAGATACTCTTCTTGTCTTGAATTACGAAAAGTGTTCTATCTACTTTTCCTTTTGTGAATCCATTTTCGCTTAGGAATTGTGACAGTATCATACCATGCTCACGGGTGCCTGTTTCAATCCGTGCATGACAGGGCTTTCTTGAGTTTGTATACCTTGTCTCCAAGAGTCTTCGCTCAAATCCTGGAGGTTGTTCAACATACACTTCTTCTTCCAATAAACCATTCAGAATGCACTCTTTACATCCATTTGATATACAATGAAATTCTTGTGAGTCGCATAGGCAAGAAACATCCTTATAGCTTCCAATCTTGCTACGAGAGCAAATGTTTCATCAAAATCTATTCCTTCTTCTTGGCAATATCCTTTGGCTACCAATCTTGCTTTGTTTCTTACCACGTAACCTTCCTCGTTCATCTTATTTACGAATACCCATTTGGTTCCAATAACATTTTGATGTATGGGTCTTTGTACTAATTCCCATACTTTATTTCTCTCAAACCGATTCACTCTTCTTGCATAGCTTGAATCCAATGTGTGTCGCCCAATGCTTGTGACACATCTTTGGGCTCTATTTGCGAGATGAAGCATGTGAACATTGCTTCTTGTTGGGTTGGATCTTGTCTTGACACCTTCTCTTTATATCTCCAATGACAAGTTACGTGGATGGTCTCTCAGCCATCTTACGTCAGGTTGAAGTAGGTTAGCCGGATTCATCGACTTGTAGTTGTATTGCCGTGGGTCGCCTCTCTTCGTGATCACTCACCGCAGATTTTCCAAACTTTTGAGATTCAAATTATCTCATCTTCTTCAATTGATAATCCCCGCCTTGGCTTGGCAAAGATAGGGACTCTTCGTAAGGTTGGATGATTCAAATTTATCACCGACTCTTCAATGTCTTCCCCATTTACATTTGCTCATCGAATACTACATGAATGGATTCTTCAGTAACCATAGTTCTTTTGTTGAGTATTCTCAGAGGCTTTTGCTTTGGTGAGTATCCTAAGAAGATACCCTCATCGACTTTAGCATCAAAAGCCTTTAGGTTGTCTTTGCCATTGTTGTTGATGAAGCATTTACATCCAAATATCCTGAAATATGCAACATTTGGTTTTCTTCCATCCGGATCTCATAGGAGTCTTTGTCACCGCTCTATTTATCATACATCCTGCTTTTGGGTGTAGCAAGCCGTGTTGATTGCTTCAACCCAAAATCTTTTTGGTAACCCCCGTGCTTAACATGGTCCTTGGCCGCTTTTTTGAGGGTTCTATTTCTTCTTTCTCGCAACTCCATTCTGCATTGTGGAGTCCTTTGCTGCCGACATTCATGACCAATACCATTCTCAATACAATCGAGTTATTATTCCATTGACAAACTCGGTTCCTCTATCCGATCTTATTTTGATAATGGTTTGACTCTTCTCATTTTGAATCCTCTTCATCACCGTGGTAGTTTTTGTAGAGTTTCTTTCTCCTTGCACATGAATATTGTCCATGTATATCTTGAGTAGTCATCTACTACCACCAAGGTGTATTTCTTTCCACTTATCTTTGGGCTGGTTCCATCTTTGGGCCAAATAGATCCATATGAAGCGGATGCAATATTCTAGTTGAGGATGGGCATGTCTTTTTCTTTGAACGACGACTTGATTTGTTTTCCTTCGACATGCGTCCACATATACTCTCCTTCAGATATCGAGTCCGGAAGTCCTTCCACAAGATGACTTCTTGCAAGTTTGTTGATCGCTTTGAAATTGGATGACTCGACTTTTTGTGCCACAAATAACTTGATTCAATCGTGCTTTTGCAAGTAGACAGTCTTTGGGTGTAGCAGATTGACCAATCTACTACATACATATTTTTCTCGTACATCCTTGCAAAGACCACTTCATTTGATTCAATGTCTTTGATTTGGCATATGCCCATGTTGAATCCAACATTGTAGCCCTTGTCACGAGGTTGATCGATGCTTAGTAAATTGAAGTTTAGTCCTTCAACATATGCAACATCTGCGTGATTTCTAATCCATTTCTCTTAATGGATCCAATGCCTCTTATTTCACCAGGAGCTTCATTTCCTCCAAATATGACTTTGCTCCTTTGACTTCCTTGAATTTTTGATTTCTCTTATTTCTGTCATATGTCCGGAATGACCACTATCCATGTACCAGGTTCCTTGGCACAATCACTCCTTGAACTCGCAATCAAGGAAATTAAGTTTTAGGTACCCATACTTGTCTGGGTCCCGAGGGGTTAGAATTGTAAGATGATCCAACCAACCTATAGCCAAATGATTTGACTCTAGAGGTTGCCATCTATCGCTGCCATAATCATAATTAATCCTGGCAAATTGCTTGGGGATTCTAGGTTCATACATCCGTCTCTTTTGTCAGACATGCTGCGTGTATGTTTTAGCAATTGCCTTTCTTGGGTAATTGTGGTGTCTTTGAGTGTAGTGCCTAGGTGCATATGTGTCTTTGATGAAAGCTCTTATGCTTTTGGAATGGCCTTTGTTGAGTTAGGCCTTTGCCATTTGGGGCTTGTATTCCATAAGTCTAGCCGATAGTTCACATTATTCCAAATCGGCTTGCTTAGATATTTTCTACCATTCCCATCATATGTATTTCTTTTATGAGTTTTAAGGATTTTTGGTAGCTCGCTTCTTCTTTACTGAGTATTTTGTTTGGAGTCTGTTGAGGGACTAATGAATCTCTTCTCACCGCCCTTTCAAAGACTCTCAACTCGGGTCATTTTTTTCCTTTTCCTTTGTAACCAAGGCCAGTTTGCTTAGTATTGTGCTTTGGATTGAAAGTGTGTGCAACATTTAGAGTTTTGGATTTTTCGGACTCTTCATGACTTGAAGATCCTTTTTCCAAAATTACTCCCGAGGTTTGACATGGCACAAAGGAATTAAATCCTAAGCCTGTCTTTGTCTCCACATTCTCTTTGACTCATAATAAGATCATCCAATGATTTAGATGCCTTAGTGAATGAGGCAATAACATTTTTGAGGTCATTCTCCCTCTTTTCTATAGCAAATTTGCTATTAATTTAGCATTTTCACCTTTAAACTTTTATTCTCATCAACTATTTGACTTAGAGTACTCGACTTTCCTTAGTCGACTTTGAGTTTGACTTTTGAGTAGGCTTGTTTTCCTCATTCAATAGTGTGTGTGAGGTTTTAATGTGCTCAAAATCTTTCATCATTTTGCCTAATGAATCATAAAGATCGGTGGGTGATGAAGTGTGTGTGTCACGATCACTATCACTAATGTCTCGAGCTTGTTGAGTTAGATTGTACCTCATCTTCTTGATCTTGTTCTTTGGCCATTAAGCGGTCGAGGCTTTTCTTCTTCAGTCACTTGAGTAGTCACTTCATCAACGCTCTCTGAGTCACTTTGTCTCTCTTGACTTGGGCTCAAATATCTCTGCAATACATCATTGCCATTTTCTTCTCTTGTCTTCTTTCTCTCAAGACCTTTCTTTCTTCTTCGTTCCTGTCTTGTTGACTACAGGATATGAGCGATCAATGGCATAGTGACCTGGTTGTCTACAATTCCAACATAGATATTCACCTTTTGATCGACTCTTTCTATTCTTGAGTTGTCGACCTTTGATACTCAACTTGTTGATGATCCGCTCTCTTGGTTGGCCTATCATCCTTGATTTGGAGGAGCCGAGTGTCTTCGGAGGAGTCACCCTTTCCTCTCTTGTAGTTCTTGTTAAAGAACTTGTTAAATCTTTTAACCATCGTGGCTATTTCTTCTTGGGTCAATTGCCTCTTTGACCTCAACTCTCCTTCCATCTTTGACAATTAGAGCAAATTTGTTTGGGTACAACTGTCTCTTCCTCGTCTTTCCTTCTCACCAAACTCGTAGGCTTTGAGGTCCGAGAATAACTCATGATTGGATGTCTTTGATAGGTCCATGGAGTGTCTCAATGCCATGACCTTCATTTCCCATTCACCGAAGACTTTTTTAGGATCTTCATACACATTTCTTCTCGTGTATATTCCTTTCCAAGTGTAGACAAACTCATTTGTGATTTAGAACCGAGCATCCGAGTTGATCCGGGTTTTCTCCGAGGTCATTTTAAAGTTCTCAAATTTTTGTACTGACCAATCGATAGTTTGTTTTCTTTGATTTGCTCACGAGCCTTCGCAAATCAATGTCGGTTTGTCCCAAATTTCCTTAGCCGTTTTGCAAGATTTCACTTTATTGAACATGGCTTTGTCCAGTTTTGTAAAGAATGTCCTTGGCTACATTGTCCAGTTGTATCTTTTTCTGTCATCATTTGTCCACTCGGTTCTTGGTTTTTCAACCATGACCGTCCGTGCGTCTTCTTCTTCCCCTTCGATTGCAACTCTTCGTGATGCATTGTTCACCTTTAATATTTGCAGAGGCCCATCTTCTATCACTATCAACATCTCATCATGTAATCTTTGATAGATGAGCCTACATACGAATTTTCCAATCATCAAATTCTTCAATAGTGAACATAGGAATGCGTGTTAGATTTGCTTCCATGATAATAACTTTTAATGATAGAAAAGAGTTTTGAAAGTTTAAGTACTAAAGCGAGGACTTTTGAAAAGTTTGGAGATCTAGTTCAAGAACCGGTCGGAGAGGGTTCAATGAACCAACCGCTCCGATACCACTTGTAGGTCCTGGGGGGTGTAAGTGTAAGGTTTAGAAGGGGGTTGAATAAACCTTACCAAATTTTCGATTTAGTCCTTTTAAATCTACTGAGTTCTACACAAATTTGTGTCCTTGATGGACAATCGAATTAGTCACTCAAGAGAGTTAATCTCTCAACAGATTCAAAAGCCGTTAATAGAGTAACTCAAATGTTGGTTATAATTTGACTCAACTGTGGTTTTGTTTTCGGAAGACTTAACACCCTTAAGTTTGATTAAGCAAGTTTTTACAACTTGATTTAGTACTTTATAAATTATCAAATGGATAGCAAATTTATCAACGAGATATAAGCAATTTAAAAGTGCGAAATTTAAATCTTTGAAATGTAAATGACATAGTAAAGTTTTTATAGAGGTTCAAGATGGGGTAATTCTTCTACTCCTCTCTTCTCCAACTCTGGAGGAATCCACTAAGTAATGATCGGTTTACAAAGTGGTAACGGTCCGGATACAAGTCTTGATCACAACAAATGACTTGATCCTTTGGGACTCGGTCCGAGACGCCTTGATCACTCACCAAGTGGCTTCTCGTACGACTCGACTCGAAACTTTCTTCACAGGCGGCATTTGCCTTTGCTTGCTACTTACTCACTTGCTTAAGCACTTTGGATTTGATCACGAAGCCCTCCAAGAGCTTAAGACTTGGTTCACCTTGAACCTTTCTACAATCCTTTCTTGGAATGTAGACCCCTTGTTTTTCAAAGGTTTCCTCTTCAACTCGGTTGAAGTTCTCTTTCCTTCACGGGTAAGTGTTGGATTGATGTACTTGAAATGTAGGCTTGAGGATTGAGATTGTTTAAGTTTTACGATTTTCTTGTACATCTCACGTATGTGTCATTTTTTTTTTCTCAAACAAACTCCTCGGCCTTTTATAGTGAACTTTCAAAAATTTGCCCGTTGAAGAGATAGGCTCATTTTTGAAAGTCACTTTGCGATCGTTGGCTTGCGCTTCTTGGAATTGCCATTTCCTCGTATGAATTGTTTTATCACCTTTTCGCACCGAGTCGACACGGTGTAGTGCTTCCCATTGGTTCATTCCTTTTGCACGCTTCGGGGACCGAGCACTCCAAGAAAGGTAGTATCGAGATATTACTTGTTTAAGTAAATCTCTTGATTTACGTGCAACGGTTCTTTTTACGATTATCTCGACTTGATCGCTTTTCCTTGCTTTCCCAGGTGACTTAGAGTCGACTTCCAATCATTGGATGACTCTTCTCATCACTCGCTTGAGACTTGGCTTCTCTTGAGTTGACTTGATGATGTTCCACTCACCGCATCTCACCGCTTCTTGATCCCGTCCGAGTTCTGTCATCTTTTCACAGACTACTCAATTCTCTCACCAACAGTTTTCCTTCAAGCCTTCGATTGTCTTCTTGCATGTTAGGGCGTAGGCGACTTAACTCGCTTGGCCACTCTAATTGTTACAATACATTTAACAACAAGAATTGGGGTGCCAACTTTCTATTCTAAGTTTTACATGGCATTCATCAAAATCTAAACAATAAAGTTCCTAACGATTATTATCCGAGTTTTTCGTGTGTTTTTTCATCGATGGGGGCTTCATTAATATAGGCAACACAAGTGCCCGTGACGAAAATCGCGTCGTAGGCTCGAAAGCACCTTTGCACCGAGCAGGACGATCTGTCCAAGAGAGCACGCACGGGCGTCGCTACCCGTGCGTGCGAGTTCGGACCTTTGGCACCAAAGACGACCCGATTGCGCACGGGCCGTGCTAAATATTTAATTATTAAAGGTTTTTGGCCAAAAAAGAATAAGGGCCTTGAAGCCCAAGCCCAGGCCCACGACCCACGGCCCGGACCCGCACCGAATCGGGCCGGGCCGAGCCGAGCCGGCCGGCGGCCAAGACGCCGCGCACGCGTGTGTGCTTTGAACCAAACCCACAAGCATGTAGGTCCTCTCCCCTTTAAAAACTTGGTGCCCCAGGGCCCAAACCCATATGTCCAACTTGGGATAAATAAGGTGTGCAACTTTGCCTTATTTTTCCTATGTGGGATGGAGCATCTCTCCTCCCCCACATTTTCCATTTTCCATACCATTTATTTGTATTAAGTGGCTAACTTCTAGCATTAATTTCTCATTCACCCTAATCGGTTTTGAGAAATTCCAAATGCTATTCTCATCTACTCTCTTAGTAGAATTTTTACAAATAATTTAATTCCATTTTTCACAAATGGAAACCACTTAATTAATTGGTCAAAATCGGTCAACACCTAATTTCTCAAAGACCAATTCCAACAATCCCCCACATGAATGAAATTAATGCATGCGTGTATGCGATTCGCTTGAAAGTCTCGGCGAATCGTTATTGCATCGAGGATAGGTAGCTTGTGGCTTTGAACCTTCCTTAGTAAAATACTATCGGTTTACTAGGCGATTAGTGACGCGATGTCTTGAACTACTCACCGCTTGTTTAAAAACCAAGACAACAAAGATTTCTTACACAATAACAACTCTAACACTTGTTGTTCTCACGTTGTGTCCATTTCGCCCTGGACCATATCTTAGATTCATAAGTGTTTCTTTTGAAGCGGCCATTACTTCTCACTTATATAGGTGATCTCCTATTGAAGAGTATCCTGCCATACTCCACCTTTCGGTATAGGAATCATTAAAAGTCTTAAACTTAACCTCACCACATTCATCGGTTTACATTCACTTGGATGTATCGAGAATGAGCTAACACATTTTCCAAGTGGTCAACTGAAAATTCATAACTTAGTTGTCCCATTGAACCAAGGTCTTGGGATCTCCAATTCACAAGGTTGGGTTACCGCTATGAACATTCTTTAAGTTGTGGATTTTAAACCCATTCCTTAACAATTTATACATTGATCTCGATTAATGCCTTTCGTAAACCGATCCGCAAGGTTTTCCCTTGACTTCAACGTAGTCAACCGAAATAACCCCATTCGAAATCAACTGCCTAATAGTATTGTGTCTCCGACGTATATGTCTAGACTTACCATTATACATACTATTTTGTGCCCTTCCAATTGCTGATTGACTATCACAGTGTATCATAACAGCAGGCACAAGCTTATTCCAACAAGGAATGTCCTCTAAGAAGTTTCTAAGCCATTCGTTTCTTTTCTCCAGCTTTATCCAAAGCAATGAACTCGGATTCCATAGTGGATCGAGCTATGCACGTCTGCTTAGAAGACTTCCACAACACCGCTCCTCCACCTATTGTGAAAACAAATCCACTTGTGGACTTGGAGTCTTTTTGTGTCTGATATCCAATTGGCATCAGTATCCTTCTAATACTGCTGGATATCTCGTATAAAGTATTCCATAGTTCATGGTATACTTTAAATATCTAAGTACTCTTTGTCACGGCTTTCCAGTGATCCGTACTGGGTTACTTGTGAACCTACTTAGTTTGCTCACCTGAATATGCAATGTATGGACGTGTACGATTCGTTAAGTACATCGATCGCAATTACCCTTGCATATTCCAAAATTCGAGAAACTGGTTCGCCTTTTTTTGGCCAAGTGTAGACTTAAATCTACAGGTGTCTTAGCCGGAGGATTATCAAAAGCATTAAACCTTCTGAGTATGCTTTCGACATAATGGGATTGTGACAAGACAACTCCATCTGAAGTTCTAGAGATTTTAATCCCTAAAATAACATCAGATAATCCCATATCCTTCATGTCAAAGTTCTTCTTCAACATGTTCTTAGTCTTCATGATTAAATCATGACTATTTCCCATAATCAACATATCATCTACATAAAGGCATACTATGATGTAATCATTTGTAGTACCTTTAATGTAGACACACTTGTCACATTCGTTGATCTTGAAACCGTTCGACTTCATAGTCGAGTCAAACTTTTCATGCCATTGCTTAGGTGCTTGTTTTAGTCCATAAAGTGACTTAACAAGTTTAAACACCTTTCGCTCCTGACCGGGTGCAACGTACCCCTCGGGCTGTTCCATATAAATCTCCTCTTCAAGTTCCCCATTCAAGAAAGCAGTCTTAACGTCCATTTGATGTATCTCAAGGTTATGTAAAGCTGCAATAGCAATGAGAACACGAATGGACGTAATTCTCGTGACAGGAGAATATGTATCGAAGAAGTCATATCCCTCCTTTTATCTAAACCCTTTAGCTACCAATCGGGCTTTATACTTGTCGATAGATCCATCTGCTTTATACTTCCTTTTAAGGATCCACTTGCATCCCAAAGGTTTGCAACCCAGTGGGAGATCAACCGACTCCCAAGTATGATTTTGCATGATAGAATCTATCTCATTATTGATAGCTTCTTTCCAGAGAGGAGCTTCTGGACTAGACAATGCTTCTTAAAATAGTTCGGGGTTCATTTTCTAACATATAAGTTAGAAAATCAGGACCAAAAGACTTAGTCGCTTTTGTCCTTTATCTTTGCGTCTTGGTTCCTCTTCATCATCACTTTGAGGTAACCTTGCGATTATCATAAAGTCCGCTTTACTCAACTTTCTTTCTTTCCGTTCTTGTTCGGAAAGATATTCTCAAAGAATACAACATTCCTTGATTCAATGATCATACCTTCATTTATATCGGAATTGGCACGACTTGTGCACTATAAAGTGATATGCACTACTATTGTTAGCATATCCAATGAAAGCACAATCGATCGTCTTCAGACCGATTCTAACTTATTTCGGCTTAGGTACTTCGACTTTAGCCAAACACCCCCACACTTTAAGGTATTTGTATGATGGTTTGCGTCCCTTCCATAACTCATATGGAGTTTCGTTTTTACCTTTGTGTGGGATCTTATTAAGAATGTAGTTTGCAGAAAGTATGGCTTCCCCCCACAAGTTTTGAGGTAAGCCAGAACTTATCAACATCGCATTCATCATCTCCTTAAGAGTACGATTTTTGCGTTCTGCAACACCATTTGATTGAGGTGAGTAAGGTGCAGTCGTTTGATGAATTATACCAGCTTCCGAGCAAAATTCCTCAAATGGAGCAACATACTCTCCGCCTCTATCACTTCGAATCATCTTAATTTTCAAATTAAGCTGATTTTTAACTTCATTCTTATAAGTTTTAAAAGCTACTAAAGCTTCATCTTTGCTTTTCAAAAGATATACATAACAATATCTTGTGCAATCGTCTTCATAAACGTTATGAAGTACTTTTTCCCACCTCGAGTTTGCACAAGTTTTAAATCACACACATCTGTATGAATTAACTCGAGTGATTTGGTACTTCTCGTTCACCAATGAAACGGTGCCTTGCAATTTTGCTTCAACACAAATTTCGCATTTGTCTTGTGAATCGGTTTTTACGAAGGTATTAATTCCGTTCACTAACCTTTAATTGTGTTGAAGTTTACGTGTCCTAATCTATCATGCCATAAATTAAAACATTCCAACAAGTAAACAAGTAAACGTTTTATTCTTCGCCTCTTGGCGGAAAATAATAGACATTACGAGACATTTTAAAATGTGCCCTTATCAAGGTAACCTTTACATAAAAACCGACCATTCTTGGTCATTACAAACTTGTCGGACTCAAACACTAGCTAAATCCGGCCTTGCTAAGCAACGGACCGGAAACCAAGTTCTTGCGGATGTCCGGGACATGCAAAGACATCTACAAGCGTAAGCTCTTTACCTAAGTCATCTTGAGCACCACCTTTCCAAGCCCAATGATGTTGGAAGTCGAAGAGTTCCCCATGAACAACTTCCTTCCATTAATCGGCGTGTAGGAGGAGAACATCTCATTATCGGCACAAATGTGACGAGTAGCCCCGATATCTATCCACCACTCCTCAGGTTATCCACCATATTGGCTTCAAACACAACGGCGGATAGATCGAGATCCGAGGCTGTTTCTATTGGAATTGACTTGTCCTCCGTCACATCGCTTGTTGGTTGCCACCTTGATTGCCCTTCTTCGGATGTCGGCAATCCTTCGCCATGTGGTTCGGTTTGCCACAATTGTAGCAATTCCCCTCGAACTTTTTGGCCTTACCTTTATCCTTCCCGGAGTACTTACGTTTCTTGCTAGTGCTTGACTCAGCAAGATTGGCCTTAGCCTCCATTCCAGATTTACTGGTTTTAACATCTGATTTTCGGTTGTCTTCTTCGATGTGAAGCCGAAAAATCAGATTCTCAAGCCCCATCTCTTTGTGCTTGTGCTTGAGGTAGTTTTTGAAATCCTTCCACAATGGCGGCAATTTTTCGATAATTGCGGCCACTTGAAAGGATTCATTCAAAAGATCCCTTCGGAGACTAAGTCGAAGGATGATTTGATTCTCCCGAACTTGGTGATCACCGTCTTGGTGTCAACCATCTTGTACTCCAGAATTTGCCGACAACAAATTTCTTTGTCCGACATCTTCCGCCTTGTATTTTTTCTCCAAGGATCGCCAATTCCTTGGGCGCTCTTGAACGTCTTTATAGACGTTGTAGAGAGTGTCGTCTTAGCCCGCTTCAAGACGTGGTTGCGACATAGAAAATCGTTTGTTATGCCAAGCATCCACGGCGATTCTCCGGTTGTTGTCAACTTCGTCTTCTCCAACGGCGATAAGGGGTTGTCTTTCGAAAACGAGCCAACCCTAAAGTAGTGAGGTAGAAACAAAGATCTTCTCATTGCCAACGTTTGAAGTCGGCCTGGAAAATTTGGGCGCTTTTTCGCCGTGAGCGGAGCAGCTGACCATGGGTGTGAACGAGATCGAATCGAAGCCATCGTCTTGAAGCGAAAACAACGGTTTTTTAAATGCTTTGCGATTGTTGGTTATTGAATTTATCTTGTGGAAGGTTTCTGTTTGAAGAAAATGGTTGGGATTGTGTATAGTTTAAGTCGAGGCGACCGATCTGTCTCCGCAAGACGAAAACACTCAGTATACTTAGTCTTACGGTTCCCGACGCTACTTCTAAGATACAACGACTTTACAAATCCGGTTAAGCGAAGACTACAAAACCGGAACAACAAATAACAAACAAAAGTTCGAACTTTCAAGCTTTGAACGAAGGGAAAAAATCAATATGCTCGTATGATGCAAATGACAAGTTATTATCCGAGTTTTTCTGTTTTTTTATTAGTAGGGACTTCATTAATATAGGCAACGTGCCCGTATGGAAAATCGCGTCCGTAGGCTCGAAAAAGCACCTTTGCACCGAACAAGCATCTGTCCCGAGAGAGCACGGCCTTGACGCACGGGGCGTGCGTCGGACTCGCACCCAAAGACGGCACCAACCAAGACGACGGGCGTCGCGCCGCGTCTCTGGCGTAGCGCAGATTCTCGGCAGTAGCACGCACGACCGCGACGCACGGCCGTGCCCCGTCTGTACGGGGCCGAAACATTTCGATTGAACACTTTGAATTAATTACTTAAAATTAATTAAATCTATTTAATTAATTACAAAAATTAATTAAATATTTAATTATTAAAGGTTTTTGGTCCAAAAGAATAAGAGCCTTGAAGCCCAAACCCAAACCCAAGCCCAAGCCCCGGGCGGCCGGGCAATGGCCCGCCAAAGTTTTCAGGGTATTCGTGTGTGCTTTGAACCAAACCCACAAGACGTGTAGTCCTCTCCTTTAAAAACTTGGTGCCCCTAAGGGCCCAAACCCATATGTCCAACTTGGGATAAATAAGGTGTGCAACTTTGCCTTTATTTTTCCTATGTGGGATGGAGCATCTCTCCTCCCCCACATTTTCCATTTTCCATACCATTTATTTGTATTAAGTGGGTAACTTCTAAAGATTAATTTCTCATTCACCCTTAATCGGTTTGAGAAATTCCAAATGCTATTCTCATCTACTCTCTTAGTAGAATTTTTACAAATAATTTAATTCCATTTTTCACAAATGGAAACCACTTAATTAATTGGTTAAAATCGGGTCAACACCCAATTTCTCAAAAACCAATTCCAACAGTCCCCAATTGAAAAATTTTCAGCTCTCAGAGAAGAAGACTTCCCCTTAGAAAAAAGAAGACTTTGGACTTTTATCAGAAACATATTTTAGAGTGATTTGGCCTAAAAAAACATCACATGTAAAAGTCACCCACATTTCAATTTTTATACTCTCCTAAAACTCCATTAATTCAAATGGGTCAAAAATGGGATCCACCCAGCACATGATATGGTGCAAGATCCGGCTCAGTTGTTGGTGAACACATGATTTATTGGGCATTCGGGCGGGACCTCTTTCAAACTCGCTCAACTCAATCTTTTCCCACACTCAACAATTTCTACTTTCAGTTCTGGATTCTTTTTACCCCCACTCCTAGTGTATTTGCAGGCACAGGTACGCATACGATACAGTATTTTATCCAGTGTACGTACAAAGTTTTGGAGGATTTTGTATTTGAATTCATCTTCGCCGGCATTGTTGGATCCGTTGATTATTCAATTGAATCAGTTTTCAACTGATCCGTTTACTTCCGGCGAAAGTTCGATTACTATCTAATTAGGGTTTCGGAAAACTTTGAATACCATGAAGATCTACTACTCTTTACTTGCAAAACCCTAGGGCAATTTACTTCCACAATGCAGAGCTCATCGGGCATGGCGGCCCAGCCTGAGGCAATTTTGGAATGGCTTCAGAAGGAAATGGGATACAGGCCTCTCGGCCCATACGCATCTTCAGCTAAGGCGGCAGTGCCGGCCGCGGAATCGCTCCGCAAGATATGCCGGGGGAACATGATCCCCGTATGGAATTTCTTGTTAAAGAGGGTGAAGTCGGATAAGACGGTGGAGAATATTCGGAGGAACATACTTGTTCATGGTGCGGATGATGTTGATAAAGGGAGGAGGAAGGGGAAATTTGGGGTGGGGAAGGAGGAGACTAGTAGCAGTAGTAGTAGGGAGATGGCATTGCAGGAGAGGGAGATAGCGGAGAAGGAAGTGGAGAGGTTGAGGCAGATTGTGAGACGGCAGCGCAAAGAGTTGAAGGCTAGGATGATTGAGGTCTCGAGGGAGGAAGCCGAGCGCAAGCGTATGCTAGATGAGCGATCCAATTACAGGTTAATATTTCTTCGAATACATTAAATATGTAAAATTTATAAGGTAGTAGTAAGTCTCTGTGATTTTTCTCCTGCACTTTTTCTTTTACTGTTTCACTGGGAATGCGGATTATTTGTGTTTAAGAAACCAGTGAATAGTTGAATATGTGGTCTAGCATCTTTATAAATGGGTGTGAGCAGATTGTAAATGCTGAAATTAGAGTGTGCAGACAGGTCATTCTATAATCAATGCTTTTTTGTGTTTGAAGCTGAAGGTGAGATTCTTGGCAGTTATGGTCGAATCTAGGTATTAATGGTTGCGTATTCTAATATATTGACATATGAATGACTGCTTAAAATGTGCATCTTGATTTGGGTAAATGCAGCTATCACGTAGTGCTTTGATCTGATAATTAGATAGATTGTCTATTTAAAGGAAAATATATATTGTTCTTATTGGAGTTTGAATAGTTGGCAGATGGTTAACAATGTGGAAGTGAGAATTCAAGTGCCTTGGCCTTTCACGAATCCTTACTAGAGGTGTAAATTAACAGACTGGTTCTCTATATATAGGCACAAGCAGGTGATGTTGGAGGCTTATGATCAACAGTGTGACGAAGCAGCGAAAATATTTGCTGAGTACCATAAACGTCTCCGCTACTATGTAAACCAAGCTAGGGATGCCCAGAGATCTAGTGTTGACTCATCTAGTGAAATGGTGACGAGCTTCCCTGCGAATAATGAGAAGGAATTGTATTCAACTGTCAAAGGCAGCAAATCTGCAGACGATGTCATTCTTATCGAGACAACGAGGGAAAGAAATATCCGGAAAGTGTGTGAATCTCTTGCAGTGCAGATGTCTGAAAAATTCAAGCTCTTTTTCCAGCTTATGAAGGATGTGCAATCCATGTGAATCCTGAATTGGAAGCTGCAAAATTAGGCATTGATATTGATGGTGATTTACCTACTGAGATTAAAGACGTGATTGCGGATTGTCTAAAAAGTCCTCCTTATTTACTGCAAGCAATCACTTCGTACACCCAACGGTTGAAAACTCTGATCTCTAGAGAAATAGAAAAATTGATGTGAGAGCCGATGCGAAGCATTAAGGTATTATCGTCAACAAGCACCTTCGCTCTTTGTTTTAATGGTGCTCGGAATTTTATTGCTCTATTTGCTCAAATAAAATCAGAAATTAAATTAATAAAACATTTGAAATTCTTTTGGATACTAATTGATTAATTAGTTACTTTTATGTTTTGCATCTATTATTAGATTGTATTACTTGCAAAAAGCAGCATGCTTTGCAGTTATTGACTATGCTGGTGCTTTCTTATTTGGAATTCATCGCTACTCTTGACTCCATTATCTCTTAATGTTTACTTGCATAAAGAAGCATATTTTTCTTTAGTTATTTCTCACTGGATGTGGACACAAATTGTTTTATATTATAAAGCAAACCAACACTCGGAAAATCTTATTTTTAACTGTTTTTCTTTTTATCTAATTGAATCTTGTTAAAGTTGATTTCATATGATCCAGTTTTCAACCAATCTTGACTTTGATATATTTCTGCGACTAATTTAGTTCATTAGTGCTTCTTATACAGTTATACTTCGTAGTTGTTCTTTTCACCGTGGCATTGACAATTGTCTAACAAAATAAGTTTTTAAGAACCCTATGATTATGATTCCTGGGAATCTTAATTTTTTCGTCTCTTTTTCTTAAATGCATGCACTCCTCTTTGCCTACTATATATTTCCTGAACCTTCTTCCTATTTGTTATATGGAAATTAACTTATTGTATTGCTAAAATGTTTCAATTTCTTTATCTAAATTTACTTTTTGCATGCGGCTTAAATTGGTTTTGCAACTCCCTTTGTTGCTAAATTAAAAATTTTCTTTTTTTGATTCTCTCTATGAAGGTACAAGTATGAGAACAACACAATAATTGAGGCTTCTTCTACTGACATAAGCTCACCATTACAGTATCATCTTTATGGTAATGGGAAGCTCGGAGGTGATGCTCCTTCAAGGGGGACCGAAAATCAACTTCTGGAGAGACAGGTATTTCTTTGTTTTGAGCACTGTATAATTGTTTTTCACCATTCATCCTCGCATTTGCCTTTTACATATTTGTTTTTTTTCCTGGGCTCTATTGTATGGCTGATTTCTTCTGCAGCCTAAGGAATGCAGTGACATTTGTCTTCCTAGAGCCTGCTCTTTACTTCACTTCTAATTCTGCAGATGTCATCTCCTTCCAGTGCTTTTTGTCTAGTGTAAATATTATACATAGGCACCTACATGCATGTATCAAAATTGTCAAAAATTCTGCTTTATCTCTCTGTGTTGTGTGTGTGTCTGTCTGTCTCCTTAGTTTGTATGAATTATGATTATAATACATGTCCAACAGAAAGCACACGTGCAACAATTTTTGGCCACTGAAGATGCACTCAACAAGGCTGCAGAAGCTAGAAACATGAGTCAACTACTCTTGAAACGTCTCCATGGAAGTGGTGATGCAGTTTCCTCGCACTCAATTGTCACTGCAGGAACCTCACAGAATATGAGCAGCCTCAGGCAACTTGAGGTAATATTTTCTAATTTAAAGTTTATGCTAGTTATGACGTGAGAATTTATGGAATAAGCAAACTGTTGTTTTGATCGTTTTAATATAATTATATAGTTTTGATTTGGTATGTTAGATATTTTTGTTACTGTGTGGAGTAGGTCATACTATTGACTTTGAGGATCATTTTTCGTAGTTGCATACTTGCATGGCCTATTTCTTCATTTGGTTTTCCATCCGTCTGGATTTGCAGTTTGTCAACACAATTTAGAACTTAATGAAGTGATGTATAGTTGCTACTTGCTACTCTTGGGCCCTAAAAATATAGGTATTAGGGAAAGACCATTTGGCATTTCCATATTTTGGCGTGCAATGTGGGTGCTCATGGATAATTGCTGTGTGTTCCATGACCGATTGAGGAAAAGGTTAAGTAGCAGAGATATGGCATGTAACGTGAATGAGAAAAGCAGTGAAAATAACAGCTTTATTTTTTAGGGAAGCTATGATGATGTTGAGTGCGCCGCCAAATCTGTATATTGGTAATGACCAATGTTTGAACAGTAATGCCCATGCTGATGTAGTAAAATAAACTGAGGTTCTAAGGTCACAGATGACTTTGATAATGTGTTTATGTAAGAGGTCCTTGTTAGGAGGTGCATAGTCATGTCTTATTAACACTGTTGGGCTTTCATGTATAGTTTTGCATCTTAGGATTCTAATCAGTTTTGTTATGGTTTATATTGCATGCATGTGATGTGAGGTTTCTTTCTTCTATTTGGCATTTGGGTTCTTATGTGTGGGAGTTGGGATAACGGAAGGAGCAAGGGGTCATTCAGATTATGGGCTTCCTGTGCTGCTGCTGTGGTTATCCTAAGATGATGCTCAATAAGTGGGTTGAGATGCTTTTTGTTGGTTTGTCTTTTACTTTATAATTATATGCTTATTTGCAAGCCTTTCAATTGTTTTGTTCTTCTACATGCTAATTGTAACCTGTTTATCCTAAACTGGATATTTCACTGCATTCGACATAAAGTGTCTGTCTTAACTTGCCTTTTCTCTCCTTGGCAGTTAGAGGTTTGGGCCAAGGAAAGAGAAGCTGCTGGATTGCATGCTAGCTTGAATACATTAATGTCGGAAGTACATCGCTTGGATAAATTATGTGCCGAGAGGAAGGAAGCCGAAAATTCTTTAAGAAAGAAGTGGAAGAAGATTGAAGAGTTCGATGCTCGCAGATCTGAGTTGGAATCGATCTACAAAGCTTTACTTAAAGCAAACATGGTAGGATACTCACTCACACACAGACTCACACGCATTCACGAGACAAGCTTGTGGTCACATACATTTTTTCAGCCCCTCCCTTAGCTAATATAGCAGGACAGGTTTACTAGGGAACTGAAGAGTCACTTGTCAAATGAGGCCGCTAGAGTCAAGTGCACCCCGAAGAGCAGTCATGCATATCATTCAATTATGTCTTGTAGTTCACTAAAATATGGTCTGCAAAAGTACAGCATGCTCTATATCAATATGCATGTGCAGTAATCTTTGTCATAGAAAACACATTAAAAGTTTGGCCTAAAAGAACAAGAACGAGAAGCAGATGCTGGAATGGGATAAGAACATATTTGTTTGATAGACGAGAATATAATTACCATAAGCAAAACTTCAGGGATGATCACAATTTCAATAAACAAATTCATTTTGTATTGATAATTTCTTTTATAGAGTAGCATGATTGCATCTACGATTGTGGTTCCATCCATTTATTGAATCAAAGATTTAGTTCCCGGCCTTTAAAGTAGTTTGCATATGAGGTTAGGAGAAAAACGAACTCCTGCGCAGCTGCGCCTATATGCTTCTGTCTATGCTGTATGGAAAACTACTATTCGTTGATTTTTCCCTTTTTATTGTAGGACGCTGCTTCTTTCTGGAGTCAGCAGCCATTAGCTGCAAGGGAGTATGCATCAAGCACTATAATTCCTGCATGTAATGTTGTCGTGGACTTATCAAATAATGCACAAGATCTCATTGACAAGGAAGTTTCAGCCTTCTATCGAACTCCTGATAATAGCCTTTACATGCTTCCATCAACCCCTCAGGTTTGTGGCCAGTATACTAGAAACATGTTTTTTTTTTTTTTTTTTTTTGCAATATTGGTCCCCTTACTGAGGTGGAGGCCTTGTGATTTAAATTTTTAGTATATTACTGGTGCAAGTTGCTACTTTTTTTCTGCTTGTGTTTCCATGATATCTGTGCTCAGTGACCTTGACTTTCAAATTATGTTATAGGTTTCTCTTTCTACTCCAGTTTGATCAGACATAGGGAAGTACAAGGTTTAAGTTCAGTCGATTTTGATCAACTGAAGTTCATAAATTCCTTCCAAAAACTTAATTTTTCTTTTGTTAACTCTTCACTTTGTGCGTGGAACTTGCATTTCATATTATAGGAATTTGAAATGGGACTCGCATATTCCTAATTTTGTGCCTGGGACTCACTATTTGGATATGTTATAGCATGTAATGTGTTAATTTCGTCAACAGAGTATTGGAAATCTAAGGTCTTGTATGGTTATCTTTCCAAGTGAAAATATCCATTTTCTAACTATTCATAAAAATGGAATCATGTTTGTTTATATTTTTGATGGGACTAAAGTAGAAGAGACTTGTGAGTTTGTGCCATAGTTATTAGAGACGCGCCCAAGGCGCGAGGCGCATGAGGCTCACAGAAAAACGCCTCTGGAACTCCGAGGCGATGCATGTTTCGGAGGCGCGCGCCTCGGTGCGCCTCTAGGTGCCTCTGGCATGGTCGAGGCGCGCCTCCTGCACAATTCTTTTTTTGGTGCGTTTGTCACAGCTGTTGTAAAATTTAATGTCCTCATGTTTTATCAATGAGGAAAATTGGAATGATGACATGAATCCCACGAATTTGATATGGTTGGTCACCATACAAGAGATCTCCCAAGGTAATATGTATGCAGATAATCTTAAGGAAATCACTCGGATTTGCTTCTTGGCACATCTATATAACTATACATATACCAACATTAAACTTAAATGTGAAAGCTAGCACTTATTGCTCTGGCGACTCTTTTCTAAATGGATATTCTTTAGCATAAATTTTTGGGTCTTGAGTGGCAGCATTTTGACTTGACTAAACAGCAAGTTTTTGGGTAAGAAAACTGGAGATTCTGTCTCAAGCTCTATTCCTTATTGATCAAATAGTAACCATTTAAAACACATATGGAGCTTGCTTTTCTGATACTTATATGTGTTAGTAATATTCACTTGCGTTACTGTAATTTTTTTATCTTATACATAGTCTTTTAGTTGAACCATGCCAACTTTCTTTGAAAATATATTGGCACTAATTTAATGTAGGTTAACCCCTTTTGGTTTTCATATAATGTTCTCTCGAACCTAAAATTATGACATGTATCTGTTTGGAATAGACCGGGAGTTTGGTTCATACATGTGACTTTTTGCACTATCCAGTTCTCTTATGCATCCTCTTCATTCTGTTCAGGCACTCTTGGAGTCAATGGGTGCAAATGGCTCTACAGGACCTGAAGCAGTCGCTACTGCTGAGAGAAATGCAGCAGTGCTGACAGCTAGAGCTGGTGCCAGAGATCCTTCTGCAGTTCCTTCTATATGTCGCATTTCTGCTGCCCTACAATATCCTGCGGGTGAGTTTTTTTCATCCTTTGAGAATATATCTAGATGTTTTCTTGATAGCATATTGACATGAATCACTTCTTGTGGCGTTTTGTCCTAATTCTGTTAACTAATCAATCATTGCATCTTCGCATTGGGTTCTCATACTTCTTGACAAGCTTTTTCCCATCAGTTTTTTTTATTCTCTTTTGGGAATATTTAGTACTATTACTGTGGGTCTCCATGCATGCTTATGATTTGAGATATTGAAAAACTAGATTCCTGCAATAAAAGTGAAACTACAATATTCAATCAATGAAATGTTTATTGAGGAGCTAAATGCCGACGTAATTGCTTGTTTAATTCCGACCGCTCAATTGAAACAATAGCATTTCTTAAAATTGGGGGATCATAGATAATTCAGCTATTTATCAAGGCCTGTTAAATATTCTCAAGAGCTGCTGGTGGGGTTTAATTTAAATGTTCTTTAGTGTGCATGTTTGGGAAGAATCTTTTTGTTTAGATGTACCCTAAATTACTATTTAATGAATTTCTAGATGACAACCCTGATTTTTTTAAGCCAGTTTCCTCATATTTCCGTGCAAATGAGCTTTACGATGTGTGCTCTTGCATGGAGTTAGTTCAATGATTTGTTTACTTTAGATGATAGTTGATTTCTGTGCACTATCTTGGAATAATGAGAACTTGACTATGATGTTGATCTGGCCAGGACATCTTGAACTGGTCTCAAAAACCCTAATTATTATGAGAATGGTATTACAAAAAAGGAATTCAATCGCAATGCACAACTGGCATGTGAACATTATTGTGCTTGCATGTGTTGAAGCCATATTTAAGGAGATTGCAGTGATCCGTTTACTGCCATCACCGAAATCATGCATGAAAATATTAAGAGAATATTATTGCTGAGTACCAGTTCTGTAACTTCTTAATACTGTAGACATGATATTCATAAGGCCAGTGTATTCAATAAGTCCCTTGACTTTTTTTAAGAACCATTTAAGTTGTTTAGGTGTTATTCTTCTTGCTTCCTAAGCATTTGAAAAAGGATTTGAATGCTTAGTGCAGATCTTTTTTCTTGAATGGAAGATTTGCTTTGACCTATATATGTACCTGACTCCTATACATAACAGGATGCATTTGAACTAATTCAATCTAATGCAGGTTCAGATGGTCTGGATCCTGGTTTAGCATCGGTTCTAGAGTCCATGGAATTTTGTTTAAAGCTTCGCGGTTCGGAGGCGTGTGTATTGGAAGACTTGACAAAGGCTATTAATTTGGTTCATGTACGAAGGGATCTTGTTGAGAGTGGTCATGCTTTGCTAAATCATGCTCATCGTGCACAACAAGAGTATGATAGGTACATCCAACTCATTTTCGTTTTCTTTGTTAATGTTGCATGAGTACCCTTAAGGTTTGAAACATTTTCTTCAAACCCTTCATATCTTCTTGTGGATGTATATTCATGTTATGAACATCTATCTGAGACTCACCTTTAGGGTCAGACTAATCTATGCGTAATATTTGGGGCCTATATTTGACATTATTTTATAAAAAAATGTTTTCTTTTTAAGCGTGAGTTGATGACTCTTCTCCTTTTGCCAAGAATTATGTAAATTGTCTTTTCTTTTAAGGAGTGGAATAATGAGAATTCATAATTCTCCATTTTGCTCCTTTTTTGCGACAAAGATGGCTTTATTTTTTCCATTTCCATCAATCTTTGTTTTGTTTTGCAGGACAACAAATTACTGTCTGAACGTGGCATCTGAACAAGAGAAAACTGTTTCAGAAAAATGGTTACCTGAACTAAGTAATGCAGTTCTAAATGCTCAAAAATGTCTGGAAGACTGCAAATATGTCAGAGGATTGGTGAGTACTCTGCAGAATTCTAAACAGTATTCTTCTTGCGCAATACCAATGTTAATATTTTACAACTTAAAGTATTCGTGTTCATGTTCCATAGATAACCTTACCTTGGCATGCTATCAATCTGAACCTCTGGGGTTTAGTGATTGCTACAAGTAGTAAACAGCTTGACTTCTTTTAATTTTTTGTGTGAATTTAATTTTAATTGATTGGAGAAGGATTGTATGGGTGTAACTTGTAAGATATAATTAAACGTGTCATTATCTCAGTCAAGGCATGGAATAGAACAATTATTATTGAGAACATCTTGACTCTCACTTATAATTGATATAATGAATACCAGTTTGTTACAAGAACAAGAAGTTTAATTGATTCTGCATCTCCTTTTGTTTTGAATTGAACTAAATGCGACATAATTTGTTGGTTTTTGTCATAGATATCGTTTCACGTGAAGATCTATATTGTCTGTGTTATGGGTTTTTGACATCTATACCCTTATAACAGATTGCCATGCATTACACCAACCGTGTGTTATGGGTTCTGTATAAAATAATAATATTCTGAAAACACTATGTCATTAAACCTATTGGTCGGATTGAACCAACTATGCATTCACCTATTGTAGGCTAAATGTTTCTTTAGATAGTGATCCCAAATATTGTTAGGCCGACCTTGTTGTTGGCACTGAAAGATATGCGTTGTTTGACTTACCAATCTGAGACCAATGGACTTCTTCTTCCTATAACATGCAAAAAATCACTTGCATATTAGCATGCCTATGTTCTAGAATGATAGCCTGTTTGCGTAGTCACATAGTGCTAATTGAAGCAACCTGTTTGCTCTCCAAGTGTGCCATGGTCTGTTGATATCCCATGATGTCTCATGTCTTTTTAATTTGTTTAACAGATAAAATTGATGTCAAAAATAGTATAGTGACATTTTCTAACACGACAAAGCTTATCAAGGATTGTGACTGAGCCTCCAATGGTGTCAAACCTTTTTGAAAATTTTATTCACCCTCAACCCCAAGGCTCACACGAGTCCAAGAGGAAAAACAAGAAAAAATCCAGAATAATTACAGTTCTTAATCTTATAGTTTTTATTTTATTTTTCTATGATTATTATTATTTTTTCAAGATATTGCAACCTTCTGAAACTGTTCCGCATGGTGTTTTCTGTAGCTTGATGAATGGTGGGAACAACCAGCATCCACTGTTGTTGATTGGGTTGCCGTCGATGGAGAAAATGTTGCTGCTTGGCAAAATCATGTGAAGCAGCTTCTGGCATTTTATGACAAGTAAATACTATTCTGAATGAACCTTGTTTGGCAGATAAAGGTCATTTTCTTGGAGCTTTTTCCATCGCGTCCATTGTTTTCCACTCCCCATTGCTGGTATTTGCACTTGCTAGTATTCAAGTCGGTCAAAGTGGTAGTTTCACTTCCAGACTAGCAGTTTGGGCTGTGAGACTTGCAAATGCTATGGGCCATGTTGCAAAATTTTATGAACGAAGATGGGGAAAGGATACCGAGCTTGTACAACTCCGCTGTTTGTATCAGACTGACATGAAAACATAATGCTGACAAGATTTTACAATTTCTCTCTTTGTACGAATGATTGCTTGTTGCAAACTGGAATATCAGTGTGTGCTATAGTTTTAAATGTATGTGTGGTCCTATTCTTTCTGTACCATAGTATGTTATCTGGAATTATTTACCATGCTTCTGTGTACTCTGTATATGCAGCTTGTTACATGGTTGATTTCTTGAAACTTCTTTAACTTGGTTTGCTGGCTCTTAGGGGAAATACATAGCAGGATCCATCCAACCATTGATTTTGTGGGGCCTGCATGGGACACACATAATCCGTGGCTCAGATTTGATGCTAAGAATTGTCCCTTTTTTTAAGATGCTGACTTCATTGCTTGTGTTGTGCAACATAATCGAAGTATGGAAATATGGAAAGACAAGTATTCTGGTCTGGCAATAAAGGCTGCTTTTTTGCATTTGAAGCTTTGAGCCATAGAGATTCCCTTTATCTTCGGGTTAAAGATACGCCAAAGTGACTCTAGATTTGGTTCTACTAAGAGGGTGTTCGGCTGAGCTTATAACATCTTTAAAATATCTTATAAGATGTTTGAGAGCTTATAACTTCTTCAAAAGTGTTAGATATTTTTTTTTTTTAAAAAAAACATCTTATAAACTCCTAAAATAAGATGTTAAGCTTATGATATATTTTTTCTCAAATAAAATTTTATTTTAATAACCTTCTGTGAGTTTCACTGAAACTGTCATTACTAATTATATCTTGCAAGCTCTACTATCTTATTTTATTCTAATATTTTAATAACTTATTTTTAAAATAAGTTCTTAAAACATGTAAGATGTAGGAGCTTATAAGATCTTTAAAATACGCTTAGCCAAATACCCTCCAAGTTTACATCAGCTTTAGTTGGCACATCGAATAATTATCTTTTTCTTTCCTCTTTTGATCAATCTAACCTCATCTTTTATTTTTTTCCCTTATCCTTCAATATTTTTGGGCCAGGGTATTGTGGTTTCCAGGAGTTGGTCATGAGAATATATTCTCTCTCAATATGGATTTCAAAGCAAACATTCGTTGAGCCTCCTTGTCGATTTATTGTGCGCCTCTTCAACTATTAAGGTAATTACATGGGGATATTACATTGGGGAACTTGATACTATTCATTTAGGTGTTATTCGAGTGATTATTTATTTATTTTTCTTTGTTATTTCTAATCCAGCGGTTCTTATTATCAGAATAGATTAATTAATATTTAACCGTATTTTTTCAAGGTCTAGGGTTTCACAAATGTCAATCAAAGGACTTACTCTAATATAACGTAATAATCTAGATAAGTTGGTTATATAGTGACTGTAGAGTTGGATATAATATTTGGATAGGAATTTTAGCAATACCGTGAAGTATAATTCTATTCTTTATTACTAGTTTATTCAGCTAGCTTGATTTATTATATAGATGAATGTACTTATAAAACTAGCTTACCAAAAAGCTATTCCTTTCTTCTTGGGTAACTTAAACTCATTAAAGACTATCCAACTTCAGAACTCACATCAGGTTGTAGTAGGAAAATAACATCACATTACAATTCAGTCTGTGCATAAGTTACTTTCCAAGTACAATATTACTTGTAGCTCATATGAGTTAATGCTGACCATTAATCACTTGTTTTTTTGTACAAGAGTTGGAGAGTTAATTCACAGATAAGATGTAATCACTTAAACCAAAATAATATCTTTGAATTTTGGGTACTAATTTCATGTTTGAAAAACTTAAAGAGGAATAGAAGCAAACAAACTTCAATATTCATTACAATATCTGTCAGCACAAAATTTCTCATCAAATTGTTCCAATTTATTGGTAAAAACACAATCTTAAAACCCTAACACAGGGTACAATTAAGCAAAGAGTGATTATAGTCATCTCAACTAAACCCCATAAACAAAATCAGAGCCATGAAATTTTTCCTTAGTAACAGCATCTATTTTCTGAATCATTTCATCTTCAAGATAATTGATATGATCTCCAACTTCACCTTTCCTAAAGAAAGAATTATAAGGCATTGGGAAATCAATTGGCAGCTCACTTGACTTATTCATTTCCTGATTACTTAAATTCTCAAAGCTGCAAAATCTTACAATTTCCTCAATTTCCTCCTCCCCATTTTCACCTTCAAAAGGGCACCCCAAAAACTCACCAATCTTCCTAACATAATGCTTGGGATTTTCCTTGATTTCCTCATAAGTGACAAAAAACACTTTCTGAGGCCTTTTCAGAAATTCTTGTCTATAAGCCAAGACATGATCATAGTATGGCCCAAATGGGACAACCCCATTACAGAATTGATCAACAGCAGCCTCTAATTCCCAAGGATCCTCATCAAATAAATGGGATTTCTGCACAAAATGCCATAGAGAAATAAGGGTGTCCTTCGGATTTCTTGTCACATAAACAACTTTACACTCACAAGAATTTAGGACTTCACCAAGAATCTGATATGGTATGTGGGTTGCCAAGATTCTAACATCCTCGGGATTTTTAACAGCAAGAAATTCTGTTTTTTTGCTATCATTTTCTTGATCAACATAAAGCTTTGTTTCTAGAGATGGGATTAGATCATGTGGACGGTTAGAGATCAAAGGGTGGTTGTTATAATCTTGTTTTGGAGATCGGTTTATGATGGAGTGGAGAAGGGCTTTGAGCCATGTGGTGCCAGTTTTGGGGAAAGATGCTAATATTACATCTTTGGGGACTGGTTTGAAATTTGCAAGAACTTTTTGGGTGGCTTCAAGATATGCTAGTGGGAACCAGAAGTTTTGAAATTTGTAGAGGAGTTCATGCCCACACCATTTTTCTCTTTGGAGAGATGAATTTAAATTTTGATTATTGTTCAACTCTGGGCTTTTTTCCATGATAATATATTTGATAGAAGAACAATTCACCAACTTGAAGGTGAATATATACATGTATGTATATATAGAGAAAGAAGCATTGAGGTGCATGGTGATGAAACATCATGAATTAGTGACACTACTTCCACGTGGAAAGGACATAGAAGGGTTGGTGAAAGGAGCCATGTTAGCTTACATGTTCTCTTATTCCCTGTTTCTTATGGCGTTTCATCGGCTTTAGATATAGATCACATGAAGACCACGTGTACATTGGTGATCGATATTCATGCTACACTATGTATGTATATTTGATATGTGGATGAATACTAGGGAGGACAAATAGGTCTGGCCCAGACTCGCCCCAAACTCGTTCTATTTGGGGCCGGGTTTTAATAGTCTAAATGAGATTGCGTCTGGTATGAGTCTTCTATTTTCAGACTCTACCCGAACCTGACCCGGCTGATTTAGTTCTTCTATTACTTATTTTTATTAATTTTTTTTAAGTACATTCTTGAAAGGATTGGGAAATCCTGATAGGAGTGGGGTGGGTGATGCAAATCAAACCAAGGTGGAAACATGAGAAATTAAGCATCAAATCACTCGGGCCACACTCGATCCTCTTTTATTGCTTAAAATTTTTATTATATATATTTTTATGATATTCCATTTAAAATTAGAATTTTTAATAGTAATTTTTATAAAATATGTCGAGTCAATATAATGGGTTTTCCCATCGGGTCTTGAATTCTGGGTGTGTCTGGATCCTTAAGAATCTTAGCAGGTCTAGTCTCGGGTCTAGGCAAACCCGTCTCGTTGCCCTAAATAAAAATCAAGCGTTCCATTTAGTGAAAAAGATAACACTTGAATGGTAAATGTTACACAATAAGTACACATCTACCGGATATAGCATCTAGTAAACCAATGTACAATAATGATATCATCGCGTTCACTTGGTTAATTGAAACACTAGATGAAGTACTCCCAGAAATATGATACATGTATATATGTTTACTTGTTGGGTCTCGACCAGCTCTTATTCTATTCTCTATTTTATTTGATATTATATTTTAATATACTAGATGGAAGCATGTCACGTGTATAAAATAATTTCAATTATTCTGCACTTAATATTGCATTCTAATGTATTAATATGTCAAGAAAACAGAGAGAAGGAAACAGAAAATTTGAATGTTCGGGCTAGACTGCATACTAGTTGATAGTTCTAATTTCTAACCACCATTTCAGGGAACGTATATGCAATTTGCATAGTAATTGTATTCTAGTCTATCACCTATAGGGTCAGTTCAATAAACGTTCCACTCTAGATTAAATTCATTATGCATGCAGGAGCATTGACTACAACATATGAGATAGTTATTTAAATTTATTTTTTATTTTATTTGTCAAGATATGAATTCGTTGGTTTTCTTTTTCTTTTTCTAATAATTAATTTTGAGCTTAGAGCGTGAGAAATAGAGCTTTCTCTATTCAGCTCAAATTTTATTTTTTGTTTTTAGTTAATTTTTTTAATTAAGAAAATAAATATAAATTGAAGAATTGAGGGCCTGAGGCCCACTTTAGTAGTGAACGAAGCCTATGACTATGGTGATGGTGATTAGACCAACTCCAACTCAACTCTATATCCTACACCAAAACACCAAATATATAAAAAAACTCCCTCCAATTTCTTCTACTTCAAATTTTTAATTTCAATTGTATCCTATATTTGATATATAATTCATTTGTAACTTGGTTTTAGTTATTTAAATTTTGCATATAATTATTATTTTGGATGAACAATTATAATAACTAACAATAGTTAACATTTACCAATAAATTATTTTAAACTAAACTTAAAATTTTCTATAAACTACAATAAGTTAATAAACATAATTACAATTTAATTAAAAAAGCATCAAAGTCTATCATAAAATACAAAACACAAACATTATAATTAAATTGTAATATTAGTTGTGATATTTATTTTGCAATATTTATTGTCTAGTGTGCAGTTTAGTATTTTTATTTATTGTATATTAGTTGTAATATTTATTTTGCAATATAATCAATTAATGTAATATTAGTTAAATATAAGTTTTTATTTAATTATATTAATAGTAATAAAATATAATCAAAAGAAATAATTGCATAAACAAATAAATTTGTTATTCCAAAATGAAAAGAAAATATTAAAATACTCATTTGGTGTAAGATTTAGTGTAGTGAGTTGGAGATGATTTTTGAAAAATTACACTAAAACACCAAATTTGCTGTGATTTTCACACTAAATTTGGTGTCATGGGCTGGAGATGCTCTTAGAGATGCTAGTAACGGGTCGGCCCTAAAAATTTATGGGTTGGGTCTATATTCCATTATAAGGGCTTTTTAGCCCCACCCTAATTGGTCCTAGGGTCGACTAGGGCTTGGGTCGGGCCGAACCTTATGACTTTTTTCTCAATATTTTTTTTTTGTATTTTATAAATTTATATCTAATATTATTCCTATAATACTACTAATATTAATCTTTGATCTCATATCTATTATCTTTTAATCTTGACAAATTATAATTGATGAAGATGGAGGAACATTATATTATGATCCATGATTCCATTGTTAGAACATTAGATTCTTGATATTATTTTATTAATTCATAATATTATTTGGAAGAAACCTCATTTATTATTACTTAACTTTTATTAGATTATGTTATATTAATACTTAATTTGGTTGGAATAATAAACTTATAAGGTTATACTTTATCAAAAAGAATAGAAAGAAAAAAGAATAATTATAGCGCTAGTTTAGGTCCGATCCTTATTGACATCTCTAATGTGTCTTGGTTTTAGAGGTGGATATGTACACCAATTCATTAATCACAACGTTGACAAAGTTGGAGTAACTCCGCCTGATACCATAGCGGAGGACCTATATTTATTTATTTTTCCTTCTATGATGGATAAAAATAAAATTAGGCTAATTTATTGAGCGAAGTAAAAGTTCAAGGGAGATTTGATAGTTTACGAAAAGATAAAGGACATGTAATGAATATAATTTAGGTAGTTCATAAATGAGGCCAAAGTAATTAACCCAATTTCTTTATTTGCTATTAGCATCACTAGCATTCCGCCAGTGCGATATTAAGAAAAAATAAGTAATTAACCCAATTTCTTTATTTGCTATTAGCATTATGAAGCCTTAAATGTAAAAAATAGTAAAAATAGTAGTATTCCGCTCGTGCAATGCATATAATATATATTAAGAAAAAATATGTAATAAACCCAATTTCTTTATTTACTATTAGCATCATGAAGCCTTAAATGTACAAAAGTGCTACTATTTTGTGACCAAAGTAGATAACAATATTTTCAGAATTTAAGTCAAATTCAAGAACTATTCCACGAATTTGGGCACGTAATTTTTACTCCACGAATTTGGGCACGTAATCAAGTAAAAATTCTGATAATTCTTTTCTTTATAAATGGTCTATTCGTGAATTTCTTACACAACATCATATTTTAGTATAGATTATTGAGTAGGATTATCTACTCCACATATACTGATATTAAATAAACACTAAGTACAATAATTAAAATAACATAACTTTATCTAAATGAATCGAATGAAGGATTGCATGTTGATTAAACTAATTAAAAGCCTAAAATTAAACTAAAACATTCAATCAGAGATGTGAGTTCTAGAGGTTTAATTCACCTAGTCATCTTGAGTGCTGAGCGATTGTAGGTTTCCAATCTATATTTTGATATATCTATGAAAATCATAAATTAAAACTCTAGAAAGTTCAGTGAATTCTATTGAGTGTTTCGAAGGGTTCATAAACTTCTCAGTTTTATGAGTCCTCTCTTCATAAACTTCTTAGTCCATAAGATCTCAATGATAGACAAAGAAAACAAAGAAAAACTTGAAAAGAGAAATGAATAAATCATCTTTGTATCTAGATGAGAGATGTCTTCAATTGTCGTCCTAAATCCTTGCTATGTGGTTCTTGCCTTGCATTGTGCTTTAAAATGGGCATGAATGCCCTTCATCACGTTCCAAGTTATGTATTTATACTCCTCCCTCTTTATGACGTGTCATTGATCTTTTTAATATTGTTACACATCGTGGAGACCCAACATGAAAAACGGGCACCGCAACATGGACAAATAAAAGTAAAACTGAAGTTTTTGCCAAACGGCGCCGCGACACAACCTTATGGCACCATAAGGTCGTGCCGCGATGTTGTTTTCTCAAACATATGCTTGGTTGAGCTGTTGCGCTGCGGCGTTGCGGTTTTTTAGTGTTTTACAGTGATGGCTCAAAAGCTACTCTAGAAAACCATAGGCAAGTGCACCTATCGTTTTATAGTATAGATTATTGAGTACCGAGTGTCATTCCCACGAGGATTGTAAGTACTAATAATTACCGTCTTTTTGTTATCTAATCTAGCAATTTTCAGAGTTTTTGTTTGATAAATAAGGAAAAAGAAAAATAAAGAATTTGAAATAATCGCAACTTACAAAAGATCAAATAAAAGTAGATTGTAGAATTAAAAAATCAAGAGCTAGAAATGTGTTTGAATGTAAATCCCTCTAGAATGTTTTTGTGATTCAACAAGATAAAAATACAACCATAAGCCCTTAAGCAAAAACCAACATCTTTTAATAAAATCTCATGTTTCATGGACCGTAGAAATTCCCGATTTAAGTTAAACCCTCTGTCGAGCGCGAATAACTACTAACCTCAAGTTGATTAACTTAAATCTCTTTATAGTTAAAACCCCCAAGACAACATTATAACGATTTGTGAATTCCCATATTAGGTTTAACCCTAATCCAGAAGATTTATGTCGTCCTATATCTAGGATTGCATGCAACTCTTTTCACTTATATAGGTTCTATTTCACCATGAATCTTTCGATTTTCCGGATGAAAAATAAACTTCAAATCAATATTGCGCATATACTAATTCGAATGAATAAAGCATAATATAAGTGAATCACACAAAACATGAGGATTTTATTAAAAACATACAAGCCTTAATCACAAATTCATTCTAGAGTTCATTACATTCAAACACTAGAAATTTAGCTACACATGGCTTTGACAAAAGAGTATACTACACAAGAAGATTTGAATAAAATGAACATGATGTACTTAGCTCTTATTCAAGACTAATACAAGACTTCCTCCTTGGTTGATTGCAATGATGTTGAGCTCCAAGCCTTGTCATCTATTGCTCTTCAACTTCCAACTATATCTCTCTTTTATCCTCTCAATGTATTTTGCTTTGAAACTTAGAGTGAATGAATGAATGAATTACAATGAATGGAATGCCTCCTCCAACCCAAACTCTTGGCTTTTATAGACATTGTTGTTGTGAAAGAACACATTAACAATGTCATCTTTTGACAAATAATTGTTCCACTTCCATAGTTTGGTTGTTGAATCCTTGTTTTCATATGATAATTGAGAGAATAATGGGACTTAATGCAACAAAATGAGATGTAAAAATTGTACAAAAGTTGTCCAAAAGCAAAAAGGAAAAGTCCCCATAATTTTCGCCAAAAGAAAGAATTGAGCTGGAGACAAAACACGGCCGTGCTTAAAAGCACGGCCAGGCCGTGTTTTCCACGTCAATTAGCAGATTGTGCTTTTAAACACGGTTTGGGTGTGTTTTCCTTGTCGTCATGCTGAACACGGTCGTGATTTGACCGAGTGCATTTTTTTGCTTTTCTTATTTTTCTTCTCTTTGAAGCATGACCATGTTTTCCAACACACTAGGGGTGTGTTTTGCACGAGATTGAGTCTTCTTGCATTCTTTTTGATCAGTGTTAGACTTCATTTTGTTCGTATTTTCATACGAAATCCATATGAATTTGCTTCAAGTCTTTACCTTCATCATTTAAAACAAGCCAATGTGATTTTCTTGAATTTATTGATTAATAAACTAAAAAGTTAAAGAAATTATCGAAAAATAGTTATAAAAACGTGAACAAAAATGCACTTACCATACAGTCTCCATTAAGGAGTGTTGAAGTCTCCCAGCGTGGGAGTGGTCTAGTTTTGGGTGTGAAGGATTTAGTTTGGGAAGTGGATCTGAATTGGTCTTGCCAATTCCCCGCTTGGCTTTTATTTAGTCAAGTCGGCTCATAACCAGTTGACTACGTTTGTAGTTGTAATACCAATTTTTTGAGTTGTTCTAATAAAATACTATCGTTCGAAAAAAAAAGAGTTGTTGCGCTGCGGCACAGCCTTACATCATCGCGACACTCCACCTTCTTATCACGAAATAACTATGAAAGAATTAAAACACGGATATTTACCAAAAGTTTTGCAGAGTAAGGATGTGATTGCAGATGTGGTCACATTCACAATCACATGCAGCGGAATTTTGAAAACAATAAAGAGACACACGAAATAAATATTGTCTACAAGCCAACAAGCTTGTAGGCGTGCCAATATGGCAAAACTTTCCACTAGTAAAAACTGTTTGATTCCGTATACAAAAATACTCAAATCCAACTAGTAGAAACTCAACGAAAAACTCCTATCTAGAGTATATCTGATCTATGTAATTCAACTCATCCAACAATAGATATGTGTGGACTTCATTAATCACAATACAAAAACAATGGATGAAAAACATAACAAACACAACTGCAGGGCTGAATGTGATCTCAGATATAGTCACATTCGAGATCACATCCAGGGCAGCGAGACTCCTTGTGCTTGTATGACTCTTAACTCTCTCAAGACTCTTGTATCTCTGGTATATTTCTTGTGTCTCCATTATGGACGTCCTCTTCTCTTTATATAGGCGTCCAAACCCTTTAAGAATCCTAATAAACATGGAAAGAAGATATATACAAATATATGACAAGTATATCACTTATATTAGGAAACAAGATAAATATCAAAGAGTCCTAATATATCTATACCATATCAATATGAAATCTTCCTAATCTATTTACAACTCAATCTTACCATAAGTCTAGAAAGGCAAAACAAATCAAAATCCAATCTTTTATTTTAGGAAATTACTTGGGCGAAAATTAACCCCCTAACAAACTACTTTCATCTTCAAATGTGATAACTTCAAACCTTAGTCATTTTGTCAGTCTTTGGCATACCAAAACCTGTACGGACTCAATATCCTACCTAGCACTATAAAATACAATAATTCAGACAAAGACAATATAATATTCTAGCATAGGACACTTAATTCAATAGTATTAATTATATTTTTTTTGATCGGTCAATAGTATTAATTATTAACCCAACTTAACATGGTCATGAATGTAGATGTTAATAGGGGCCCGGTCTTTAGGGTGGACCCTAAACCAACCTTAAAAATTTGAGTGTTGAGCCCATATTTCATAAGTCTTTATAACACGAGGACCTTTTAGCCCGACCTTAATTGGCACTAGAGGTAAGGGCAACACAGGCCTTAGGGTTTTTTTCTCAATAAAGTTTTTGTATTTTATAAATTTATATTTTAAATATAAACATATAATACTACCAAATCTAATCTTTTGTCTTATTTATCAATCATCATTTAAACTTAGCAAATTATGATTGTTATCATGTAATCTTAGCAAATTGTAATTGATGAAGATGAAGAAACGTGATATTATGATCCATGATTCAATTGCTAGAATATTAGATTACTGGTGTGTTTTATTAGTTAATAATTTGTTTAAAAGAAACCTAATTTATTGTTACTTACTTTGTATTAGACTGTGTTTTATTAGTATTTTATTTAGTTAGAATTATCTATATATATAATAAGAGACTATTCTTAGAATAGTAACTCTCACTTTTCCCACCCATTTTTCAGTTTCTATTTTTTTTTTTTTGCTTTCGGATTTAACTAATGAAATGAGATTTTATTATCTTTGGTGCTCAACTTTCTTTAAATAAATCACTTTCTAAAGTTATATAAAAGATAGAGTTATATAAACTTTCCAAATTTGTGTGTGTACTGCATTAATTATAATATTTGTCTTTTTCTTTTTATTTTAAATTTTAATAATTTATTCCATTTTATATCTGTTTCTCGACGTATAATATATTCAATTAAACATTTTTTTACAGTCTTCAGTTTGACACCTATATTGCTTATATAAAATAAAAAATAAACATAATAAA
This sequence comes from Rehmannia glutinosa, assembly GCA_016081115.2. Classification (NCBI taxonomy): domain Eukaryota; kingdom Viridiplantae; phylum Streptophyta; class Magnoliopsida; order Lamiales; family Orobanchaceae; genus Rehmannia; species Rehmannia glutinosa. The sequence continues at coordinate 314,443 of JABTTQ020001697.1, read as the reverse complement.
TAAAAGAAAATATATGATACATTTGCTCATTATTTTATAATGGCCTTTAAAAATTATGCATTTGAGCTACTGGACATCAATTTGTATATTCATGTATTTTGACTATCTATAATACATATATAGTTTATATTTGAGCTTATCTCATTTCTTCATAATTATATAGAATTATATTTAAGTCGGTTAAATTCAATCAAAAAATATTTATTTTAATTAAAGAAAGTATCTCAAAATATGTATCAAAATATTATTTAATATTATATATATCCATACATAGCATTATAATTATATATATTCATGTAAGAAGAAGCAAATTTTTTATTTAATATGAAATAATATTCATAATAATGTATATAGAAAATTACTTCTTCTATTTATTAACATACTTTTTATGTTTAATAGATTTTTTTAATATTTATCAGTGGATTTTGATATTCAACTTTTAAAGTTGTACATTTTGACTATTAGATATGAAGTTGTTTGTTTGATATTTTTTTGATATATGTACATATATAAAAATAGAATAGCTTTTATTTTTTGAAATGTTTCATTTTCTCCTAAAATTATGTTGCTAAATATGAAACCAAAATTTTTATTTAATTCCTTTAATAATTCTAACAATTGTTCAACTTTTTTAACCCAAAAAATATTGGAATTTGAAATGACTTTATTTGTTGTTTGTATTGAAAATATAATACATTAATATTTGGTACTGGGAAATTGTATATTTTTTAAAATTGTTACTTTCATACAGATAAACATGTTCAATATATTAGATACAATTCACATTCAAAAAATTTATTGTCAACCAAATTTATTGTCCTTAAAGAGGGTTTTTAATGTAATAATTTATTTTTATACTTTGTTTAACTCTATGATCTATAATCAAATTAATTAAATTTTTATTTTAATCATTTATTGAAATTCTAAAAAATTTGCAATCACTAAAAATTATTTTTGTACACATATAATTCATGCATCACACATCCTGAAAAATACCGAATATCATAACTCGAATCGAACATAATAAAAAAGAAAATCCAAAATAGTACAATACAAATCTCCACAACTAAATTTCAAAAGAAAACAAAATTGACTTAATAACATGAATAAATAAAATACATGGTAAAATCGGCAAAAATGAAAATATCTCCAAAAAATAAATCTAATAAAAACAATAATGTTGTCAAAACTATGTTTTGTTGACTACTATTTCATTAATTAATGTATTTAGTTCTCATATTATCTTATATGCACGTGTTAATTTTTCATTTATTTTAAATGAGCTTTTGCAAAATGCTTTGCCACCAATTTACAAATACAAACAACTTTGGAAAATAAGTTTTCGTCTGAATTTCTTACTATAACCTTGACAAAAAGTTTGACACAAATTTTCACACTTTTTAAAAATCTAGACATGACTAAAATAATATAGGCGATGTAGGTGCACCTATGCGGTTCTATGAAAAATCACTTTTCGAAGATGGAATAAAAATACACAACCTTGAATGTATTATTTATAATTATGAAGTATGATACCTTTTTTCTTTTTTGACTTCATTAATAAAAAATATTAAATAATATTTCATATCTTTTGTTTGATGTTATAATAAAGTTATTATAATGCAGGAGATATAGCACACGTCGCTGGAAGCCTCGCAAATATACACCCGTGCATCACACGGGTAAAACACTAGTTAAACTTAAAAGGACATGACTTCATTATAAAGAAAAAAAATTATGGGGCCAGCCCTAGCCTGCTCTGAAGGGCTAGGGCCGGACCTAGATTTTAGAAATTATTATGACTTCAGAGCTTTTTAGCCGTAAACCTTAAGGGCTAGAGCCTTTTAAGGCAAAGATAGAGTTGGAATGAGCCGATTCTTATTAACATCTCAAGTCATGAACAACCAACTAAAAAATTCTGGAAATTTATTTTCTACAAAATACAAATGTTTTTTGTTGATATAATTTTATGATTTTTTTTCTTTCTGATTAAATCTATTTTTATGAATTTGGTTAAGGTGATTTGGGCAAACTATTCTTGAATCCTTCTATTGTGCATACCGCATATAGTAGTCCCGAGGAGGAAAAGAAGAATGATGAAGAAAAATAGGTTGAACGAAAGTATTACGTATGCGAGTGTTCCCTACTTAAAAAGTGGGCCTGTAAGCCGAGAGGGCCTTATCTTTCACCCAATATAAAGCCCACAACCATCACTTTCTCATGGACTTACAGCAATCGTTCCTTAGACTCTTAAACTGTTAAGATGATCTTTTTTTTTCTATATAGTTCTTTTCTCTCAAATTTATTACTACTATTTTTTTAATAAAATTTATATATATAGAAAGATAAGCATTCATTTGGTAATGTAGAATTTCTTTTTTCTAAAACTATTAACTCAATCAAAGTAACAGCAATGTGATAATAGTGGAACCAAAAGTCGATCTTTGGGGAGTGCATGATTGTTTTTTCGTTCCAGTTATTTTTTTTCCATTTTGAGAAAAAATAGCAAAATTCAATATGTTGAAACAAAAATCAGACACTCAAATCTATTTGCAAACCTTTTTCAATATGATTTTTACTCAGTTCAATAAGAAAATCAAAATTCTTAGATCAGACAATGACACTGAATTCATGTTAGCCAATCTGTATAATTCTCATGGCATTATACACCAGAAATCTTGTGTAGAAACACCTCAACAAAATGGTTTAGTTAAAAAAAGCATCAACATCTACTTCAAGAGGCTAGAGCTCTAATGTTTCAATCCAAAATTCCTTTAACTTTTTGGGATGAGTGTATACTCACAACAACTCATATTATAAATAGACTTCCAACTCATACTCTTCAAAATAAAACACCTTTTGAAATTCTTTTCAATAAATTTCCTGATTATTCTCATTTAACAGTTTTTGGTTGTCAAGCCTATGCTTCTATATTATCTAGACAAAGAAGTAAATTTCATCCTAGAGCCACAAAATGTGTTTTTATTGGTTATCCTATAGGTACCAAAGGTTACAAATTGTGTGATATTGAAATTCATAAAGTTTTTATATCTAGAGATGTTCAATTCTGTGAGTATATATTTTACTTTGCATCTGAATCTGTTTCCAATGATAGCAATGAGAATGAGCCTCTTATTCACTCTGTTTCTGATAATATTGTTGAGCCACATGTGCCTAACAGATTACATTTTGATAATCCAACTAACGTTGTTGTATGCCCTGATATACCTGTTCCTGATGCAGTTGTTCATGATACACTTGTTCCTGATACAACTATTTATGTGCCTAATAACACTACATGCCTGCTACTGATTCTCCTGATCTCAGGAGATCTTCTAGAACTCGTACTTTGCCTCATTATTTACAGCCATATCAATGTGCTCTTCCACAATCTCTACATAACAACTCATTCTCCCAGGTTGTTCAATCAGAAAAATCTTATGACATCGCACAATCAATCTCTTTAGATCAACTTTCTGGGAATCATAGAGTATTTACTACAAGCATAACTCAACGCACAGAGCCCAAAACTTTTGCTCAAGCAAGCAAAGTACCTGAGTGGACAGATGCTATGAAAGCAGAAATAACAGCCTTAGAGAAAAATAATACTTGGACTATGACTTCTCTTCCTCCTAATCACTATTGCATTGGATGTAAATGGGTTTTTCAGAATCAAATACAAATCAAATGGTAATATAGAAAGATACAAGACAAGGCTTGTAGCAAAATGATACACACAAGAAGAAGGGTTTGACTACTTTGATACTTTATCACCTATTACTAAGATAACCACAATAAGACTTATTCTAGCCATGGCTTCTATCAAAGGTTGGCATCTACACCAACTTGATGTCAACAATGCTTTTCTTCATTGGGATCTAAATAAGGAAGTTTATATGAAACCACCACCAGGATATTGCACACCAGGTGACACAAAAGTTTGCAAACTGAATAAGAGTCTTTATGGACTTAAACAAGACTCAAGACAATGGTTCTGCAAATTAACTTCTTGTCTCTTAGCTTATGGTTTTACTCAACCAAAATCAGAAGTTCTTTTTTATTAAATCCTCTGTTGTTTCCATAACAACTCTTTGTGTATATGTTGATGATATCATTCTTGCAGGAAATAATTTACAGGAAATCCAAAGTCTTGGATCACATTTAGACAACACTTTCACTATAAAAGATCTTGAAAATCTTAAATATATCCTTGGAATAGAGGTTGCAAGATCTGCCAAAGGCATTGGTCTACGCCAAAGGAAATATGCTCTAACATCCTTACAGAAGCTGGTTACCTTGGCTGCAAACCAAGCTCAACTCCAATGGAATCCAAACTTGATGTTCAAACAAATGACAACACATCTTTACCTGGCCCTTCTATGTACATGAGGCTCATAGGAAGATTATTATATCTAACTATTACTAGACCTGAATTATCCTATTGTCTACAACATCTAAGCCAATTTATGTCTAATCCTACTGTATCTCATATGACTGACTCACAAATGTCTAAGATACATAAAGATAAATCCAGGAAAATGCATCTTCTATCCTACTACATCTGGTCTGCAGCTCAAAGTGTTCACTGATGCTGATTGGGCCAAATGTCCTACCACAAGAAGAAGTATAAAGGCGACTCTCTTATATCCGGGAAGGTAAAAAAGTAAGCAACAATTAGTAGATCATCAGCTGAAGCTGAATACAGAGCCATTGCACTAGCCACATGTGAAATCCAATGGCTCAGTTATCTCCTAAATGACATCAATACACAACCTACCACTCCTGCCACCATCTACACACACAGTCGTTCAGCATATTGCATCTCTTAGAACTATTGCCATCATGAACGCACTAAACACATACAAATTGACTGCCACTTTGTGAGAGAAAAGCTCCACGAAGGCCTCATCAAGATCATTCATATTCCTGCTTCACAACAAACAACTGATATAATGACAAAACCTCTTCCACCTGCCTTATTTAACTATTTTATCTCCAAGTTGGGCATGATAGACATTCATGCTCCACTTGCGGGGTGTAAAAGCTATAATCAAGAAGCCAAAACAAAAAATAGTAGTTATCTAAGTTAGATAAATTAGTTATAAGTTAGTTATATTGGTTTGTATTTTCAATTATAAAAGGAACCTCTCCTTCTTCATTTTGTACCAAGTTCTCAGATTATAATCTCCAAGATTGCACACAAGTTCTTAATCAGTGGAAGTTTCACCATATTTTTTAGTTCTTTTACAAAGTATATTTACCTTAAGTCAGCGGCCACGATAATCTGCAGAGGGTGAATAGATTATCTCCATCTTTCGTTTTTAGCCTCTTTTTCAAACCGAATGCTCAAACACAATAATAAGGTGCGGAATGTAAACAACACACGTCGATTTAAAGAGGTTCAACCCACCAGGGCCTAATCCTCTACCACCCCGATATATCCGGATGGATTTGAAAAGAAAAAGAATTTTATTAATTACCAAAATTAATACAAATTCAACTTACAACACCTTGAAGAGCACCACACTCTTCTTCAACACCACCTTTGAGATTACCACAATCTCACTTGAAGATTACCACAATCTTCCGTCTTGAAGAGCACCGAACTCTCCAACACCACCTTTGGAGATTACCACAATCTCCCTTTGAAGATTACCACAATCTTCCTTCAACGGCACCTTTGAAGATCACCACAATCTTCAATCTTGAAGAATACCAAATTCTTCAACACCTCAAGAGCACCACACTCTTGAAATACCTATCACCTAGATCACCCAGTGCATTCTTACCACAAGAATACTCACAAGGATATCTTGTGTTTGGTTGATGAATTACAATCAAGATTACACTTTGAAAAATATTACAACTCAAAAGTGCAAGTGTAATCAAGAATGAAAGCCTAGACTTCAAGATGTGAAAGTGATAAGATTTAGGCTATTACAACAAGAATGTTGAAATGAATAACAAAGATTATGTGCTTGTGATATCTCTTGTTGTTTGTATCAAGTCTTGTATTTGATCCCTCAAGCTTTCATCTATTTATAGGAGAGCCTTCAAATTTGAATTCCAACATAGGCTCCTCCAAAGGCTCCTCCAAAGGCTCCTCCAACATAGGCTCCTTCAATGGGCTCCTCCATGTTTTCTTTTGTCTACAAATAAGACAAAAGAGATTAAAATAAATATGGTTGTCTCATAAGGATACAAAAATCAGATTATAGAACAATCCCACATTTTAAGGAAGAATGGTCTGCCGCATACAACGGTTATATTTTCTTTGTCAAACTCGCGGCGACTTGCGCACAAAAGGCGTTTGAAATTGTATCAAAAATTACACGGGGCGGCCGGTCGAGGGGGCTCGGCCGGTCGACATCACCTAGCCGGTCGACCTCTCCAAAGATAGAACAGGAGATTTTGCACACTTGCAGTGCCGGTCGACCCCCGGCGGCGGTCGACGACCGGCCGACACCCGCATGCGGCCGGGCCGACTGCTTGATTTTACTTCCGTCTCATTTTCTGTTTCAAAAATCATCTTGAGTATCGGGTTGCCCTATAGAGGCGACTCCCGACAAGAGACAAATATTGTCCAATTTTTGTCGAAAATAAAACTCAAGAAATACTCAAAATTCAAGAAAAACATTTTAATCCAATTGGGAGTATTAGGACAATATTTTAGAACCATTGTTTTGGTGTAAAAACACATTAACACAAAATCATCAAAAGTGTTGTCCAATTTATATCGAAAATAAACTTGTAGAAATACTCCGAAAATATTAAAACCATTTAAATCATTTAGGAGTATTTGGACAACCTTTAAAAACATTCTTTTGGTATAAAAACAAAATCATCAAAATCATGATAAAACCATTTATCAAACAATCTCCCCTTTTGATGATTACAAACCAAAACAATTTTAACGAGGTCGTTTTTAAAACAAAACAATTTTACCTAGGTTAAAAAGAGCTATCCGTTGTGAGCGACAACATTCCGTGCAAAATAAATACAAGGATGGGAGTAGAGATATTCAAGCACATATAGCAAATGCTCCCTATCAACATACACAACAAGAGTTATATAGAAGAACTTAAACATAAGCTAAAATATTAGCTTTTCGATATTGAGCTTAAGTATCAAAAACTTAAAAGCTCCCCTTTCAAAGATACATCATTAGACCGTATATAAGTCCATACTACAACCAATGGACCATGATTCATACATAACCAAATGCACCAAGTGGACAAAATATGATCCACAACTTTTGCTTTATGAAGCCATAGCTTATAGCTTCTTTTCGTTAAGCTTATCTTAGCTTTTATGAGCTAATGAGCTTATCACCTGTTTCTCCCCTTTGGAATCATCAAAAGAATGTTAGCACGATAAATACATCATATATTCTTATCAAAGTGCGCAAGTAAACCGATGTATCGAGCCATTTGAACATTGAAGCTTTTAAACCAAATAGAAGAGTCGAATCATACGACTTGTAGAAGCTTATGAAAAATCATTTGATTTTGCAAAAACATGATCTCTATAAATATATGAGACTTTTGAAATCGAGAGAGTCATGTAGGTGATGAATTTTTCATTGAAACGTTTTATCGAACACTCGGGTGTCAAAAATAGAAAAAGTTATATATAGCCCTTGTAAATGAAATCAAGCCAAGTTTCTCATCACCAAATACAATATAACAAATATCATTCATCAACAATCAATAAGCTCATCACAAACATATATGAATTACATCAAGAAAAATACATATAAGCCACAAACTCAAGGTTCAACCTAATTGAGCTAAAGATAGCGAAATTCTTACCATTCAATCGGTAAAGTCGAGCAATGATGATGATAACCGAGCTAGATAATCCCCAAAATATAAAATGTATGCAATAAAACAAATTTGGAGTGAAATTTGTGTGCAATTTGCGAAAGGGACGGAAAATGGACAAAATAAGCCAAAATGGCGAAGTCGAAACAGAACTATTTTTAGCCAAAAATCATCCAGCGACCGGTCCAGGCATGGGCGACCGGCGATGGCTTAGCGACGTCGGCCTTGCCTGCCGATCGGCCAGTGGTTCTTTTTTTTCTCTTTTGAAAATCCGAAATTTGATCCAAAAATCCGATTTTTCGCCCTAAGTTTTAAAACGTGCAAAATGCAAACGTAGACCTCATTCAATATACATTATGTCATAATCAAGCTCGAAATGAGGTAAAATACTCGGCGGTTAACGATCAAAAAGTCCGCGAGTTATCCTTGAGACGGAATTAAACACATCTCAAGTTTTTGTTAAAAATCACAATCCCTTAAAAATATATCGAATCTCAATATGTTTAGTTCGATTATGACGAACCAAATTTTGAATACGAATAACCGTATAATAGATACCAAACTTGTTATCCCGAAAAAAATAAGAACGTTTTAAATCTTTGGATACAACAAGTCATAAGAAGAAGTGCCTTTCAAATATTTGAAAATTTCTTTTAATGGCACTTTAATGAGATTTGTTGGGATAGTTTTTGAAGTCGAGCATATAGACATAAGGTATATGGAATGTCGAGTCTATAGGAATAATACAAGAAGACATACCTCGAATTTGTTTGTCAACCGACATGCCTTTCTCAACCTTTGTCAATCTCTTCATTGATAGCCATAGAGGTTGGAATGATTTTTCCTTCTTCAATGCCTAACTCCTTCAAGAGTTCTTTTGAAATGTAACCATCTACTTGGCATTGAATGATTTGAAGTCAAGCAAGAAATCATGCTCATTTCAAGTACACCTTGCATCAACTTAGAAAACCATATCTTGCACAAATATTCATTAGTAGCACCAAAAATATTCTCATAAATATGCACAAGTTTAAACAATATTGCCCTTTTTCACAAACAAAGAGAGTAGTATCAACTTTACCTTTTGTAAAATCATTTAGCAAAAATAGCTAAGTCAATCATACCATACACGGGGTACTTGTTTTAAACCATACAAGGCCTTAAAAACAATCATTTGGCCTAGAAAAATTTTAAACCCCGGAGGTTGTTTTACATAGACTTCTTCTTGAATAAAACCATTTAGAAATTTGGATTTAACATCCATTTGGTAAAGCTTGAACTTTTCTTAAAACAAGAATGGGCAAGTAAAATGCAAATAGCTACAAAATGTGCTATGAGTGCAAATGATACATCAAAATCGATTACCTTCTTCTTGAAAATACCTTCGAGCTACTAACCTCGCCTTAGTTCGACCAATGTTGCCTTGGTCATCGAGTTTGTTCCGGAATACCCTTTTTATCTTCTTCATCACTATCATCATAGGGCATCCAATTTATCTAAGGTGTTCATAATAGAACATTTACATCCAAATATTTGGAGTACTTCATTTCTCATCTACACAACTTAACAAACTCATTAACGGCATCGCTTATATAAGCAAGAAAAAATAGCCCAAATGTAAAAACATGCCTCAATCACAAAATATCTTGCATAGTAGAAATAGACACTATACATAGACCAAGAAACACATACTATGCATTTAGAATATCATCAAGAGTCTAATAAATCATGCAAGTTCAAATAAGCTTAAGAAAGCTATAAAATGTCTCTTTTGAAATTTGAGAATCCGATAGCATATAATTGAGACCTAATTAAACAAAATATTTGAACAAAAAGTTTACAAAGCAAATATGTGCAATCAAATATCAAATAGTGCCTTTCAAAAAATCTAAAAATCCTCTTAATGGCACTTGTATGAAACACTATGAAAAAAACAAGCACATAGGCATATGTCAATACACAAATAAACGTACCTCGATAATTTATGCCTTTTCTTTGACAAATAATGATGAAAATGGCCATTTGTGAAAATATGTAGATCCTACACAATTCTTAAAACAAATCTAGCACAAATCATAATGATAGAAGTGTAGGCTAAGAGATATCACAAGTAAGCTCATGCCATAAAAATCCATAAGAGATGATCATACACTATAGTCTACAAAAATGCACAAGAGTTTTAAAAACATCATATAAGGTCTTCTTTTTCAAAATTTTAAAAATACAAATAAGTTTTGAAGACCTTAATTTAAAATTTAAATACATGAAAACTCATTTGCAATATAGGCACAAATAAAAACATGCATACTAACAAGATAAAATGCATATTTTAAATGGGGAGATACGGTTTACCAATTACGCCGTTTCCATGGGTTGTCATGCCGTTCCCATTGTTGATGATATCTTCCCCTTGAGAAGTCACTTTGTTGATGATGGCTTCTTTGATTGCTCCATTTCAAGGTTTGTTACCTTCCCATTGTTGATGGTCTCTTCTTCTTTGAAAATCATCTTGTTGATGATGTCTATGCCATTTCCAAGGATTGTACTCTTCCCATTTTTGATTGTATCCTCTTCTTGGAAATTGGCTTTGTGAAAAATGTTTTCTCCTTCTTTGATCAAATGACACGGTCATTTGATGTCTTCTTGCGGTATGAATTTTCTTGATCATTATTTGCACGGGTACCTAATATGACATTGTTTTGTGGTACCCTCATGTGTTTGGGTCCTTTGTGATTAGTCTTGAGACTTTTAGGTCTCCAACAATAATTAGAGCTATTTCTAGCACGACAAGTATTTACCGTATGACCCTTTTTACCGCAATAAAAGCATGTAATAATTCTAGGAGCATAATGACCAACGTCTTTAGAGAGACTTGATTCTTTTTCATGTGATTGACGCCCTTAGGCTTATGATCAAGTTCTAGTTTCAATTATCACAACAATCAACAATATTGGTTATTCTATCGGTACTCAAGTTGGATTTAGATAAATCATTTTTCAAGCAATTTATATCCTCAACAAGAGTACTATTTTCTTTCTCAAGGTTTCTAACCTTGTCAAGAGTGGTGGTGTGAGCACATGATAGTGATTCATAGGAAGTAAATAAACTATCCTTATCATTTTTCAAAACAATGAATTCCTTTTTCAAATTTTTGTATTTAACAAGTAAGTTTTGGAATTCATCTTGTAGCTCATCATAATCATTTTGTAAATCACTATATTCATTTTTCAATTCATGGTCATAAGAAGTAGAGGTTTAGAACTTACCTCGTTTTCTTCTTCGATGCCCATGAGGCATTGTTCAACTTGTTCATCATGGGAGGTTGTAGAAGGCTTATCCCATGTTGTTGGATTTGATGTTGTATCCATTTGTGAAGTAGATGCTTTTGAGTTGCTCCTTTCATTTGCATATACTTCATAGATGGCTTCTAATTTTGCCATACTTCATGTGCCGATTGAATACCTACAACATGATCAAATTCCAAAGTGGTAAGTGAACAAAGTAAAATATTAAGAGCTTTACCATTTAAAGAGATGATTTTCTTCTCTTCATCATTGAGCTTTTTGAAGCCTTTTGAGGTGTGTGGTGTATCTTTCGTCGGAATGGATTCTCCATTAATGACGGTGTTCCAAATGTCGAACCCGCAACCTTGTAAGTAGCATTCCATTCTTTCTTTCCAAAATATAAAATTTTTGGAATCAAACCGAGGTGGCTTGGTGGTGGAGGTGCTTGGAAAGGTGAGCTTCGTTCAGTAGCCAGACGATCGTTTCTCTTCACTCGCGATGTGAAACGAGCTTGCCAAAGAGTTTGGCTTTGATACCACTTGTAAGTCCAAGCGGCTACGATAATCTAGAGGGGGGGGTGAATAGATTATCTCCATCTTTTCGTTTTCGCCCTCTTTTTCAAACCGAATGCTCAAACACAATAATAAGGTGCGGAATGTAAACAACACACGTCGATTTAAAGAGGTTCAACCCACCTGGGCCTAATCCTCTACCACCCCAAAGTATATCCGGGATGGATTTCGAAAGAAAAAGAATTTTATTAATTACCAAAATTAATACAAATTCAACTTACAACACCTTGAAGAGCACCACACTCTTCTTCAACACCACCTTGAGATTACCACAATCTCACTTGAAGATTACCACAATCTTCCGTCTTGAAGAGCACCGAACTCTCCAACACCACCTTTGGAGATTACCACAATCTCCCTTTGAAGATTACCACAATCTTCCTTCAACGGCACCTTTGAAGATCACCACAATCTTCAATCTTGAAGAATACCAAATTCTTCAACACCTCAAGAGCACCACACTCTTGAAATACCTATCACCTAGATCACCCAAGTGCATTCTTACCACAAGAATACTCACAAGGATATCTTGTGTTTGGTTGATGAATTACAATCAAGATTACACTTTGAAAAATATTACAACTCAAAAGTGCAAGTGTAATCAAGAATGAAAGCTGACCTCAAGATGTGAAAGTGATAGTACTTTTGGCTATTACAACAAGAATGTTGAAATGAATAACAAAGATTATGTGCTTGTGATATCTCTTGTTGTTTGTATCAAGTCTTGTATTTGATCCCTCAAGCTTTCATCTATTTATAGGAGAGCCTTCAAATTTGAATTCCAACATAGGCTCCTCCAAAGGCTCCTCCAAAGGCTCCTCCAACATAGGCTCCTTCATGGGCTCCTCCATGTTTTCTTTTGTCTACAAATAAGACAAAGAGATTAAAATAAATATGGTTGTCTCATAAGGATACAAAAATCAGATTATAGAACAATCCCACATTTTAAGGAAGAATGGTCTGCTGCACAACGGTTATATTTTTTGTTTTGTCAAACTCGAGGGCGGCCGGTTGCGCACAAAAGGGCGTTTGAAATTGTATCTTGAAAAATTACACGGGGCGACCGGTCGAGGGTGCTCGGCCGTCGACATCACCCTAGCCATTCGACCTCTCAAAGATAGAACAGGAGATTTTGCACACTTGCAGTGCACGGTCGACCCACAGGCGGCCGGTCGGCCGACCGACCGATCGACACCCGGGCGGCCGGTCGACCTGCTGATTTTACTTCCGTCTCATTTTCTGTTTCAAAAATCATCTTCAGTCACGGGTTGCCCTATAGGGGCGGCCGGTCGACCAAGAGACAAATATTGTCAATTTTTGTCGAAAATAAAACTCAAGAAATACTCCGGAAATTCAAGTAAAAACATTTTAATCCAATGGGAGTATTAGGACAATATTTTAGAACCATTGTTTTGGTGTAAAAACACATTAACACAAAATCATCAAAAGTGTTGTCCAATTTATATCGAAAATAAACTTGTAGAAATACTCCGGAAAATATTAAAACCATTTAAATCATTTAGGAGTATTTGGACAACCTTTAAAAACATTCTTTTGGTATAAAAACAAAATCATCAAAATCATGATAAAACCATTTATCAAACAATTTCTTGATTTTTTATAAGATTCGAGTATAAAATGGATTATTTAACGGGCGCAAAATTTATTTTTTCACTGAAATTTTATTAGAAGAAACATGTTTGAAACATGTTCGAAACAACAACGTCAAAAAGTCCAGAAAATTTGGCGAGAGCGTAAATTGTCCGAAAAAAATATGGGAGCGTAAATTTGTCCAAAAAAATATCGAGAAGCGTAAAAAGTTGTCATTGTCTACGAAAAGTGGGGCAATTGTGTACATTTCCCTACATTCAACCAGTAGCCTAAATTTATTCTTGGAACAATATTTTATTTTTATATATACGGGGCTTAATTGCAAAATATGCCCTGTAACTTTAGGTTATTCGCATTTTAGGACTTTTTCTTTTTGCCTCTGCACATTTGGACTATAATTTAAAAAATATTGCACATTGAGGATACTTGTCGTCGGAAAATTCCAAATTGATCGAAAATGCTGACGTGGCTCCCGGTTTCATGGCCCACATGCGAATTTTATGATTACCTTTGAGCTAACTGAACTAGATCAGCACTCGATTTTACACGAATGGAGATTCCTTTCATTCAATGGATCGATCCCCTTTTTTTAAGGACTCTTCATTTGAAGTAAGGAAGTGTCGCTCCTGCCACAAATGGAAGGTCTCTCTCTACCTCACAAGCTCTTGGATCCCATGGCTAAGGCCAGCATAGGCCTTCTGCAAAGAGGCTGCACACTGCTTTAAATACAAAGCAAGGTGCAACCACCCTGATTTCCGACCTAGCCCCTCCGGTCTGGCCATCCATGAATTCCTTCACAAAAGAAAATCTCCCATTCTGAAGTCCATCTTCAGCATACTTCTTCCAAAGACACTCGCACTCCAGGGACTTCCTTCATCCAACTTCACCATTACAAGAGCTTCTTCAAAGCCTTCGAAAGTCAAATGCCCAAACTCATTTTCCACACGAGCTTACATCCTATTCTAAAGATTTTAGTATAGAGATCTAGATCCTTTTCTCAAAATGAGAGGCTTTTTTGGAATTATAGTTGGGGACTTGCTTTCAGTTGGTAGACGAGTTTATGGCTATTACTACTTATTCCATTATTCAATTATGTCCCAACCGTAGAAGAATGTGGTAGTTACCGAGATCAAAGGCACAACCCTAAATTTGGATTGTTTTCTTTTTTCTTTTTTTTGGACCAAGGAATAATACAACACATTTTTGCTTGAACCAATGTCGCGTATATAGTCAATCGCTTTCTTTCATTACCTTCTCCAATCCCATCACGGCTTTTTACTTGCATCATCACCTTTTGACTTTTATTCTTTTGTTGGCAGTACTCAATTCCATCCATCCTCTCCTTTCAGTCGAGTTACTTCATACCTCTGATAGGATAAATGAGAGAGGCTATCCGGCGATCCAGGGCTTTTTGGTGAACAACTGATTACATGAATTTTAATATTTTTTTTTTGCCAAATAGGACCATAATGGAGGGAAACTAACTAGACATTAATTGCATTCCCTCCATTTCACCAACCCTATATACAAATAATGCACATACAATATTTTGGGCCCCTCAATTTATAATATTTTCGAGCCCGAGTCGACTGACTCGTCGGCCTCATGAAAGGACCAGCCCTCTTAGTGCGCGCCACTCCCGTCACTAACCACCGCCTTCTTCCACCATCATCTGTCGTCTTTGTCACAAACACAAGTGCAGAGCCGGTCCTAGGTTTCAGGGGCCTGGAATAAAGGAAAAAGGAGGGCCTCTATGGTTTACATAAAAAAATTTAAAAATGACAAGATCAATGTAATAAATATAATTTCATTGTTTTAATATGTAAAATAAGATATGTAATAACAAATATATAATACTCCAAATTTAATATTTCGATCTTATTAAAATAAATCACGAAAAAATTATTCACTATAATTAAAAAAAAAAGACAAAAACAAAACTACTAATAAATTAGTTATGAAAAATCCACTCTTTGGTTTTGAATACTGTTTTGAATATATGACATAAGGTTGAATAAATTGGATTTTATTTTTTATTTTTGCAAAAAGGAAAAACTAAAAAAAGAGAATTGTTTACCCCTGACTGATCTCTGGACCTCCAAAGAAGAAGTCAAAACACAACACCACTCAACCAACTTGCATTCTTATTAATTTGTGTCAACCTTTACGTTTTGTATTTATTACATATATACGTGTATATATATATATATATATTTAAAAAAACTCTCTGGAGGCCCTTGCCGACAGGCCTCCTATGCGGCGACACCACCTGCACCGCCTTAAGGCCGGCCCTGCACAGGTGTTGGTTGGACATTATAAATTCCCAAATTTCTAAACCCTTAAGCCCTAGCCTCCCAAACTAGGTAATTACTAATTTCAGTTCTTCAATTCTTATAGTTTAGTTTTCATTATTTTCCAATTTATGTGATTAATTTATGTTAAATTCTGTAAGTTTTAGGTTATGTATGGTTTGTGATGATGTTAAGAGAAATTTATATTTGTATGGGCTGTCAACACCCTTTGTATAATATTTGAAGAGTTCAAACAATTTTGTTTATATGTTGTCCATATAGGGTTAAATACAAAAATTTACATAGTTCATACGTTAAAGTGTAACAAAAAATAGTTTGTAGATAAAGTGTAAAAATGAAAATGTAACTAATTATATTATATTGGGGTAAAATTTTAACTTAATGATTGTAGATACGTAAATTTTGTTGGCCAATTAAAGATTGTCAAATGTCAAATTCTTATAAATCAAGATTTATCTTGATTTATTATTATTTCTTTTGATAAATATCACAATTTGTGATTAAAGAGATAAATATTAAATCTTAAAGGATCAATCAAATTAGAGTCTTCACCATATGAGATATCCAAGAACCCCTCTCCTACAAGTATAAATAGGGATCATTCTCAAGGAACTAAATCACAATTCAAAGAGAAGAAATCCAAGCAAGAAGGCGGTGGAGGAAATTCTCTCAAGTCGAGAAGAACAAATTCAAGGAGATCCACGGTGTTCAAGACGTTCATTGCGGATTCCACTCAAATCACGGCGTTTGATTCGGGAATAAGCTTTCAAGCCCTCGAGTTAACGTTATTGAAGTCAAATCCATCTTGGAGGAAGATTGAAGAGTCAAATCCACCAAGAAGTTCTCATATCCAATTCAAATATCGTCAAAAATATCACGTTTGATTCGGGATTAAGCTGTCAAGCCCTCGGATTAACGTTATTCAAATTCAAGTTCAAGTTTGGAGAATATCAAACTAAAGAGTTCATATCCAAATTCTCAAATTCCAGATATTATATTCTTGAAGAGAAGGATCATAGGATTTTCTAGAGATTGTAATCCATATTTAATATTTTGATTCATATATAAATTCAATTTGTACTATTTTTCTTGTTTATTAATTTTCAGATAATAAAAATTTGTGTTACAAATTTTTGGAACGCCCAGTGGGACAGTCTCTACCTCTCATCTCATCTCTTCAAATCAAGTCCAAATATCAACAAAGATGGCCATTCATTCCAAGTCCACAAATATTGACCTTTTAATGCTGAACTACGAAGCCACTACTCCTAAATACAAGCATAAGGGGGCAAGGAAAGATGGCGAGTCATCGAACCATGAATTTACTTCTCCAACAAAATGAAGAGGCACGAAAACAAGATGGCAAATATAGAGCTGCAAATAAAGAATCATTGGGCCCGCTCGACATGCATGCACATTCTACAAGCTCAAACTTTGAAATTGTAGCAGCCATGATGGTCCAAGCTTCTTCACTCGAAGAGCAACTTGCAAATTTGACGAAGGGCATTGAAGGACTTACAAAACATGTTCAAGAGCGAGATTCCCAAATCATGAAGTTAATAGACAAAGTAGACCAAGTTGATTCAAGTCGTGTGATGGGTAAACAAGTCGAAGATCAAGATGATGTCGAAACATCCACAAGACAACAACCAAACGAAAAAGAGGAGTCTCCCACAAAGGAGTTGTAAAACTCATCTGATGGTTTGATTCCAATTGACCAAGTGAAGGAATTCATTAAAGGGACTATCAAAGAAAAGTTCGATGAAAGCTCTAAGTCAACTTCACCTTATGTCAAGCCATATACTTTGAGAATTGATAATTTGAAGATGCCCATTGGCTATTAACCCCCGAAGTTCCAACAATTCGACGGCATTGGCAATCCAAAACAACATGTACGTGGCTCACTTTATTGAAACGTGTAATGATGATGGGACTTATGGTGATCACTTAGTGAAGCAATTTGTCCAATCCTTGAGATGAAGTGCATTTTATTGGTACACTGACTTGGGGGCAAATTCAATTGACAATTGGGAGCAGTTGGAACGGGAGTTTCTTAACCATTTCTATAGTACACGACGAACTGTTAGCATGATTGAACTCTCAAATTCATGCCAGTGGAAGGGAAAATCTGTCATTGACTATATCAATCATTGGAGGGAGTTAAGCCTCAACTGCAAAGATCAATTGTCAAAGGCCTCATCAATTGAAATGTGCATCCAAGGAATGCATTGGAGTCTATGCTAGATACTTCAAGGAATAAAGCCAAAAACTTTTAAAGAGTTAGCAACTCGAGTACATACCATTGAGATAAGTTTGAATTTTGGCCAACAAGAATGCCCAAGTGTCGTCAATGATGATGACGATGACGAGGAAGTGGAGCCATCTTCAACTTCGCAACGCTCCTAGATGTGAGCATAAACCATCTAAAGTTGACAAATTAAATTATGTTCAAATGCTCCTTGATAAGAGTTTAAACTATCAATAACACTCCTTGACATGAGTATAAAAGGTCCATATATCAAAATCAAATGATTACTCCTTGATACGAGTATAAACTATCAATATGTTTCATATTCAAATGATTACTCCTTGATACGAGTATAAACTATCAATATATCTCACATTCAAATCAAGACTCTTTGATACGAGTTTAAACTATCTGTAAGTCCAAGCGACTACGATAATCTAGAGGGGGGTGAATAGATTATCTCCATCTTTTCGATTTTACTCTCTTTTTCGAACCGAATGCTCAAAGACAATAATAAAAGTGCGGAATGTAAACAACACACGTTGATTTAAAGAGGTTCAACCCACCTAGGGCCTAATCCTCTACCACCCCAGTATATCCGGGATGGATTTCAAAAAGAAAAAAGATTTTATTAATTAACAAAATTAATACAACACCAACTTACAACAACACCTAGAAGAGCACCACACTCTTCTTCAACAACACCTTCAAGATTATCACAATCTCTTTTGAAGATCACCACAATCCTCAACGGCACTTTGCGAAGATCACCACAATCTTCCAACTTGAAGAGCACCGAACTCTCCAACACCACCTTTGGAGATTACCACAATCTCCCTTTGAAGATTACCACAATCTTCCTTCAACGGCACCTTTGAAGATCACCACAATCTTCAATCTTGAAGAATACCAAATTCTTCAACACCTCAAGAGCACCACACTCTTGAAACACCTATCACCTAGATCACCCAAGTGTATTCTTACCACAAGAATACTCACAAGGATATCTTGTGTTTGGTTGATGAATTACAATCAAGATTACACTTTGAAAAATATTACAACTCAAAAGTGCAAGTGTAATCAAGAATGAAAGCCTAGACCTCAAGATGTGAAAGTGATAGTATTTAGCTATTACAACAAGAATGTTGAAATGAATAACAAAGATTATGTGCTTGTGATATCTCTTGTTGTTTGTATCAAGTCTTATTTTTGATCCCTCAAGCTTTCATCTATTTATAGGAGAGCCTTCAAATTTGAATTCCAACATAGACTCCTCCAAAGGCTCTTCCAACATAGGCTCCTTCATGGGCTCCTCCATGTTTTCTTTTGTCTACAAATAAGACAAAGAGATTAAAATAAATATGGTTGTCTCATAAGGATACAAAAATCAGATTATAGAACAATCCCACATTTTAAGGAAGAATGGTCTGCTTGCTGACAACGGTTATATTTTTTTGTCAAAACTAAAGGCGACCGGTTGCGCACAAAGGACATTTGAAATTGTCTTGAAAAATTACACGGGCGACCGGTCGAGGGTGCTCGACCGGTCGACATCACCCCAGCCGGTCGACCTCTCCAAAAATAGAACAGGGAGATTTTGCACACTTGCAGTGCCGGTCGACCCACTGGCGGCCGGTCGGCCGATCGGATCGGTCGACGCCGAGCGACCGGGCCGACCTGCTTGATTTTTCTTCCGTCTCATTTTCTGTTTCAAAATCATCTTCAGTACGGGTTGCCCTATAGGGCGACCGTCAACCAAGAGACAAATATTGTCCAATTTTATCAAAATTAACCTCAAGAAATACTCCGAAAAATTCGTAAAAACATTTTAAACTAATCGTGAGTATTTAGGACAATATTAGAAATATAGTTTCAATGTGAAAACCCATTGACATAAAAACTTTGAAAGTGTTGTCCAATATTAATCGAAAATAGA
The DNA here is from genome assembly GCA_016081115.2 of Rehmannia glutinosa. Classification (NCBI taxonomy): domain Eukaryota; kingdom Viridiplantae; phylum Streptophyta; class Magnoliopsida; order Lamiales; family Orobanchaceae; genus Rehmannia; species Rehmannia glutinosa. Next base: position 294,657 of record JABTTQ020001697.1, on the reverse strand, counting down.
CTTGAGCAAATACTCCGGAAAATATCAAAACTATTTTAAATCATTTAGGAGTATTTGGACAACCTTTAAAACCATTGTTTTGGTGTAAAAACAAAATCATCAAAATCATGATAAAACCATTTTTCAAACAATCTCCCCATTTTTGATGATTACAAACCAAAACAATTTTAACGAGATCGATTTTGAAAACAAAACAATTTTACCGATAAAAAGGAACTTTCCGTTGTGAGCGACAACATTCCATGCAATAAAAACACAAGGATGGGAGTAGAGATATTTAAACACATATAGCAAATGCTCCCCCTATCAACATGCACAACAAGAATTATATAGAAGCAACTTAAACATAAGCTAAAAGCTTAGCTTTTCAATATTGAGCTTAAGTATCAAAACTTAAAAAACTCCCCCTGTCAAAGAGACATCGTTAGAAACATATATAAGTCCATACTACAACCAATGGACCATGATTCATACATAACCAAAATGCACCAAGAGGACTAAATATGATCCACAACTTATGGCTTTATGAAGCCATAGCTTTTATGAGCTAAAGAGCTTATAACCTGTTTCTTCACTTGTTTCTCCCCCTTTGGAATCATCAAAAAGAATGTTAGCACGATAAATACATCATATATTCATATCAAAGTGCGCAAGTAAACCGATGTATCGAGTTATTTGATCATTGAAGCTTTTAAACCAAATAGGAGGGAAGAGTCGAATCATACGACTTGTAGAAGCTTATGAAAGATCATTTGACAAGCAAAACATGATCTCTATAAATATATAAGACTTTTGAAATCGAGAGAATCACGTAGGTGATGAATTTTTCATTGAAACATTTTATCAAACACTTGGAGGGCGTCAAAAATTGAAAAAGATATATATATATATATATATATATATAGCCCTTGTAAATGAAATCAAGCCGAGTTTTTCATCACCAAATACAATTTAACAAATATCATTCATCAACAATCAATAAGCTTATCACAAACATATATGCATTGCATCAAGAAAAATACATATAAGCCACAAACTCAAGGGTTCAACCCAATTGAGCTAAAGAGAGTGAAATTCTTACCATTCGATCGGTAAAGATGAGCAAAGATGATGATAATCGAGCTAGATAATCCCCAACATATGTAATGTATGCAACAAAACTCATTTGAAGTGAGTTGTGTGTGCAAATGACAAAGGGGACGAAATAGAGTTGAAAGGGGCCAAACTGGCTAAGTAAAAGAACAAAGATGATTTAAGCCAAGAGATCACAGTGGGTGACCGGTCAAGGGCTAGGGCGGCCGACGAGCCGAGGTGGGCGACCGTCGACCACTTGCCCTGGCGACCAACGCTTTTTCGTTTTGCAAATTCCGAGGTTTGATCCAAAATCCGATTTTTCGCCCTAAGTTTTAAAAACGTGCAAAATGCAGACGTAGACCTCATTCAATATACATTATGTCATAATCAAGCTTGAAATAAGGTAAAATACTCGGCGGTTAACGAAAATAATCCGCGAGTTATCCTTGAGACGGAATTAAACACATCTCAAGTTTTTGTTAAAACATGCAATCCCTTAACAATTATATCGAATCTCAATATGTTTAGTTCGATTATGACGAACCATAGTTTGAATAATTTTGACCGGACTTGTTATCCCGAAAAATGAGAACGTTTTAAAGCTTTGGATACAACAAGTCATAAGAAGAAGTGCCTTTCAAATATTTGAAAATTTCTTTTAACGGCACTTTAATGAGATTCGTTGGGAGAGTTTTTGAAGTCGAGCATATAGACATAATGCATATGGAATGTCGAGTCTATAGAAATAATACAAGAAAACATACCTCGAATTTGTTTGTCAACCGACATGTCTTTCTCAACCTTTGTCAATCTTTAGCTATAGAGGTTGAGATAGTTCTTCTTTCTTCAATGCCTAACTCCTTCAAGAGTTCTTTTGAAATATAATCATCTTATTTGCATTGAATAATTTGAAGTCCAAGCAATAAATTGAGCTCCCCCATCATGCTCATCTCGAGTTCACTTAGTATCAACTTAGAGAAATATCTTGCACAAATATTCATTAGTGACACTAAAAATATTCTCATAAATATGCACAAGTTTAAACAATCTTGCCCTTTACAAACAAAGAGAGTAGTATCAACTTTACCTCTTGTAAAATCATTTAGCAAAAATAGCTAAGTCTATTATACTATACACGGGGTACTTGTTTTAAACCATACAAGGCCTTAAAAACAATCATTTGGCCTAGAAAAATTTTAAACCCCGGAGGTTGTTTTACATAGACTTCTTCTTGAATAAAACCATTGAGAAAATTGGATTTAACATCCATTTGGTAAAGCTAGAAATTTTCTTAAAACAAGAATGGGCAAGTAAAATGCAAATAGCTACTAAATGTGCTATGAGTGCAAATGTTACATCAAAATCAATTACCTTCTTCTTGGAAATACCTTCGAGCTACTAACCTCGCCTTAGTTCGACCAATGTTGCCTTGGTCATCGAGTTTATTCCGAAATACCCTTTTTGTCTACTTCATTACTATCATCATAGGGCATCCGATTTGTCTAAGGTGTTCACAATAGAACATATACATCCAAATTTTTGAGGTAACAAATATTTGGAGTACTTCATTTCTCATCTACACAACTTAACAAACTTATTAACGGCATCGCTTATATAAGCAAGAGAAAAATAGCCAAGGTGTAAAAACATGCCTCAATCATCAATTACAAAATATCTTGCATAAGAGCATAGTAGAAACAGACACTATATATATATAGACCATGAAGCAAGAAACACATACTATGCATTTAGAATATCATCAAGAGTCTAATAAATCATGCAAGTTCAAATAAGCTTAAGAAAGCTATAAAAGGTCTCTTTTGAAATTTGAAAATCCGATAGCATATAGTTGAGACCTCATTTAAAAGAATTATTTGAACAAGAGTTGACAAAGCAAATATGTGCAATCAAATATCTAATAGTGTCTTTCAAAAAATCTAGAAATCCTCTTAATGGCACTTTGTATGAAATACTATAAGCACATAGGCACATGGCAATATATATCGAGTCTATAAGAGTAAGAATAACACAAGTAAACGTACCTCGATAATTTATGCCTATCTTGACAAATAATGACGTAAATGGCCATTAGTGAAAATATGTAAATCCTACACAATTCTTAAAACAAATCTAGCACAAATCATAATGATAGAAGTGTAGGCTAAGAGATATCACAAGTAAGCTCATGCCAAAAAATCCATAAAAGATGATAACACACTTTAGTCTACAAAAATGCACAAGAGTTTTAAAAACATCATATAAGGTCTTCTTTTTCAAAAAAATTTTAAAAGCACAAATATATATTAAAGACCTTAATAAAAAAAATACTTGAAAACTCATTTTGCAATTGAGACACAAATAAAAACATGCATAAAATTAAAATAAAATGCATATATAAATGGAGAGATACGGTTTACCAATTACGCCGTTTCCATGGGTTGTGTCTTTCCCATTCTTGATGATATCTTCCCCTTGAGAAGTCACTTTGTTGATGATGACTTCTTTGATTACTCCATTTCCAAGGTTGGTTACCTTCCCATTGTTGATGGTTTCTTCTTCTTTGAAAATCATCTTGTTGATGATGTCTTTGCCATTTCCAAGGATTGTGTTCTTCCCATTTTTGATTATACGTTTTTCTTGGAAATTGGCTTTGTTGAGAATAGTTTCTCCTTCTTTGATCAAATGAAATGTTCATTTGATGTTTTCTTGGTGGCATGAATTTTCTTCGATTATTACTTCGTCGGGTACCTAATAACACATTATTTTGTGGTACCCTCATGTGTTTGGGTCCTTTAGGATTAGCTTTGAGACTTTTAGGTCTCCAACAATAATTAGAGCTATTTCTAGCCCGACAAGAATTAGCCGTATGACCCTTTTTGCCACAATAAAAACAAGTAATAATTCTAGGAGCATAATGACCAATATGCATAGTGACTTGATCCTTTTTCATATGATTAACAACATTAGGCTTATGATCAAGTCCTTTATCACAATTATGAATATCAACAATATTGGACATTTTATTGGTACTCAAGTTGGATTTTAATAAATCCTTTTTCATGCAATCAATATTCCCAACAAGAGTACTATTTTCTTTCTCAAGGTTTCTAACCTTATCAAGAGTGGTGGTGTGAGCACATGATAAAGATTCATAGGAAGTAAATAAACTATCCTTATCATTTTTCAAAACAATGAATTCCTTTTTCAAATTTTTGTATTTAACAAGTAAGTTTTGGAATTCATCTTGTAGCTCATCATAATCATTTTGCAAATCACTATATACATTTTGCAATTTATTGTCATAAGAAGTAGAGGGTTTAGAACTTACCTCGTTTTCTTCTTCGATGCCTATAAGGCATTGTTCAACTTCTTCGTCATGGGAGGTTGTAGAAGGCTCATCCCATGTTGTTGGATTTGATGTTGTATCCATTTGTGAAGTAGATGCTTTTGAGTTGCTCCTTTCATTTGCATACACTTCATAGATGGCTTCTAATTTTTGCCATACTTCATGTGCCGATCGAATACCTATAACATGATCAAATTCCAAAGTAGTAAGTGAACAATACAAAATACTAAGAGCTTTACCATTTAAGAAGATGATTCTCTTCTCTTCATCATTGAGGTCTTTGAAGCCTTTAGAGGTGTGTGGTGTATTCTTCGTTGGAATGGATTCTCCATTGATGACGGTGTTCCAAATATCAAGCCCGCAACCTTGTAAATAGCATTCCATTCTTTCTTTCCAAAATATAAAATTTTTGGAATCAAACCGAGTTGGCTTGGTGGTGGAGGTGCTGGAAAGATGAGCTTCGTTCGAGTCCGACGATCGTTTCTCTTCACTCGCGATGTGAAACGAGCTTGCCAAAGAGTTTGGCTCTGATACCAATTGTAAGTCCAAGCGGCTACGATAATCTAGAGGGGGGGTGAATAGATTATCTCCATCTTTTCGAATTTACTCTCTTTTTCGAACCGAATGCTCAAAGACAATAATAAAAGTGCGGAATGTAAACAACACACGTCGATTTAAAGAGGTTCAACCCACCTAGGGCCTAATCCTCTACCACCCTAGTATATCCGGGATGGATTTCAAAAAGAAAAAAGATTTTATTAATTAACAAAATTAATACAATACCAACTTACAACAACACCTAGAAGAGCACCACACTCTTCTTCAACAACACCTTCAAGATTATCACAATCTCTTTTGAAGATCACCACAATCCTCAACGGCACCTTGCGAAGATCACCACAATCTTCCAACTTGAAGAGCACCGAACTCTCCAACACCACCTTTGGAGATTACCACAATCTCCCTTTGAAGATTACCACAATCTTCCTTCAACGGCACCTTTGAAGATCACCACAATCTTCAATCTTGAAGAATACCAAATTCTTCAACACCTCAAGAGCACCACACTCTTGAAACACCTATCACCTAGATCACCCAAAGTGTATTCTTACCACAAGAATACTCACAAGGATATCTTGTGTTTGGTTGATGAATTACAATCAAGATTACACTTTGAAAAATATTACAACTCAAAAGTGCAAGTGTAATCAAGAATGAAAGCCAGACCTCAAGATGTGAAAGTGATAGTAAGATTAAAGCTATTACAACAAGAATGTTGAAATGAATAACAAAGATTATGTGCTTGTGATATCTCTTGTTGTTTGTATCAAGTCTTATTTGTGATCCCTCAAGCTTTCATCTATTTATAGGAGAGCCTTCAAATTTGAATTCCAACATAGGCTCCTCCAAAGGCTCTTCCAACATAGGCTCCTTCATGGGCTCCTCCATGTTTTTCTTTTGTCTACAAATAAGACAATAGAGATTAAAATAAATATGGTTGTCTCATAAGGATACAAAAATCGATTATAGAACAATCCCACATTTTAAGGAAGTATGGTCCGCTACACAACGGTTATATTTTTTTGTCAAACTAAAGGCGACCTTGCGCACAAAAGGACGTTTGAAATTGTACTTGAAAAATTACACGGGCGGCCGTCGAGGTGCTCGACCGTCGACATCACCCCTAGCCGGTCGACCTCTCCAAAAATAGAACAGGAGATTTTGCACACTTTGCAGTGCCGGTCGACCCACGGGCGGCCGGACGGTCGACGCCCGATCGGCCGGCCGACCGCTTGATTTTTCTTCCGTCTCATTTTCTTTCAAAAATCATCTTCGGGTATAGGGCGACCGATCGACCAAGAGACAGAAATATTGTCCAATTTTTATCGAAAATTAACCTCAAGAAATACTCCGAAAAATTCGTAAAAACATTTTAAACTAGTCGGGAGTATTTAGGACAATATTAGAAATATAGTTTCAATGTGAAAACCCATTGACATAAAAACTTTGAAAGTGTTGTCCAATATTAATCGAAAATAGACTTGAGCAAATACTCCGGAAAATATTAAAACTATTTTAAATCATTTAGGAGTATTTGGACAACCTTTAAAACCATTATTTTGGTGTAAAAACAAAATCATCAAAATCATGATAAAACCATTTTTCAAACACTATCAACATATCTCAAATTGAAATGTCTACTCCTTGATACGAGTATAAACTATCAATATGTCTCATATTCAAATGATTACTCCTTGATACGAGTATAAACTATCAGAATATCTCACATTCAAATCAAGACTCCTTGATACGAGTTTAAACTATCAACACATCTCAAATTCAAATGTCTACTCCTTGATACGAGTATAAACTATCAATATATCTCAAATTTAAATGAAGCCTTGTTGATACGAGTATAAACTATCAATATATCTAAAATTCAAATGAAGACTCCTTGATATGAGAATAAACTATCTATATATAAATTCTAGAACTCCTTGATATGAGTTTAAACTATCTTTATGTTCCAAGTCAAGCGAAATGTCGTGAGTAAATCATCGGATGAAAGAATTTGAGGTATGTTCACTTTAGCATTCATTGAAACAAATGCACGCGAACAAGTCTCGAGGGGGCATTTGTAGACATGTAAATTTTGTTGGCCAATTAAAGATTGTCAAATGTCAAATTCTTATAAATCAATATTTTTCTTAATTTATTATTATTTCTTTTGATAATTATCACAATTTGTGATTAAAGAGATAAATATTAAATCTTAAAGGACCAATCAAATTATAGTCTTCACCATATGAGATATCCAAGAACCCCTCTCCTACAAGTATAAATAGGGGTCATTCCCAAGGAATTAAATCATAATTCAAAGAGAAGAAATCCAAGTAAGAAGGCGGTATAGGAAATTCTCTCAAGTCGAGAAGAACAAATTCAAGGAGATCCACGGTGTTCAAAGCGTTCATTGCGGAGTCCACTCAAATCACGGCGTTTGATTCGGAATAAGCTTTCAAGCCCTCGAGTTAACGTTATTGAAGTCAAATACATCTTGGAGGAAGATCGAAGAGTCAAATACACCAAGAAGTTCTCATATCCAAGTCAAATATCGTCAAATATATCACGTTTGGTTCGGGATGAAGCTGTCAAGCCCTCGGTTTAACGTTATTCAAATTCAAGTTCAAGTTTGGAGAAGATCAAACTGAAGAGTTCATATCCAAATTCTCAAATTCCATATATTATATTCTTGAAGAGATGTGAGGCCCCAATTTTAAACATATTCTACGATGATGTATAGTGACAAAATCTCGGCTAAGTGTCGCAATATCTATTAAAGATGAGATATGATACTCAAATTATTTATTTCTTTCAACGACGATTACTCTTTCCCTATTTCGAGCATACCGATTATATTCTTCCTCAAGTATTAATTCGTGATCGACTATAGATGACTTTAAGTATTATTGGACCCCTTAAAATTTTATAAGTACATTCCAATCCGTATACAAATATTCCACCTTATTCTATAATACATTCTCAACCAACTTCTAATTTATTTATTTATTTTTTTGAAAATACCCATCTTGTTATTTTACATCCTTATTTTAAACTCCTATATATTTATCTATATATACTTGTACATTTTATTTTCCCTTAATTTTTTTAAAAAAGACAAAGAAAAAAAAAATTATCATCCTACACCAAATTTTCGGTCATAAATTCCACCTAATAATTCTTTACCATAAAAAAAAAAATCAAAATTCAACTTCCTATCCCATCACTTTCGGCTATATTATGTAGAGGGGAGTCAAATTTGTTTTTTTTATGGAACCTACCTATTAGTCCTACTACATATATTGACTATCAATTACATTATTGTACATAAAAAGAAAAAAAATATAATATAAATGACCCTCCCACATGCATTTCGGCCATATCTATTAGGTGGGGGGACCAATTCCACTCTTTTCTCCTACAAACATCCACTTTACCCCAATAATTAACTTCCAAAAAGATTTCTCAAAAAAAAAAAAAAAAAACTTCCAAAAAGAAAATAAAATAAAAATAAAAATTTCTAACCCCACCCCTTAAGAAAATCGGTCATAGCAACCTTTTTAGGAGAATCAATCCATTTTTTCCCAACAACAACTCATCTATATTCCCCTTTTCATTAAACAACTACAAAAGAAAAAGAAAACAAAAACAAAAACATCACCCTCCAACACATCAAATTCGGCCATCATGTGTGAGTGGGGAACAAAGTCTATTTTCTCATTCTATCACTCATCAATTCTCCCCACTTCCTCTCATTCCAACTCTAAGACACCAAAACACAACAACTTCCCTCCTCTTCTTTCCCTTTGGCCGAAAACTATAAGAAAATAATTGGTAAGAAATATTGTCTTCTATTTTCCATTCTTCTCAAGCTTCAACTTCTTTCTTCATCTTTCTAATTTGAAGCACAATTCTTTCTTGAAATTTTCTTATGGTCATAAGATACAAGTGGTGGAGGAGAAGAGAAGAAACCTTGATGTTAAGTGGATATTTTGAGACCTTAACCTAGCCACAAGACTTGATGAAGGTAATGACCATTTTAATTTTATACATTTTTTTTGGGACCTAAATATAGAAATTTTTGGACTTAGGGGCTGAGCTTGGAGGGTTTTGGATTTAAAGACAAGAAGAAGGAGATTTGTTCATTTTAGAATGACTACTTGGAAGTTATTAAGGTGGGTGGAAAAATTCTTTCAACTTCTAGGTGTTTTATTTAAAAATGCATGTATTATTTTGATTTTGAGCACTTGAGATATATATTATGTATTGCATGCTATTTTCAGACGTTGGAAAAATTCTCAATTGTTGCTCAAAAATGCGATTTATCGAAAAATAGGGCATACATGTACACTTTATTGTTATACTTGATGAAATTTTGTGTGAAAATGATATGTATGTGTATAACTCTTGAAATCTATGTTTTGAATGATTTATAACCTGGACAAGTCGAGCATAATTGATTAAATTTCAACTTTTGGACTTAAAATGCAAAAATAGAAAGTTGGTGGACTTAATTGCAAGAAAATAAAACTTAAGGGATCCCTCTGTAATTTTCGATTTTTGGGACTGAACTCAGGTTCAAAAATTATGTTTTGACATTTTACTAAAGTTTTAAGAGTTTTTAGATAAATAAAATCAACCCTTAAAAGCCCAAGGACTAGATTGTAAAATTTGAGAACTTTAAGGGCTATTTTGCAAATTTCAAAACTGTATCAGACCCTAATTTTAAAATTTGAAATTTTAACTCTTAAGGGACTGGAAATAACATATTTTAAGTGTATTCCAAAAATCCAAGTGTTTAGAGCTTGGAAATATAAAAATTGAGGGACCAAATTGTAAAAGATTAAACTTGAGGACCAAAATACAATTTCCAGGACTTATGCAGTCCATGCACCTGGAAATACTAATTTAACTATAACATAATTATATCTTGGACCCAAAGTTCAAATTTCATAACAATTGGACCCATAAAAGCCTTAAAGACAATTATTTCAAAATGGGACAAAAATCAAATTTTCAAAAGTTAAAGGACCTAAACTTATTTCTTTTTAAAACTGCTTTTGTCCCAATATTCCACTAACCATAGTGATATTTTACAACTGGAATCACATTAAAAGCCCTTCCGGTTTGTGAGTTCCAATTATTTTAAACTTGGAGCCCGAAATGGCAATTTTAAAAAATTTGGGGCCATTATAAGAATTTTATAAAAAAAACTCGACCGCAAAACTTTAAAAAACCTGAATCTCGGAATAATTTGGAGAATTTAGGAACTGACCTCATAATGTTTCAAGGTCGGGATATTTATTTATTCAATTTTTAACCCCAAAAGTATTGGTTTTTACAAAACGGGGCTAATTGTAAATTTTCTTTTTATCAATGACCTAACTCAAATTATTTTTCTTTTACTAAAACAGCCTTGGACCCTCTGACTTCAATTCTTAATTAAAATATTTTATTTTCTCAAAAACCCCTTGACTTATCGGACCGCCCGACCGATTAATACCCGATCGCGGGCGACTTCCCTAAATCTTGCGATTTGAATCTATAATGGGACTTATGTTCCACCTAATCTTTCAAGTCGAAGATTGCTTATCCTCCCTATAATCATCTTCATCCAAATAACTCCACCAACGCCATAATTGCTACTCGCAAATTTTCAAAATTTTCCCGAATCGCTTCCCTGAATCAATAATACTTTCATTGCCTGGTTGACTACCCGAACTTGTATTTACTTTCCTACTTGAGTCAACTTGGTGTGTCGAGCTCACGATCGGAATGGATACGTCGGGGATGGAACCGGCACTCCGCTATTCCACTCTTCCTACCCCATCGTCCTAATCCCGCAATCGAGGGACGGAGTTTGTCCAAGGGAAGCGGGTCATAGTTTGAGGTATAATCATGATTATGACAGATCCGAGCCTTGCTAGCTCCCACTCGTGGATTTTGTCTTTGCTGCACGGAGTGATAAGGTGACAGTCTTGACCATCTTACTCGGGAGTTACAAGGAAGAACGAAGGAATCGTTTGCGATCCACATGATTCCGGAGTTAACCGGACCCGCTTGGTTGGCGCTTACAAACCGTGCGCAACCGCTACTTGTATTGCATAGGTTGGCGCTACAAATCCGTGCACGCAACCGCTATTTGCCTTTGCATAGATTGGCGTTACTGCACGCAATCCTCCTCCGATCGCTTGAACCATAGTGCTGCGTGACCACGAATCGTTTTCTTAAATCGTATAAGTATATTACATAAATATATTTTTCATGACGCTTGTGGATTGTGTGTGAATTCATGCATCATCTCTCACGCATTTTCATACAACTAAATTTCTCGCATTAACTATATATATCGCCACACTTGCACACGATCACCCCATCCACCGAGATTTCTCGTCTCACCCCTTCCTCGTTTTCTAACCTTAGAAGATGACTTTGTCGAAGAAGAACCCCGCTTGATTGAACTCTCGAGCTCCGCCCGTTGAACTCATTTCCTATCGTTATCTATGTTCTTTGGGCTATTTTCTTTTATTTTTCGATGTTGACTCTTTTATTTCCTTTGAAATTCTGGACTGTAATTGAAGAGCGTAAGACCCCTTTGACACTTAAGCTGTGATATGATGTGTACTTTATTCCTAGTTCTGGACTGTAAGCTATTAAGTTGTTGGGATGTAATTGTAATCTTGTTGTACTTGTAGTTTTTCCGCTGCTTTAGACATTGTTTCACTTGGGATTGTTGCATTGTTTTCTAGGATGTTGGGTTTATTTCTGTTTAAGTGATTGATCGCCGTGTCACGTTTGGGGCGTGACAAGAGAAGAATCAGAGGATTTTCTAGAGATTGTAATCTATATTTAATATTTTGATTCATATATAAATTCAATTTGTACTATTTTTCTTGTTTGTTAATTTTCAAACAATAAAAATTTGTGTTACAATGATCCTTACAAGAATTTTTTTTTTTTTAGGAAAGATCCTTACAAGAATTGAGATTGCCGTTTAGCGTATAATTATAAGTCATTGTATCAACATCAATTTAATGCGTATTAAGACATTAGAACCATATTTCCTGAAGCAATCACAAAAATCGATTTTATGTGATCCAAGCAATCCGGAATAGGATGTTGAATCATAATGCGTATTAACATGAATTAATTAATTTGTACAAACAATAAGAATTGAGATTACCCTTGTAGCGTGCTTTCAAAATCTTCACAAAATTCCACGCTCCAAACCCTCAAGCCTTCTTCATGTTCTCCAAGAACTCAAGAATGCGCAAGATGAATCTCTCTTGTGTGTGTGGGCACAAAATGATCGATAGATGTTATTAAGTAGGAAGAGGAAATAATTAACTATGGAAACTTTTGCCAAAAGGAAAGTATTACTTTAGGTAATATTCTGATTGGCAAATCAAATCATATTGATTGGCAAATCATATGATTTATCTTCTTTCCAAAATTATCTCAATCACCCACTTAATTAAATACATCGCATTAATAAATTATAACTCTTATAATTTATTCCTAGGTTCTTTTTCTAGAGCCACCAAAGGGACTGATCGGACCCATTAGACTAAGCTCAATAAATTAATTTCGATCCAATCAACTCTTGATCAATCAAAATAATTTATTAATCTTATTCCATTCCACTAAAGGGATAAGATTGCACCCTTAATCTAATTGAAATTATCAAGCCAATAATTAAATCCTCCGATTTGTCGATCTTACATGTCACCCCCGTTGATCAACTAAATATTAGAAATATGATAAAATGACCAAAATCCATTTTCTAATATTTATAATCTCAATCCTCATCTTCTATCTGACAGTCCCATGTGATTGCCATCACATCATGAATTCAACAACAAATGTCGAATTACTGAGCTCAGATTATACTGTCTATTAGAAGAACACATGAGATCGTGATCATGCCTATTAAATAGGTGACGGATTCCATATTGTGAATATATGTTCCTTATTATTTTACTTTAATTCCCAAAGCATCGAGATATTGATCATCAATTTAATCTCACTCATTGATGCCTCAAAGAACTTCAAGTTAGTAATCAAAGTTCATTACCCACTCAGGATTAATGTGTCACGTACGATAATCAAGTGAAATTAAATATCTATTGGTCAATTAAATATTTAATTTCACGTGGTCCAGTCCAATACATTTAGAAAATGTATTAACAATTTTATTACCAAAGTCAAGATAAACTTCAATAAAATTGAGACGATCTTATCAAAATAAATTGTCCATATTTATATACCGATCGTGGACTTTAATTCTTTGAATTGAATTATAAATTGAATCTTTCTGTGTTTAACAACTTAAACACTCAATTTATAATATCAAACAATTCATGGACATATGCAAGCTCGATATATATGAAAATAATATTTTATTCAAAATGTCAATTACATAATAATTTACTCGTAGGCACAATACTACCAACATTCTCCCACTTGCCCTAGAGTAAATGAGACATGTCTAGTACACCCATACTTTCAATATGCCCCTCAAAACTTCTAGTTGGTAAACTTTTAGTAAAGGGTCAAAGAAGATTTTCTGCAGATGCTATCTTGCTTACTAACACATCTCCTCGTTGAACGATATCCCTGACAAGGTGATACTTTCGTTCTATGTGTTTTCCACGTTGATGGTTTCTGGGTTCTCTTGTGTTTGCCACTGCACCACTGTTGTCACAGTACAATGTAATGGCTTGCGATGCAAATGGAACCACCTCAATGCTTAGCAGAAAGTTCCTCAGCCACACGGCTTCTTTGGCTGCTTCACAAGCTGCCACATATTCCGCCTCCATTGTGGAATCAGCAATACATGATTGCTTGATACTCCTCCAAATGACAAAGACCACCACCCAAAGTAAACACTCGACCCGATGTGGACTTACGAGTGTCCCTATCACCAAAATCGAATCGCATAACCCATGGGCACCAAATCAGAGTGAATAAACTAGCATATATCCTCTAGTTCTGCGAAGATACTACTGAGTATATGCTTTCTGACTATCCAATTATAAGTCACCTGGATTTGACCGATATCTACCGACAATTCCAACAAAGATAACAGTATATCCGGTCGGCACACAAAGATAAAGATACATGAGGCTTCCTACTGATGAGGCATAAGAACCTTTTTCATGTATTCCACTTCACTAGAGTCTTAGGGCAATGCTCCCGTGACAAGTGAATTCCATGTCCGAAAGGTGTTTGTCCTTTCTTGGAATTTTGCATAGCAAACCTCTCGATATCTTATCAATGTATGAAGCTTGATAAAGCAATCGGTTTGTTCTTCCTATCTCGAAAGATGCGGATTCCTAGAACATAACTCGCTTCTCCCAAGTCCTTCATATCAAATCAAGCAGCTAACCAAGATTTAGCCGATGTTAACATTCCTATGTCATTCCCAATGAGCGAATGTCATCCACATACAAGATGAGAAAAGTCACCTTGTTGTCTTTAATTTTCTTATAGACACAAGGCTCATCAAGATTTTGATCAAAACCATAACTCTTTACTGACTTGATCAAATCGATATTCCAAGACCTAGACGCTGTTTAAGTCCATAAATGGACTTTTTCAGTTTGATACTCTATGCTCTTGACCCTTTTGGATAAACCCATCCGGTTGCATCATATAGATGCACTCGTCAAGACTTCCATTAAGAAAAGCTGTTTTGACATCCATTTGTCACACCTCATAATCAAAATGAGCCGAATGGACAAGAGGATCCAAATAGACTTGACAAGATGGCCACTGGTGAGAAGGTTTCTTCGTAATCGATTCCTTCTCGCCATTTGGGTAAAACCCTTAGCGACCCGTCCCTAGCTTTATAGGTTTCTACCTTTCCGTCTATCCCTCTCTTTCTTTTGTAAACCCATTTACACCCTATGGGTTTTACCCCATTAAACAGAAGTCTACAAGATCCCCGCACGGTTAGTGTACATAGATTTCATTTCAATCCATAGCACTCCTCCAATGATCGATGGTGATCGCATCGAAAGACTCTCCATAGAGCAAGTATCTGTGAGGGCGATCGATGACTCTCCCACTACGCCTAACCGGTGGAGGCTCTTGGATGATTGGAATTGGTTCTTGTTCTCCCACTAACTCTTGTTCACGATGCTCCTCATTCTCATCTTCAAAGACCTAGAGGTATCTCAACAATGGGAACATGATCTCCTTCCGTCTCGTATTGGAGATCTAGTAGGTCTGATGGGTGGAGCCTCTGTTTGTCTCCCACTAGATCCAACTACCAACGGCGGTAAAAATGTGAATTCAAATTGAGTGGGTTTAGTGCGGAACTCGAATAGATGAATCAAGGTTTTCCTCATCTCTTCCAAAAGGACCTTACTCTTTGATTCACGTTCTTCTATATATCTATCCTCTAAAAAAGTTGCATTTGTACTTGACAAATACCTTTTTATCCCGAGGACTATAGAAGTAATATCCTCTTGTTCCCTTAGGATAACCTATAAAAATGCATACCTCGATCTTGATTCCATCTTTTCCATCTTTCCCTTAAGACGTGTGCAGACATCCCCATATCCTGGATATGTCTTAGATTGGGCTTACGTCCATTCCACAATTCCAGGGGGTGTCTTGGTGACAGATTTAGAAGGAACCATATTCAATAAGATATCTGCGGTTTGTATAAAGATATCCCCAAAAGGATGTAGCAAGAGTAGAGAAGTCAAGCATAGATCTCGACCATGTCTAACAAGGTCCTGTTTCTCCTTTCGAGACACCATTCTCATTGGGAGTACTGTGCGCTCAATCGGGATAAAATCCCATTTTCTCGATAAGTATGTTCTAAAGTCGTTGGATAGATACTCTCCACGACCGATCCGATCGAAGTATCTTTATGCTCTTACCTAATTGCTTTTCGCTTCAGCTTGATTCAATTCCTTGAATTTCTCAAGTGCTTGATTTGCGAGCCATTAGGTAAACATAACCGTCGATCGAGTAATCATCGAAAGTGAAAGTGATGAAATACTCATATCAACATCTAGCTTGACACCGATGGGTCCACATACATCGAGTGTACTAATTCCAAGACTTGTTTGGCCCTAAGCCCTTTAGAAGTAAAGGACCTCTTAGTCATTTTACCTTCCGACAAGATTCACATATCGCGAGATTCTACCTTTAAATCATTTAAAGGGCCATCCCTTACTAGTCTTTGAATCCTATCAAGGTTAATATGACCAAGTCTTAGGTGCCACAAATAAGTCTCATTAGTAGGAGATAACTTCATGCGTTTGTTAGATGTAGTGTGATGCAATGAGCTGTCAGAAGGTTTCAAAGTATACAAATCGTTATTCACATGTCCCTTACAAATAAGAGCTTTATTCAAGGTAATATCAACCGCCATCGGTGAAAAATGGACATAATATCCTTGTTTAAACAATAAAGCAACATAAATTAAATTTCTAGTAATATCAGCGACATAATAACAATTCTTCAAAACCAAATGTTTATTATTGCTAAAATAAAGATAAACAACTCCAACAGCCTTTGCAGACCACATTGACTCATGTGCAACCCCGAGAGTATGTTCCCTTCATTGAGCTCCTGGTTACTTGAACCCCCGCAATGTATTGCGAGATATGATTAGTGGCTCCAGTCTACTATCCAAGTATCTCGTAGAATCAACCACTAAGCATGACTCAATAAAAGAAAACTCACCATCACTCGCTTTTTTAGAAGCTAGGTATTTCTGACGCTTTCTCTTCCAAAGTGACCCTTCTCCCCACAATTGAAGCACTTTCCTTAGCTTACCATCCGTCTTAAATTTTCTTTTTGTTGTGATCCATTCTTATTGGACTTTTTCCTCTTATTCCATCCATTGCCTTTCGGCTTGGAAGAGGATGGTCCAATGTAAGTAACGACAAATGCATCACCACTCTTAGTCTTTAAAACATTCTCAAAGATCTTGGAGCTCTTTCATCACTTTCTGTCCGTGACATGTTAAGCTTGTTCATATTATAACTAACTTTGAATCTGAGAACATCTCCGGAGAGTCTCCAAAGCCATGTCAACCTCGAGTCTCCGATTTGATCTCGGCCCACTAAAACCTCAACCACGTTAAATCGAGCGATCAATGCAAGCATATGATCTCTCACGGGCGTCCCCAGGCTTCATGCGCATGTTCATTATAGATCTAATGGCCGCCATGGGCCTCCGTCCCTGGTGCTCAAACATTTCCTGAGGATTTCCATGATTTCAAAGAGGCACTCATACTCGATGTTTCACAGCAACACATTTGAGATAGATCCCAAAATGTAGCAACGGGCCATCTCATCGAATGAGTCCACTTATCATAAGCCTCCTTTTGTTCGGCCGAGACTCCGCAGCGGGAAACAGTGGGACATGGTTCGATTAGCACAAATTTTAGCTTCTCCACAAAGTGAGAACAATCGTGAGATTTCTTTTCCAATCAATGTAATTTTCTCCAACTAGTTGGTTTTTAGATAAGATCATGGATGAAAATGAGCGACATTTTTTCTCGAAATATAAAATTCAAAATAAAATGAGCTTGCATACAACAAAAGAATTTCATATATGATGCATGAGAAAAGCATGAGTAGACCCAAAACTACTACAATATGGCGATAACCTAAAACCCCAAAATCTTAAACATATTCCTCTATAGGAGAAATAAATGTGATTTATGGCTAGGCTGGAACCCTCCCACTAAATTCAATATATCTAGCAACTCTTGCAATATTAATTTAGTACCGCATAATTTGGCCATCATTGACATCGTTTGGATATTCTATAGGAATTCCCCACGGTGTCTTTGATTTAAGTGCATAACCTCTATATTGATTATTTCTAAGTACCTAATTAATTACGTCACCTATAGGGTA
The DNA here is from genome assembly GCA_016081115.2 of Rehmannia glutinosa. NCBI lineage: Eukaryota > Viridiplantae > Streptophyta > Magnoliopsida > Lamiales > Orobanchaceae > Rehmannia > Rehmannia glutinosa. Next base: position 276,792 of record JABTTQ020001697.1, on the reverse strand, counting down.
ATCATAATTAATTAAAACTTAAAAATTGATCACCATAAAAATGGACCCAATCTAGTAACCGAAACAATGTAGCCTTCCTATAGGAGACCAATAACATTGGCAGAGGCAAACATATATTCTTACTAATGGGCTAATAGAGGAGACCGTAGGCTCACTAAAATAGTGCACCCTCTCTCACTTAATATTTTTAACTATTGGGTTTTTAGAAAAATTAATAATTCCCAACCAAGTTTAAAAAAAAAATTGGTCCAATTATTAATCACAACATAAATTTTCTAATCTAATTAAAAATTAGAAAAGAAAATAAATATTAAAACTATGCATGACAATATAGTACCTAGAGCGGTGTACATGCGATCTATATGACATGTTATATGAATGACATTTAATTCACAAAATAATTAAAGCAATAAAAGCAATAATTATAAGCAAGAACAAATTTATGGCTCATCCTAGACACTAAATTACAAATAAATTAAAGTATCAATTGAACCACAACCCGGCCCAATTCTTCAATTTCCATTTGCAAGTGTCCAGCCCTTTATTTGAACTCCTTCAAAATCTGCGGTGAAAATATATTGTCCAAATGAAGCCCATGAGCCCATTACAAGTCATCTGGACTTGAAACTAGAAGCCCAAGAACTAACTAATTCCAGCTGCCCAATTCCAGAATGACCAATTTTTTTTTTTTATTCTGGAATAATCTAAAACTGAAGAACAAACATCGTCTTCTTCGTCTCGCCGTTCGCTGCATCCGATTCTCCATCGGCTCATCACGATTCCACTTGACCGCGCAGCTAGGCCGCACCAAAACCGTGGCCAAGCCTTTATCATCGGATTTCCGCCGCCACAGCAAGCATCGCAACCACCCAGATTAATCCCGTCGGCACCCCTTCGTCAAAGATCTCCGGCGGTTCTCTTGTTGTGATGTCTGCCGCGGTTGTCTTCTGGATTCTCCAAGAAACGCGTGAAGATATGTAGGTTCGTGTGAAAGCTTCTCCATCACCTTCAATGGTGGTTTTGGAAAATTGCAGCAAGGTGCCTTGTAATTTTTGGAGAAGATGCAAATCGGTCCTTTTCTTTCATTTCGAACAAGTCCTCCATGTTTTAAAACTTTGATTCTCGGCCGACAGAAACAAATTACACACAAAAACAAATCTATTTCTATGCGCAATAAATTAAATCAAAAGGAAAACATGGAGACGTAATCCACCCCTTTTGTTACAAGACTCGAAAATACAAATACATATTTCACAATCAAAACTAGGGCCATAAATTGTTCAACAATTAAAACTCATTCAATCTAATAACAAAATAAATCACATAATCCTAACACCGCTCAACTAACACATGCATAAACAAATTAATCAATTCAAAATACGCAAAACAATATCAAAACCTAGGCTCTGATACCATTTGTTAGCCGGAACTGAATTGCTCAATCACAAAAATCGATTTTATGTGATCCAAGCAATCCGGAATAGGATGTTGAATCATAATGTGTATTAACATGAATTAATTAATTTGTACAAACAATAAGAATTGAGATTACCCTTGTAGCGTGCTTTCAAAAATCTTCAGCAGAAATTCCACGCTCCAAACTCTCAAGCCTTCTTCTGTGTTCTCCAAGAACTCAAGAATGCATTGAATCTCTCTTGTGTGTGTGTGGGCACAAAATGATCGATAGATGTTATTAAGTAGGAAGAGGAAATAATTAACTATGGAAACTTTTGCCAAAAGGAAAGTATTACTTTAGGTAATATTCTGATTGGCAAATCATATGATTTATCTTCTTTCCAAAATTATCTCAATCAGTCCACTTAATTAAATACACTGCATTAATAAATTATAACTCTTATAATTTATTCCGGTTCTTTTTCTAGAGCCACCAAAGGGACCTGATCGGACCCAATTAGACTAAGCTCCAATAAATTAATTTCGATCCAATCAACTCTTGATCAATCAAAATAATTTATTAATCTTATTCCATTCCACTAAAGGGATAAGATTGCACCCTTAATCTAATTAAAATTACTGAAGCCAATAATTAAATCCTCTGATTTGTCGATCTTACATGTCACCCCCGTTGATCAACTAAATATTAGAAATATGATAAAATGACCAAAATCCATTTTCTAATATTTATAATCTCAATCCTCATCTTCTATCTGACAGTCCCATGTGATTGCCATCACATCATTATTTCAACAACAAATGTCGAATTATCGAGCTCGATTATATCATCTTATTAGAAGAACACATGAGATCATGATCATGCCTATTAAATAGGTGACGATTCCATATTGTGAATATATGTTCCTTATTATTTCACTTTAATTCCCAAAGCATCGAGATATTGATCATCAATTTAATCTCACTCATTGATGCCTCAAAGAACTTCAAGTTAGTAATCAAAGTTCATTACCCACTCAGGATTAATGTGTCACGTACGATAATCAAGTGAAATTAAATATCTATTGGTCAATTAAATATTTAATTTCACGTGGTCCAGTCCAATACATTTAGAAAATGTATTAACAATTTTATTACCAAAGTCAAGATAAACTTCAATAAAATTGAGACGATCTTATCAAAATAAATTGTCCATATTTATTTACCGATCGTGGACTTTAATTCTTTGAATTGAATTATAAATTGAATCTTTCTGTGTTTAACAACTTAAACACTCAATTTATAATATCAAACAATTCATGGACATATGCAAGCTCGATATATATGAAAATAATATTTTATTCAAAATGTCAATTACATAATAATTTACTCGTAGACACAATACTACCAACAATTTCGATGTTTCAATACAACTTTTACTTATTTTTTATGCTCTTTTATGTTCATGCGTTGTTTTATATATTGATTCTGTTGTTTTTGAGTTGTTTCTATCTGTTTTTAATGTTATTCTAATGTTTATTTGATGTTTCCATGTAGTTTTCGATGTTTCAATGCACTTTTTGCCTATTTTTAAGCTTTTTTAGTTCATGTGGTATTTTTTATATTGTTTATGTTGTTTCTGGTTTGTTTCTTTATAGTTTTCAGTAGTGTGTTATTTCTTGGTTGATTCGATGTTTTTTATATTTTCAATGCATTGGATCAAAAATTGAATTGTGTTTTTTATTCATGTTTTCATATTATTTTCAATTTGTTTGTTTTAATTTTGAGTATAATATTGATTATTTAATGGGGGCAAAATTATTTTTCCACTTAAATTTTATTAGATGAAACATGTTCGAAACAACCTTGAAACAACAACGTAAAAAAATTTAAAAATTTTAGCGAGAGCGTAAAATTGTCCAAAAAAAGCCCGGGAGCGTAAAATGATCCAAAAAATGTCTGGGTGCGTAAAAGTTGTCCTTTACTCCGGAATGTGGAGCAATAGTGTCCTTAACCCATAAATAAACCCCATAGGTTTGATTATGTCTTAAATATAAGTGGGTAACTGTAATATTTCTATAAATATTAGAGGGATTTTTGAAATGTTTTTCGCCTATGAATGGGAAAAGTAGAAGACGAAATTAAATATAAGGGTTTTTTTTTTTTGTCATTTTCAAAAAGCTTTGCAGTTTTTTCTCAATTAGTCCGAACCTCAATTTTGATATTTTGTTTTTGTAATTATCCCTTACAAATAAGATGTAATCCAAACAGCAGATTGAACAAGATAATATGTTTGAATTTTGGGTACTAATTTAATACATGAAAAACTTAAAAGAGGAATACAAAGAAACAAACCTGAATATCCAATACAAGATTTGTCAGCACAAACTTCTTATCAAATTTATTAAATTTATTGGTGAACACAAATTTAAAACCCCAACACAATGTACAAGTTAAAACAACTGCTCATCTCAACTAAATCCCATACACAAAACCAGTGCCATGAAATTTCTCCCTAGTAACACCATCTATCTTCTCAATCATTTCATCATCAAGATAATTCATATGATCTCCAACTTCCCCTTTCCTAAAGAAAGAATTATATGGCAATGGAAACATACTTGACAATTCACTTGACTTATTCATTTCCTGATTACTCAAATTCTCAAAGCTGCAAAATTTCACAATTTCCTCAATTTCCACATCTCCATTTTCACCTTCAAAAGGGCACCCCAAAAACTCACCAATCTTCCTAACATAATATTCGGGATTTTCCTTAATTTCCTCATAAGTGACAAACAACACTTTCTGAGGCCTTTTCAGACATTCTTGTCTATAACCCAACACATGATCATAGTATGACCCAAATAACACAATCCCATTACAGAATTGATCAACAGCAACCTCTAATTCCCAAGGATCATCCCCAAATGATTTCGATTTCTGCACAAAATGCCATAGAGAAATAAGGGTGTCTTTTGGATTTCTAGTCACATAAACAACTTTACACTCACTAGAATTTAGGACATCACCAAGAATCTGATGTGGTATGTGGGTTGCCAAGATTCTAACATCCTTGTGATTTTTGACACTAAGAAACTCTGTTTTTTTGGTATTATAATCATAAAGATTTGTTTCTAGAGATGGGATTAGATCATGTGGATGGTTAGAGATCAAAGGGTTGTTGTTATAATCTTGTTTTGGAGATCGGTTAATGATCGAGTGGAGAAGGGCTTTGAGCCATGTGGTGCCGGTTTTGGGGAAAGATGCTAATATTACATCTTTGGGGACTGGTTTGAAATTTTCAAGAACTTTTTGGGTGGCTTCAAGATATGTTAGTGGGAACCAGAAGTTTTGAAATTTGTAGAGGAATTGATTTGCACACCATTTTTGTCTTTGGAGAGATGAAGTCATGACAAGTTGATTACTCTTCATCTCTAAGGTTGTTTCCATGATGATATATTTGATAGAAGAACAATTCACCAACTTATATATATGAGCATTGAGAGCTTGAGGTTGTGATGAAACATCATTAATTAGTGATATATAAATGCACGTGGAAAGGACAATGAATGGGTTGGTGAAAGAAGCCATGTTAGCTTAATTACATGTTAGTATCTTGAACAGGGACGGAGCTAGGGGCTAGCAGTGGCGGTTGCCTCTCTTGATTTCATAATTTTTTCAATTTATATATGTATATATACATATGTTACGTATATATTAAAAAGATAAATTAAAATACAACTTTATATGTTATTTTCAAGAAAAATAAGTCTCGCTCCCAAGCTTTATTTCCTGGTTCCGTCTTTAGACTCTTGAATTCTATATGAAATTTCGTGTAGGATAATTACAAAAACACCTATGTTTGGGCTAATTACAGAAAGACCCAAAGATGTTTCAAAATTACAAAAACGTCCCTAAGTTTGATTTTGTTTTAAATTTAAGGGGGGTAAATGAAATATTTTTATAGATGTCAAGGAGATTTTGAAATACTTTTTGCTTCTGAAGGGAAAAATGTAAGATGAAATCAAACCTCATTGAGGTTTTTGTAATTTTAAAAAACCTTTGGGTTCTTTTGTAATTAGCATGAGCCTCAGGTTTTTTTTTTTTTTTTGTAATTATCCCTTATGTTTATCATTTGATATTTCAATATATTGTATAGGGATAGTTACAAAAACAATCCCTAAGATTTCATTTAATTATAAAAAAAAACTCTAGTTAACTTCCAAATATATAAATATTCATGTGAGAGTTTGTATTTGTCTAACAAACACTCCTTCTTGAGGTCTTTGTTTTAGGGTGCAATTTTGTAAGCTAAAAACAAATGTTACGAGCATTTGTAATTTTAAAAAATAATTGTGTTTATTTGTAATTAGGTTAAACCTTGGGATAGTTTTTGTAATTAACTCTTTTATATATGAATACCACATGATGTAGGACTAATATAATGTAGTATCGAATGAGACACAGAAGAAAACAGAAAATACCAAACTTCTTACTAATTTGAGTGTACTAAGTTCTAGCTGTCATTTTTGGATCGTACATGCAATTTGCAGAGTAATTGCAATCTGGTATATAGGGTTACTCCATCCAACTAAGGACCATTCCTACACCACTATTGCTTATTTTCTTTTAAGACAAAATTGTTTTTTTAGTCCTTTAAGTGGAGTCTCTCGGAGATTTGGTCCTTTTTTTTTCTCGACTTTGAATTCAGCCCTTTAAATGGACAAAATTCGGACTTTTAGTCATGTTACCTGCTATAACAGATAAATGTTTCCTACTAGTGGATTTTCTTTAATTCAAACTTTAAATAAATTTTAAAAAATAATAGAATATTATTTATGATAAAAAAATGAATTTTAATTTTATACTTTTAATTTGTTATTTAAATTGTGAATTTCATATTTTAGAATTAAAAATATCTATTTCCTTCAATTATTTACTAACAAAATCTTTTACTAAAACTATTTGAAAAAAATATTTTTTTTGTATTTCATTTTTTGGTTTAAGTTACTTATTGAGTTTAAAAATAATAAAAAATATAAAATTCACATATAGTTATTGGAAATATATTCAATTCAAATACAAATAAAATAAAATAAAATAGTTTACAATATTAAATAATTTCATAAGTTATAAATATAGAAATTATTTTTAAAAAGAATAAAAGTACGATTAAAATATTTTATATTTACAGCTAAAAGTATACTTAAATTATAAACATATAAATATTAACAAATTATCCATCTTTTCATAGAGAATAAATAGTTATTCAAACATTAAAAATATTAAAATAAATATTATTTTAATTTCTATTTATTTACATTTTTCTTTTTTTTAATCCAAAATTATACATATACGCATATATATTAATATACACATGTTACATATTTATGCATAACATACATAAATATACAGTATACTTGAAAAGAGTAATTAGTACTTGGTAATTATAATAATTAATTATTAGTATTTGATAATTATTAGTACTAATAATATATAATGTTTGATTAAAAACAAAGAAAAATATAAAGAAATAAAAATTGAAATAATATTTATTTTAATATTTTTAAAGTTTGAAAACCATTTATACTATTTGAGAAAATGTATAATTTATTAATATTTATATATTTATAAATTAAGTATACTTTTACTTAGAAATTTAAAAAAAAATTAATAGTACTTTTCTTCTTTTTAAAAATAATTTCTATATTTGTAAATTATGAAATTATTAATATTGTAAACTATTTTTATTTTATTTATAGTTTCAGTAAAAGCTTTTGTTAGTAAAATATTTGAAGGAAATAGATTTTTTAATTCTACAATATGAAATTGACAATTTAAATAAAAAAAATTAAAAGTATAAAATTCAAACTGATTTTTCTATTATGAAAAATATTCTATTATTTTTTAAAATTTATTTAAAGTTTGAATTAAAAATAAATCCACTAGCAGGTAACATTTACCTGTTATAGCAGGTAACAAGACTAAAAGTCCGAATTTTGTCCATTTAAAGGACTGAATTCAAAGTCGAGAAAAAAAAAGGACTAAATCTCCGAAAGACTCCACTTAGAGGACTAAAAAAACAATTTTGTCTTCTTTCAATTTCTCCTCCCATTGGACAAATAAACAAGGGCGGATGTAAGGGGGCCACTCCAGCCCCCTCCCCATTTTTGGAAAAAAACATTTACACTACAAATTTTTAGAAAAAAAAATAATTATAATTTATATGATTTTTGTGTATCGGTCTACCCTGTTTTCGTGTATCGGCCTACTCCATTATTATTCCTGGATCCGCTCTTGCAAATAAACGTTTCACTCTTGAGTAAATTCATTCTGCTTGCATGTGCATTGATTACAATATATTAGGCGCAGTTATTAAGTTTATTTTTATTTTATTTATCAGGATATGAATTTCTCTCTCTCTCTCTCTGTCTCTCTCTCTCTGTCTCTCTCTCTCTCTCTTTTTGTGAATCAATTTTGAGCTTAGAGTGTGAGAATTTGAGCTTTCCATGTGGTGATTACTGATAATGTCTGTATTTTAGAGGTGAATATGTAGTCCAATTAATTAATCACAATGTTGAGAAAGTTGGAAATAACTCCGCCTGATACCATAGCCGGTGGACCATATATTTATTTGTTTTTCCTTTTATGGTGGCTAAATTAGGATAATTTATCGACCGAAGTAAAAGTTCAAGGAAGATTTGATAGTTTACGAAAATATAAAGGACGTGTAATCAAAACTAATTTAGGTAGTTCATAAATGTGGCCAAAGTAATTAATCCAATTTTTTTTATTTGCTATTAGCATCATGAAGCCATAAAGGTACAAAAAAGTGCTACTACTTTGTGACCAAAGTAGATAACAATATTTTTGAATGTCGGATTCTCATTTTTTTCTTATCTCAAATCCTAGCCATTTTTGTTTTTTCCGTTCGTTTTCCCCTCATCCATCTACGGAGAATGGGGAAAATAATGTTCTTGCTTTTAATCTTAATAAAATTGTCCTCATATATATGGTTCTTATTACTTGTTCAATAGGTGGGTTTTTTCCCCAATAAATAAAGTTTGTCTCGGTTGTCCCATATGTGGGATTTTGTTCAAAAGATTGAAATGAGTCATTACTCGACAATATGTAACAAAGTTTGTCTTCGGTTGTTGGCTTGTCTTTTCTTGATCTGCAGCAAGTGATGGTGATATATCCTTATTTAATTAAGTCTGCAACTTTTCAGGGCCTGACACACGCTCAATGCTTCCCATTGGTTTATTCTATTTGTACGCTTCTGGGATGAGCACTTTTGGCGCTGCAGTATGGAGGTATTACTATAATAAGTAATGTCCTTAACTTTTGTGCAACATATCCATCAAAGTCGACTTTGATTTGATAGTTGCTTTACCCCTTTGTCTTTAGTCAGCTCCAATCATTTAGGAACGACTTGATTGTCTTTTTTCACATGACATAAATGAAATTTCTAAGCACTTGACTGATACTTCTCTCGATTTCACTCCTGCTGCATGGTCGGGTCTCTCTTCAATCTTCAGTCGAGTCCTGCAATCTTCAATTTGGTTGTCTTCGACTCAGCTTATAGAACATTGTCTATTACAAGTTGATTTACAGTTGAATTGGGGTGCCAACTTCCTAGTCTAAGTTTCACATCGTATCATCAAAATCTATTACATAAATTTTCTAACAAAAGTAGATGAACTTTTTTTTCAGAATTTAAGTCAAATTCAAGGACTATCCTACGAATTTTGGCTCGTAATTTGTAATAATTCTTTTCTTTATAAATGGTCATGAACATGCATTTAAAAATTATTTGAGGAAATTTATTTTCTAGAAAAGACAAATGGTTTTTGTTGGTCTAATTTTATGAATTTGTTTAAGGTGATTTGGGCAAACAAAAAGAAATTTCATATTTATATAAAACAGAGGCCACCAAAAATAGTATAACGAGAAATTTCCATTGTAGGTCTCAAAGGGTGAGTTGTAAGGTTTAGATGGGAGGTTGAATAAACTTTACCAAATTTTTGCACTTAGTCCTTTTAAAATATATTCAGAGTTAACTCAAATCAGTTAAGTCCTTGAGAGACATCTAGGTTGGCTTACATTAGTAAAGTTACTCACTCAACAGACTCGACTGAGCTGTTGATAGTATAACTCAGCTGGGATCAGCTAATATTTAACTTTACAGTTGATTTGGGTACTTGTTTAGCGGAAGACTTTTCACCCTTAATGTTTTAAACTTGTTTTCAATACTTGTTTTTAGTAAAGGTTATTATCAATTGAGTTCAACAAATTTAACTTAACAACAGATATAAGTAATGTGCAAGAAAATAAAATGTTGTAAGTAAAAACAACAGATATAAGTAATGACACAAGAAAATAAGTTTTCATTTTTCTAAATAGAAATATAATTTCTTTTTCTAGAACAATTCACACAATCAAATTAATAATACGACAATGAAAACAGTGGACATATAAAAAGATCTTGTCTTTTTTCGTCTCTCTAAAATCTCAAAATGTTGTGTTGAGGACTTCTTCTTAGAGAAAGGAGGAAAAATATATTTATTGTTAAAACAGTTCTTCCAATCTTTAAACCCATGGGTATTTCTTTGAAAGTGGTTTTTTTCTCTCTCTAATAGAGTGGTGTGTTTGTGCCTTTTGTCTCTTAGGTCTTGTTTCCCCAGCCGCCTCCAATACTGCCGTGGTCCCCTTCTCATCCTCCATCATCAATGGAATCTTATATCAGTCCTCGGATGTCCAGTAGATATGACCATTATTCCTTTCTTGTCATTTCTTTTTCCCTGTTTTTTGTTTTTTGTGCTTTTTTACTTCCTAGTATCTTTAATGTCTTTAATTGTTTGCTTTTTGTCTTTCATCCCTCATTAGTTTCATACCCACATCCCCTGTCTTTCTCTGCTTCCCTATTTATTTCTAACCTCTTGCTTTTATTTTACTTTGTTTTTTTTTTTGGTTTTCTCTCCTCACAGGTTGCGCCAGCTGGTTCATTGACTCTTGAGTAGTTGAAGGTCAGAAATGGACCCAACTATTATTTCTAAAATGCAAAACTTTAAACTGTCAGAAGCTGAAAAAGGAGAAGTTAGCCTGGATGAATCAGACGTGCACCGTAGTAAAGACGGATGTGACAGAAGTCTTGTTGGGAAGATTATCGGGGAAAAGAAGGCCAACTTTTCAGGGTTGAGGAACACTATGTCCTCGATTTAGCCAATTAAATCCTTATTTACCATCAGGGAACTAGGCCACAACTTATTTCAATTTGTCTTCAAGGAAATGGAAGATAAAAACAGAGTTATCCAAGGAAACTCTTGGTCTTTCGATAATCAATACCTAGTGCTGAAAGACTGGCTTGAGACGTTGGAGATAGGGGATGAAATTTTTCGATACCTAGAGATCTTGGTCCAGATTTGGAATATTCCATACCAATGGCTCTGCTCTGAAACAGGCATGAAAATAGGAAAAGTTTTTCATGGCACTTCAAACATCCTAATACCAGATACAGGGAGCTCCAAAGGCCGACACATTAAAGCCAGGGTCTGTGTTGATCTGGAGAAACCACTTCTTCGTGGTACGATTGTTAAACTTGGTTCAGATGTGTTCTGGGTTAAATTCTGCTATGAACATCTTCTCACGTTTTGCCATTATTGTGGTAAAATCGGGCACAATGTGAAAAGTTGTTTAGAAAGGGTGGCAGACATTAAAATTGATTGTCTTGAAGATGGCCAGTTTGGCGACTGGCTCAAAGCTGAGGATGTCTCTCCGTCTCCGAAAATTCTTGGTCCTCTACTACTAAAAAAACCAACCAGAATCCCCCCCCAAAACCATGAAAACCAGAACCCAACTTCATCCCATAACCCCGAAAAAAATCATCTTTCGCTCCTTACCACTCCTGACCCCCCTTCTGAACCTTCTTGCCTTGCAACTGCTAACAAGCCTGATATTGATCAGACACCTCTGGTGCAGAACCAGCCTTTCCTCCACACCTCTACCCTCCAACTCAAAGACCCCATTCTCACATCCCCCCATATCCCAGAGCCTAATACCCGTTTTATCCCAGATCCTTCCCCTATGGATTTTGTTAAGGCTGAACTTTTTAATATCCCTATAATAGGTGAAGCCCACAGAAAACCTCTATCAAATATCACAAACCAACCCCCTCAACCAACCCCTAAGCCAGCTAAACCCAAACCAAAAGTTCCAAAAAAAAGAGGCCCTCCAAAAAAGAATCTCTCCCTTAATAAAAGCAGTATGGAGATGGACCAAACAGCCACACCAATTTCTGGTCATAAACGTGAATTTTCCCTCCTAGATGAAGAAAACATGGTGGATGTTAATGGAAGTGAGTCAAAAAAAAGCTAAGATGGATGGAATCAGTCAAGAGGATGAATTTAAAGTGGGGGTAGCCAGCCTCGATTGGCCCCAAATTGATCAATGAGGACATGCTTCTGGAATTGTAGAGGTCTGGGAAGTCCCTCTACAATTCCACAGTTAAAGGAGTCCTTTAGACTCCTCAAGCCTGATTTCCTATGTTTGTGTGAAACCAAAAAAAGAAAGTCTTTCATTGAAACTGTTTGTAGAAGTCTGCATGTTCGTGATAGATGGTTTGTTAGTGACCCTATTGGATTGAGTGGTGGGTTATTCCTCTGCTGGTCTGAAAGTGTCAAGGTTATCCAAATTATTGACATCAAGTTTCTCTTAGAAGTTGAGTTTACCTTTGATGATGATAATACACCGAGCTGGATTTCTTTTGTGCATGCTAGTACGGATCCGTGCTTTCGAAGAGACCAATGGAAACATATTATTAATATTAAACAAAAATGGGGCCTTCATTGGGCTATTGGGGGGATTTTAATGACATCGTTGGTCATGAGGAAAAAAGAGGTGGGAAGAAAATAAGGGAATCATCTTTTCGGTGATTTCAAAGAGTTTATCGGCAATATGAATATGGGGAAAATTCCTTTTCAGGGTAAGCAGTATACATGGGCAAACAACAGAGAATCTGAAGGATTTGTTGAAGAGAGGTTGGATAGGTTGTTTGGCTCTATGGAGTGGATGCTTAATTTTCCAAATGTTGTGGTCCAACATATTTCAAAGCAGAGCTCCGATCATTGCTTGTTTTTTTTTTTGGATTCGTCTCCTGCTTGTGATATCCCAAAAAAAAAAATCTATTTTGACAAAAGGTGGTTGGACCACGACGATTTCCACGGAACAATTGAAAAGGCATGGGCTTTTCCCCAATCCGGAACTCCATTGTTTCAAATTCAGGCGAAAATCAGGAATTGTAGAATGGCGCTTCTTTCATGGAATAAAGGGCTTGGAACAAATTCTGCCAAAAATATTACCCAAATCAAATAAGCGATGGATAATCAAGAGACTCTGGGGGTAATAGAGATTGGACTTTGTGGGCTGAATTGAAGAAGAATCTGGCTTCCGAATACAAAAAAGAGGAAAGTTATTGGCATCAGGAAAGTCGAATTAAATGGCTCAAAGAAGGTGACAAGAATACAAAATTCTTTCATGCTTTTTCTAACCAGAGAAGAAAGACCAATTCCATATTGAGAGTGGTGTTAAGGGATGGTACTGTATGTACGGACAAGAGGGAGATTGAGAAGGCTACTACTGATTACTACGAATGTCTGTTCTCCACGGATAACCCTTCCATACAGCAGGACCTCATTTCTGGTATTCCTTCGACGATCTCGGAGTCAATGAACCAATGCCTGACTGCACCTGTTGAGAAGGGGAAAATCCAGAAAGCACTCTTCCAAATGAATCCCAATAAAGCTCCCGGCATCGACGGTATGAATCCCCATTTTTCCAGTCATGTTGGAATACCATTAAATCGGATCTTTGTTTCGCTGTAAAAAATTTCTTTCTGAAAACCAAAATGCTGAAAAGTTTGAATCACACATTGATCACTCTTATCCCGAAAATCAAAAATCCCACTTCCATCTCCCACTATAGGCCCATTAGTCTTTGCAATGTCGTTTACAAAATCATTTCCAAAATCCTAGCGGAGAGACTGAAAGGTTGCCTTCATGTTTGCATTAGTGAAAATCAATCGGCTTTTATCCTCGGGTGTCAAATTCTTGATAATGTAGCCACTGCTCACGAATGTCTTTCATTTTTTTTAAATCCCATTGGAGTGGTAAAACGGGGTATATGGCTATCAAATTTGACATGGCTAAGGTATATGATCGAGTGGAATGGAATCTTGTTGGGGCGGTGATGAAACAAATGGGTTTTTCTGAGATTTTTATCAATTGGATTCTTACTTGCATTAGCTCCGTCTCTTTCTCTTTTAACATCAATGGGGAAGTATGTGGCTCTATTTTTCCCTCAAGAGGAATTCGACAGGGGGATCCTATATCCCCTTATTTATTCCTTATCATCCTGAGGTCTTCTCTAGCATTATCCGTAGAGCTAAATCTCTTGGTAAATTCTCGGGCCTAAAAATCTGTAGGAAAGGGCCTACCATCACTCATCTCCTCTTCGCGGATGATTCACTTATCTTTTGTGAAGCCAATCCATCTCAAGCTTCCTTTATCCAATCCATCCTTAATGAGTACAATCGTGCGTCTGACCAGCTCGTCAATCTTGATAAGTCCTCGATCATTTTCAGCAAAACACTCCTCCTGATTTAAGAGCCTCTATTTGCCTCATTTTAGATAATATTTATGAGCACCAATCAGCAAAATATTTGGGCCTCCCTATGGTTATAAGTAGATCTAAGAAGGATACTTCCAATATGTGACGGATTCGGTCAACAGGAATATCAGCAATTGGAAAAATCAATTCTTATCTGTGGCGGGTAAAGGGGTCCTTATTAAGGCTATTATTGATGCGCTCCTTGTCTATGTTACATCGTGTTTTAAACTCCCGGTTGGCATTTGTAATTCCATTTGCCAACGGGCTGCATGGTTTTGGTGGGGGAATTCTGATTCAGGGTCTAAGAAAATACATTGGAAAGTTTGGCCCGCTCTCTGTCAACCTAAATCATCGGGGGGTTTGGGCTTTCATGATATTGCTTCCTTCAATGATGCTCTTCTGGCTAAACAATTATGGAGAATTCTTACTAATCCAAATCTTCTCCTTAGTAAGATTCTCAAGGCTAAATACTTTCCAAATAGGGGTCTTTTGAAAACTGATATTGATCCAAATGCTTCATGGTTGTGGAAATGTTGGCTCGGTGCTAAATATGTTATTGTTAGGGGTTTGAGATACCAAGTAGGGGATGGGAAAATTATTAAAATATGGGAATCTCCCTGGATCCCTTGCTCTCCAAATTTTATCCCCGTTCCTAAGAGGACTGATCTGTCACTCCCCTTTTGGGTTAATGAACTCATCCTCCCTGATAAATCTGATTGGAATAGGGCCCTCGTTTCTGATTTGTTTTTTGATGCTGATGCTGATTTTATCTTGAGAACCCCTTTTAGTATCTTGAGTTGTCCTGACAGGTTTGTGTGGCATTATCATAAATTTGGTTTTTTCACAGTAAACTCTGCGTACAAGATGATCACTGAGCTTAAAAAAGCTGAAACTGATAATGCGGAATCTAGTAGCAGTTCTTCAAGCGACCAGGAGCTATGGAACTCAATTTGGTGTCTGAAAATTAAAGACAAGATTAAATATTTCTTATGGAAGTGTTGTCATGATATTTTGCCTAATAACCTGAAAATTTCTAAAAACTGTATATCTATTCTTCCTATTTGTGGACTGTGCAGTGATGAAGATGAATCAACTCAACATTTGTTCTTTAGGTGCAGAAGAGCCCAAATCATTTGGAAACTTTCTCCGGTCCATTGGAACAATAGTAATACTTTTTCTGATTTTTCTTCTTGGTGGCATTACATCATACAGGTCGACAAGAAGTTCTTGGGTGAAGATAGAATCCAACTTACCATTTATATTCTTTGGTGGTTATGGAAATCTAGGAATGTGTGGATCTTTAATCAAAAGAATATGACTGAGAAAGAGACTGTGGACAATGCTATCCAAGAATGGCTTGAATTCAATAAATCTCTCTCTCCCCCTGATCGCAAGACGATGGCTCCTAAAGTCTGCTGCCCACCTATGCTTAGGTCCCCCCCGATGGAAGATCAAGTAGAGTGTATTTCCCTTTACACTAGTGTTTGCTCCCACCGTGATTCAAATCCTAGATTTGGTGTTTTGGCTCTCAACACAGAAGGCTCATTCATGCATGCTTGGGCAATCTCTAGGGAGGCTGATGTCCAACCAGTGGAGATTTACCTACATGCTATATGTTTCTTGTTGACTATGGCTGCTAAATTTAAATGGAGTCGGATCTCTATAAAGATTGATGACAAGGATATTGCCCGAAAACTCAAGTCCAAACTCTCGCTCCCACCGGAGCAAGCTACAATAGCCGAAGACATCAATCTTTTGACCCATCTCTATACGTTTCTTGTTATACTGTATATTTTTATTCCAGTTGTTTGTAATGTTAAGTGTCGTAAGCTTGCTTATTTTGCAACTGTGAGTCCCTTCTCTAGAGAATGGCACTCCCCTTCACAACCTCTGTTTTTGTGAACTTGGGTTTTGTGTTTTCAATCAGTGGACTGTGTTTGGGCTGTAATTTTGCTGAGTTATTTCATTAATAAAATTTGCTTCCGTTTGAAAAAAAAAATCTTTAAACCCATCAACAATCAATATACAGTATAACATCAATAATTTAATACTCAATTAATTAATAATCTCATTTAAATAATACTTTAGTTGGTCCCGACTTAGGAACAACAAGCAAAATTAATAATTCTCTAACTTAATATCTTGCTAAATTAATAAATATTTGCAGTCCCAATATTATTAATTTATAGAGGTTTAACTATATATATTGCTATTTTGGATGACGTTAAATGGCTATTTTGGTGGAGAAATATTATTTTCTCTTGGTTCCGCGACCTATACAAGTCTATGAATTTTTTTTCCCTCTGAAACAACAATTTATTGAAAACTCAAATGAAAAACACAGTACAACTAAAGTCGTGGCTCCCTCTTGGTGTACGAAAAAACTAAATGGGACATGAGAGCATCAGATCAAAAGGGTTGGTCTCCAGGAACAAACAAAGTCCCAATAAACAAAAGTAATAAAATATAAGAATCGAGTGACCAATGTGGTCCCAGGAACGTGAGAGCTTGAACAAGAGATCGACATGCTGGAAAGCTCAACTGAACAATACAATCCTTAGAGAACTTCCAAATTCTAAATCTCTGAAGCAACACACTTCAATCGAGAACCAACCAACACTAATGAAACGAAACCATCCGCCCTACTAAACAACAATACAAATCTCCCACTAAACAGCCGAAACCGACTGGGCCTCAATTGTTAAGGAAAATCATTAACTTGATTAATGGGATAAGGACAGAATTACCCCACTTTTCTAGACAAAAGACATGCTTTTACGCTTCCCGGTGATTTTTGGATAAAATTTGGACAAAAATACTCTCTTGCCAAAATTTCTGGACATTTTTACGTTGTTGTTTCTTTCTTGTTTCTTTGTTGTTTCAAATATGTTTCTTCTAATCAAATTTCAGTAAAAAAAACTAAAGTTTACCCCCCTTAACTAGTCCATTTTATACTAGAAATCTTATAAAAAAATTAAATATACACATAAAACAACACATATTAAAATCAAACAAATTAAAAATAATATAGAAATAACATGAGTAAAAAAACACAGTTCAATTTTTGATCAAATGCATGGAAACATAAATAACATGGAAACAACCAAGAAACGATATAGAAACAAACCAGAAACAATATTGAAATCACTATATGAGCAACAATAGGTTAAAAATAGGTAAAAATTGTATTTAAACATCGAAAATACATGGAAACGATAAAGCAACATAAGAACAACATTAAAAACGGTGTGGAAACAACCTAGGAACAACGTCAAAAAAATATTAAAAACACCACATGAATAAAAAGAGCTTAAAAGTAGGTAAAAATTGTATCTACACATTGAAAACTACATGGAAACAATAAAAAAAATTATTCGAACAACATTAAAAATATTATAGAATAACACAGAAACAATAGAAATAATGTACAAACAATACATGAACAAAAACAGCATACAAATTAGGTAAAAAGTTGTTTTGAAACATCGAAACATTGAAAAAACAACAAAGAAACAAATTAAAACAATATCAAAACAACATAAATAACATATAAAACAATACAGGAACGAGAAAAAACGAAAAAATAATTAAAAAATATAAGCGTAAAAAGGGGAAAATTTGGTAGAAATTAAAAAAAAAAATAAGAGCGTGTTTTGTGGTATATTATCAAAATTTGAGGTATTTTTGGGAATTTCTCTTTATTAATTGGGTTTAAAATGTTATGATATCTAAAATTATACTTCTTTTAATTTATAAATTATTATTTTTCGTAGAAAGTGAACCTATCATTCAATAAATATAATTCCATGGTATGTAATTCGGAATAAACTCTTTTATTTAACGCATCGAGTAGGGCTCAATTAATTTTGACTAAATTTTGTGAAAATCTAATTAGATTGCATAATTATTCTGATACACTGTTATATGTTGTTTTGTTTACTAATAATGACACAAAATTCATTCAATTCCACATCACAAATTGTGGCGACGTTCAAAGCTACGAAGCCAGAACTTGAAAATTCCTATTGATCAATTCTTTTGTGTGGTCTTTTGAATTGAATTTTGTACTTATACCATATCAAAAAACTTGAATTCTCATCTTTTCATTCAAAAAAAAAAAAAGATTTTTCAAGTTTCATAATAAATTTATCAACATAATATGATAATCATGGAATCGAATCATATAGTTTTAACATTTAAAATATCACTAATTTTATCTAGTATATATTTAGAGAGAAAAAGGGCTTTTTTTTTGTTTTTTTTTTTGTTTTTTTTTTTTTTTTTTTGGGGGGGGGTGATATATCATATATGTCATCATTTTTGACCTTTGTCACTTGGAAGTTATTTCTCAAAATTATATAGTAACAGTTTAAAAGAAAAAGAGGGAGAAAAGGAAAGAACAAGAACGGAGCCCGTGAAGATGCCACGTGAAGTTGATATTCCATTTTGTGAACCCGTGAAGACAGAGAATTCCACAGACAAAAACTCATATTACATCATTATCACTGGAATTTTGTGGCATTAAACTCAAGAAAACAAAAACTTGTGTGAGACGATTGTACCGTACAAGAAAAAACTGTGGGTCTAAATCCAATTAATAATATATAAACAAATATAACTACATAATAGTCTGATTTTTCATTGTATAGGTCTCAAGGGACATCAAAGTAAAGTCTGGAAGGGAGATTGAATAGGCTTTACAATTTTTCGATTTTTTTCAAAATTAGAGTTTAAAAACAGTTAAGTCATTCTGACAGTTAAGTCGATATTCAGTATGAGAGTTAACCACTCAACAGATCTCTTGATCACAGAGTTGTTGATATAGTAACTCAGCTGAAAAATAATTTCTTCTACAAAATCAGTTTTCATTTAATAACAGCGGAAGTCTTACATCCTTTTGAGTTTTAGCAATCAAAACTTAGATTTTTAGAGAGTTATTATGCAAGCTCGGTATCGATGTAAATGACATGAATATACAAAAAGTGCATAAATAAATGATACAAGAGATTATAGTGGTTCAGGGATGAAGTAATTCTTCTACGTCTACTCTTCTCCTACTCCAAGAGGAATTCACTAAATATCAAGTCACTTTAGAATTTACAAACAGCCCCACCAGTTTTGTTCACACAACCCACTGCCTAAACTCAGCTCTTCACTAGACTCCTTCTAGTTACTTCAGTTCACTAATGATGCCAGACTTATTCACACAGCCCTCTTGCAACTCTAGTCATTGGTTCCACAAGAACCTCACTATACCCTTTTACTTCAAAGCGATGTAGACCACAAGTTTGTTTTCACAAGTTTCCTCTTTAATTTTTGAATAACAACCTTAATCTTCACAATGTGTATAGATAAGGTGTCTTGAATGAAACTTGAGGATTTTTGGTTTATAGCTTGAGAGAGTATCTCGATTTTTAGATTTCTACTTACTTGATTTTTCACTTGTTGCTCTCTTTCTTGTGTCGTATTCCTCTCTGATTTTTCCTCAGCTTTTTATAGTGTAGATTGGAATTTTGTCCGTTGAATAGATAAACAAATTTCAAATCACATCGTTAGACAATTGACATTTCCTTTCTTCGCACCTTAATGTTAATATTTCCTTTTATTCTTTTGTCTCTTGCATAATTCTAAAACTGGCGGTCTCTAGGTGTCGTCCATTGGTTAAGACTCTTTTGCCTTCATCAAATTGCTAACATCTTTATAGCCAAACAATGTACTTCGACTTTAATTAAAATCTTCCTTTGACTTAGCGTAACGGAACTTATTCAATTGACTTAAGCCTTTAGTTGTTTTACCCCATGTGACTGATTCTTGATTCTCTGAGTTTTAAGTCTTGCTTCAACTTTGATGTTAGTTTTCTGCTTTCACTTGGGGAAGTATGTTGAATCTTCATTACTCAGTTGTGAGTCTTCTGAAACTCCTTCAGCAGGTCTTCTAATTGAGTATTTGACTGTTTTGAATGGACTAATATTTATTACATAATCGGAAATTACATGATTGGAGTGCCAACCTCCTAATATCCTAACATTCATTTTTTTGAAGTGGAAATCAACAAGATAACATATTTACATTGTAATTAACTTGACTAGAGTTCGATCAAACCGAATCCAAACAAACCAAAAAAAAATCGAGAGAGTATAACTTGAGTTAGTGTAAAAATCCAAGTTTTAGAAAAATCAATACATTAGTACAAAACAGCTGTTTCTTTTTTTTAAATACTAAAAATGACTGATGAATCTGCTAAATATTAAACTAGCATTACAATTAGTCCTTTAAAATGCTCAATTATCTGGTGAAGAGTAAAAAGAATGCAATTAGCCCTAAATTATTGTGGGAAGACCTTTCTGGATAGGAATGGCAATTTTGCCCCGATCCGCGAGAACCTGCCTCGCCCCAGACCGCAGCGAGGCGGAACGAGACAGGTTTGGGTATCATTTATGCCCCACAGGTACCCCCCTCAGGCCTCAACCTCCACAGTAAATTTACTCTTTTTAATATATTTTAATATATATTTTGCATATAATATATATTATAATATAATTTTTATCTATTAATATTATATCTAGTATTTATAATTTGATAATAACAACTTTTGTATAAAATATTTAATAAATATATTACAATTACATTTTTTCCTTTGTTTTCAATTTGTTGTTAATACGGGTCAGGACGAGCCAACCCGCCCCGTGAACCGTGGCATATCGACTCGCTCCATTGTCATCCCTATTTCTAGATGAGACCAAATATGTAAATAAATCTTAATCTCAAGAAAAGACATAAAGTTACATAAAATTAAACAATGATTTCACGGCTTAACTTCCAACACTTAGAATTTTCTGCCAAGCTAAACTGACCTAAACTTAAAGACTGCATATTCAATCAGGCATGTATTTGATGGCAAAACCATGCAAATGGCACTTATCTATAATTCAGTTTTGATTGGACTCTCAGAAAAAGTCATGAATTTTGTGGCAGCTATAAGAGTCTCGTGAACCAACTGGGACCCCAACTGTCCCTTCACCCAATTTTCAACCAAGAACAACACCAATCAGAAAAAAAAATCAGATAAGAAAGAAAAAAAATGGATAATTACAAAAACCACCCCTGAGATCTACCTTAATAACAAAAAATACTCCGGTTATCCCCTTATGCTTGTATTTATCTAACAAATGCCCCTTCTTAGGGTGCATTGAGGGTACAGTTTATAAGATAAAAACAAATGCCAAGGAAATATTTGTAATTTTAATAGATAGATGGGACTTTGTGTAATTAGGATAAACTTTAGGGGTAGTTTTGTAATTAACCCAAAAAAAGACAACCAAGAAAAAAGTTGTGTTTTTTCATGTTTCTATTTGTCCCTTTTTGTACTTACCCATTCTAAAGCTTTTATTTTTTTACCTTTGAAATAATGCTGCTGGTTTGCAGTTCACTTGTTTCTCCATGATTGACATTAAGAGCCTCTGCTCTTTCATACTATATAAAGGTTCAGGGTGTCCAACATTAAAAAAAAAAAAACACAGTGGGTTCAGAAAAAAAAAAAAGCAAAAAACAAATAAATAGTTTTCTTACATACATCTGATTTGAATCAGCTTGAGCAGTTCTTACAAGAGGCCCATTTTGTTCATGAAAAAATAGTACAATTCATTTTTATTTTTTTTTAAGTGTTTGGAGTTTTTAAGAATGTCTTGGTTTTGGACTATAATGTTTCTGACCTTTGCATTTAGTAGTAACATTTCAGAGGGCAAGAAATCATCTGCTGTAGTTGTGGGCACTGTGTATTGTGATACATGCTTCCAGCAAGATTTTCCAAAGGCCAGCCATTTCATTTCAGGTTCATTTCATCTCCTTATCCATCTTCTTTCCAAGCAAAATTATATTTAGGGTTAATTACAGAAAGAGATAATTACAAAAACTACCCTGAGGTTTAGCCTAATAATATAAAAAATCCAGTTATTGTTCAAAATTGCAAATACCCATTTAAAGTTTGTATTTATCTAACAAATATCCTATTTTAAGGTCTCTTGAGGGTGCAATATTGTAAGCTAAAAACAAATGTCAAGGATTATATTATCTGCAATTTTAAAAGATAACTGGACTTTTTGTAATTAAGCTAAACCTCACGGTCGGGTTTTGTAATTAACCCTTACAAAAAATACCATCACGGTTCAGTCTAATTACAAATAAACGCAGTTATTTTTTAAAATTACAAATACTCCTTGATATTTGTTTCTATCTTACAAATTGCACAATCTATAGTGAGTTATTTGTTAAGCAATTATAAACCTCATGCTTACAAATTGCACAATCTATAGTGACTTATTTGTTAAGCAATTATAAACCTCATGCTTACAAATTGCACAATCTATAGTGAGTTATTTGTTAAGCAATTATAAACCTCATGCGACCTTAAGAGATATTTGTAATTTTGAAAGATAGTTTGGAGTTTTTTGTAAAAAGGCTAAACATCAAGGTAGTTTTATTATTTTACCCTTTATGTTTAGAGATGAGTCTTGATCCAAAATTTATCGTCCCACGGGGGATAATTGTAGAACAAACACAAACCTAAGAGTGCCCTATGTACTACCTCAAGAAGATTTTTAATTTTAAAAGATAATAATAACTAGATTTTCTGGTAATTAGGCTAAAACTCAGGGTATTTTTTGTAATTATCTCTTTATGTTTAGAGATGAGTTTTGATCCAAAATTTCTTGTCCCCCACAGGTGCATCTGTTGCAGTAGAATGCAAGGACACAAATTCAAGACCAAGTTTCAGACAGGAAGTTAAAACAGACAACCATGGAGAATTCAAAGTCCATCTCCCTTTTCCTGTCAGCAAACATGTCAAGAAAATCAAAGGATGTTCTGTGAAACTAATCAGCAGCAACAAACCATACTGTTCCATAGCAGCAACTGCAACATCATCAAACTTACATCTCAAATCAAGAAAAGAAGGGACCCACATTTTCTCAGCAGGGTTTTTCACATTCAAGCCATTAAAACAACCAGCAGTATGTGATCAAAAACCAAACATCAATAATTTCAAGAAACTAAACAGTGAAAATGTATCCCCAATTTCAAACCCTAATGACCCTGCTTTTCTACCACCGATCCGAGATCCACCGTCTCAGCCGCCAACCTTAGGCGGCGGCCGTCTCCTCCCGCCGCTGCCGGAGCTTCCCCGCCTGCCGCCACTACCCCTCCTGCCGCCGCTCCCCCAAATCCCGTTTCTGCCGCCAATACCTAAAAAGGAAACGAATGCTAAACCATCCGAATTATCGGATAATAATGCAGTAAATCAACCTGATACTTTTCCATTTCCACCAAATCCACTCAATCCACCTAGTCTTTTCCCTCCAAACCCTTTTCAGCCACCTCCGTCTTTATTTCCTCCAAACCCTTTTCAGCCACCGCCTTCGGTAATCCCACCGGTTTTTCCATCTCCGCCGCCTTCAATTTTTCCTCCACTTTTTCCGTCACCTCCTACACCGCCGTTCTTCCAACTGCCGCCACTTCCTGGTCTGATACCGTCGCCGCCGCCACCACCCCCGCCAGCGTTTCCGATTCCTCTTCCGCCGTTTCCGTTCCAGCCGACACCGGGATTCCCTGGAGTGCCACCTGCTGAGGTTTCTTCGGCATCGAAAACAAGCTCCCCTTGATTTTGCAGTTAAATATCAGCCATGTGTAATTATAGTATGATCATACTTGCAATAAAGTCAGCCACTTGTTTACTTCTGATGTTACACAGTTTCTAGTTGTTTTTCTTGTTCTATTAAATGTCTTTACTGTTTTCAAAAGGAACTTGGATAGAATTCTTGGACGACTACTTCACCAGTGAATAATAATTGAGTTTTATTGCTATTGACATAGTTTCTGAAGTCTTTTTTGCAAGAAAAATTTGAGAAATGGTGGCATGCAAAACTAAGGGTTAATTACAAAAACTACCTTTGGAATTTAGCCTAATTACAAAAGAGAATCAGTTATATTTAAGAATTACAAGCACTCCCTTGATATTTGTTTCTTTTTCATTTGTTAGGTATTACAAACCTCAAAGGGGGTGTTCGTAACATTTTAAGGGCATATTTATAATTTTGAAAGATAAATGTAATTTTTTGTAATTGAACTAAACCTCATAGGTAGTTTTTGTAATTATCCTAAAACCAATGCACAAGTCCCTTCCCATACTTGAATTCTCAATCAAGAATTTAATATAAGAGCAGAGGAATTCGGATCCCCTGATTCAATTTCAGTATGAGTTAGAAGCTTCAAGTATTATCAAGTATTTCTTCTAAGCAGCATAACACGGCCAAATTTAACCAAATAACCTGGAGAAAGCTTGGTAATAGTACAATTCTTGTGGAAAAACAGAAAGAGCTAATTCTCAACTTCAAATTCTCCATGTTATTCAACTTAGATGAAAGCATTTTCTTTTGGGTCAAGAAAGCAATATCCAACTCACAAACAAGTTAAAATGGTATACTTTTCTTTCAACATATATGGTCAACATGAGAGAAAGCTGTTGAAAATACCCCGAAAGTTGGGATTGAATTGTAACATCGTCTATTTAGCAAAAAACCAAAAAGCATCACCCAAAACAAAAACATTAGCCAGCACAACATACAGTAATGAATGTCTACAAGGACATAATCCGGAGAGTCTTGCTCGTGAGACTACGCTAGTTCAATGCATCATAGTCATCCAACTTCTCGTTGTATTCTAAGACCTTCCTCCTTATCTTTGATGTATCTACCCATGTTATGAAGTCTTCCATATTCCTTGTGACGAGGAATGCTGGATCAGTGACTGTATCAGGTCCTACGCGAATATGTCCCTGTTCAATATATGTAACTGCTTCTTTCAAGTGTTCTGCAAACTTCAGCCGCATCAGAACAGTAGCAAGCCTACGCCTGAAGCAAATAAAATACACCAAGAAAAGCACCCTTACAATCTGCATTGATACTAATTTTTAGGTTTTCTTGATGACAGATTACGCATGTTGATGCCATTTTTATGCCAATCACTTTTAACATTGATTCTGTTCAAGGCAGATGGTACATAGTGATTATAAACCAAGATTTCGGACCTAAAAGGTACATCACATGCCAAACCTGTACCACAGAATAATCTGCAAATTTTATTTCAGTAAGATTATAAGAGAATATTGTCAATGTTTTTCCAGGGGGAAATCACAATCTCCTTGTACATACATAGAAATGCATAAGTCTCAGGTTATTGGACTCCATATGCCACATAAAATTCCTCAGTGTAGCGAATTTTATAATTCAGTAACTAATGATGTGTTGATACAGAAGGTAGTAGCAACAAAGTGCAATTTACACCTTACTTACCGGCAAAAAGATGATACTGACAATCTCTCGCACAAAGCCAAACTTTTACGAGATGGTATAACACCCATGTTGTACCTAAATTGATGGAAAAACAAGAATAAGATATTCAAATACAAATCTGAACTTTTTTTCAAATACTAATCTATTTAATAAACAATAATGACTCAGTTGAGAAAATTACAATAATTCATACTTGGAGGTACTTGGGCATACAAAATAGCGAAGAACATCAGACCAGGAAACAGTGATAATAACTAAGAGTTTCTCTTCCCCAACAAATCACATGAACAAAGTGAATCCCCCAATGACTCATCAACTACATTAGCTATGCACGGTATTCTTTAAACTGTTAAAAGTAAGCAGGAGAGCTTGTCAAATAACAAATAAAAGATGCGTAGGCAATTAGGGATGCTTGCAACACTCCGAACCAATTTATATTCCGGTTGTGGAAACAAAACAAAAACCAATGGTAACACTCATATCCAAGGGTTCTGCATTTGAGTGGAATATGGTAAACAATGCAAAGTGATAGCATGCAAGGTAGCTCCAAAACTTAGCTACTCAATCTTTCCCTCATTCAAGAGTCTACATTCAAGAGTGACAAACGGACCGCCCTAGTGACAAAACTCTCATAAAATTTTCTCAACAACCAACCATATACACAGGAATAACAAACTGAATCACACAAAAAAACTATTAGAACAGAATAAAACATGACATTCATAAAACATGCTGTCTTGTTTGGAAATGCATCGAAACTGAATTTCAATAAACTTACAGCTTTTCAAGAAGAGCATCAGTCATCTCAATTCTGTAAGGATCTCTTGAATCCATCTGTTTCAGAATGTTCACTAGCTTCTGCACCATTCTACACAAACTCGAGTACCTAAAAACATAATAGCACAGAAAATTATCAATCAAAAATGCACCCCAAAAATCAAGACCTTCAACGATAATTTAGAAGCAATTCAGCCAAAATATTACATAAGAAGCTACAAGTGAACTATGCAAATTACTTTTTATAGTCGTCTCTTCCCGTGACATGATAGCGATGGATTACGAGGCTTTCCCTCTGACCACCTTCTCTCTTCCATTCCAAGAAATTAACTTTCTTTAGTAGCTTCTTCTCGTGAAACTTCAGCTTCCTCATCTTCTAGGGGAGAAAATGTGTAGAACTCAGAGAGGAGGAAAAACCCTAGCTAAAACCCTAACAATTGGGAATTTGAGAAAAAATAGAGAGAGAGGAGGAGTTGTCTGATGAATTTTGGGCTATAAATATAAATTATATAATAGAACGTGAGGCCGAAATCTTCAGCCCCGTTAAGAGGCCCAATAATTTTAGCTACTAAAGAAAAATGGCCTAATAGCAAATTGTAATATTTATGGTGGAAATGTTTTTTTTCAAGAAAAAATTATGGAATTTGTTTTTTTTTTTTTTTTTGAATTGATCTAAAAGATTTATTTAATATTTTAATAAATTGGGTTTAATATTTATGTTTTTTTAAGTTGGTTACCAAAAAATGTGAAGAAGATTTATTTAACTTTTTTATTATATAACTGATTATTTAAATAAACATAATTAAAAAATAATACTACAAAACAATATGCCCTTATAAACTATTTATATTGAAGAAGGTGCTAAGTTCATAAATTTAATTAATCGAATCTTCATTGTTGGTGGAATAAGATAATAAATAAATGTTTAATGTTTTCAATGCATTGAATCAAAATTCGAATTGTGTTTTTCTATTCATGTGTTATTTCTATATTATTGTCAATGTATTTTGTTTTTTTGTGTATATATATTTATTATTTGTTTATAAGACTTCGAATATGAAATTGATTATTTAATGAGGTAATAAATTATTTTTTACTAAAATTTTATTTGATGTAGCATGCTTAAAACATATTCGAAATAACCTTGAAACAACAACGTTAAAAAATTCGAAAAAATTGGCGGGACGTAAAAATATCCGAAAAAATGTGAAAGCTACGTAAGTCCGAGAAAAATGACAAAGAGCGCAAATGTGTCATTTTTTCAGGGATGTTGAATATTTTTGTCCTTATCCCTTAGTTTGACCCACTTTAATAATTGTTTTGTCTTATGTATTGTGAATAGCTATTGATATTTGAGACGAGCTACTGTAACAAGCCCACTACATTCTAATGAAACATGAAAACCATACTGCATTTTCTATAGGATGTGAAACTAAAATTTTTGATTGAGAAAATAAATTGAAAAAATTCATATGATTTTCAGTTAATGATTGAGGAATAGAACTATAAATTGAATTTGAAATTCATCTTTAATGTTGTCAAAACAAGCGCAACGAAATATTATTATAAATTTGAGACTCTTATCGTTCTAAAGTTTATAGTCCACATCACATGCAGCCATAGGATTTAAATAGAGAGGGTTGATAGTGAATTTGGTAGTCCATAGTCCAAATCCAGACCCCTCTCGAAACAACCGTATTTAGGGCAGGTTCACAAAAGCAGTGTCGTAAAAATTGGCAGAAAAAAATCGTTTCGGGTGAAAATCGGCCTAGGTAAAAGGATCGGACTTAGGCAGGCTAAGAGGCCAATATTTTCTTTTTCTTAAAATAGTTGTTTTTCTAGATGTCCACCTAAGCGATTCAAGCGCCCTAAGCGTTGACGCCCACCAAATACGTCTATCGATTTTTTTCAACCTTGCACAAAAGTATTACCAATTCGATTTTATTCTTGTTTTTTTTAAACATGTCCCATCTTGTTTAGTTTTTTTTTATTATTAATAGAGAGATACATCTCACGTCAATGGAACATAGGGTGAATTGTGGTTTATGAGCGAGGTCAAATCTATCTCCCCCAAGAATCGTCTTTTCTAGGACAAATCTATGAAGTTCAGACTAAAGAAACAATACCTTTGGGGTGGCGGCGAGCCAACCCGTGCCACATCATTGGCGTCGTCTA
This sequence comes from Rehmannia glutinosa, assembly GCA_016081115.2. Lineage (NCBI taxonomy): Eukaryota > Viridiplantae > Streptophyta > Magnoliopsida > Lamiales > Orobanchaceae > Rehmannia > Rehmannia glutinosa. Next base: position 248,437 of record JABTTQ020001697.1, on the reverse strand, counting down.
TGGGAATCTCAAGACAAGTCCACCCACATGGTGGGGGCTTATGATATATCATATATCAATGAAGCATGAGAGTCAACCCACGTGTTTGGAGGTTTGTGATATTTAGAGATATATCCCACATTAATGGGCATGAGGTTGGTTTGTGGACAAACCTGTGAGACTCAAGTCAAAGCGGACAATACTTCTTGGGTGGACACAAGCCATCGGGTGCCACATCATATAATTTAGTATCACTTTCTCCTTCAATCCAAGTTGGATGACAATTATTAATTGAGATTATTACCTGCGACATAACAAATTATTAAGGGCGTCACGATTGACACTCAAATCAAATTTAGAGAGACAACGAGCAAATGAAATGCACATTATATATGATGTAGTGTCACTTTCTCTTCGAATCTAAATTGGATGACAATTGTTGACTGTCTGACTCAATGGATCTCAAAATTTAGGAAATCCACATCAAAACCATCTTTAAATTAAGGTAAAATGAAAGAGCAATGCATGATTTTCCTGTTTCGTACATAGTTTGGACTTATTTAACCAATCACATTATGTGGGTGTTTGTAATGGCGGATCCTAATTAAAATAGTTAGTTGACTATTAAATTATTTTGAATTTATCCATATCGACACTTTATTTAATTATTCGAACTTCAACACTTAATCAAGTGGGAATAGTTAAGTATGGCCGGGTGACCCAATTTTAATACAAATTTGGCCCTTGACTTCTTAAGTCATATTAAAAAAATAAAGAAGATTTCATTCCTTTCTTAAAAATTCTCTCTCTGTCCCTTGTTTGATACATGTTTTTATCTTAATTTTGATGATTTTATTTTATCACCAAAACAATGTTTTTTTTAAAGGTTGTCCAAATACTCCTAAATGGTTTAAAATGGTTTTAATATTTTCCGGAGTATTTTCTCAAGTTTATTAAAAATGGACAACACTTTTATCAATGAGTTTTTACTCCTATAACAGGTTCCTAAATGTTGTCTAAATACTCTCGATCGGTTTAAAATGTTTTTACACAATTTTCGGAGTATTTCTTGAGTTTTATTTTCGACAAAAATTGGACAATATTTAAATGTCTCGTGGTCGACCGGTCCGCCTATAGGGCAACCCGTGCACTGAAGATGTTTTTAGAAACAGAAAAATGAGACGGAAGGAAAAACAAGCGTCGGTCGGCACGTGCATCTCGGGGGCGTCGGCCGGTCCGGTCGACCAATCGGCCGACCTCACTGCAAGTTTCGTTTTGAAAGCGAACTAAAACCTTGCATTTTTGAAACGAGAGGGACCATTGAATTAGGGGTCGACCCGTGCCGAAGCCTCGTCGACCGGTCGCCTGTTGTAATTTTCAAAGTGTTCTCTTTTTCTCTTATCTCTGTGCGATCGGTCGCCCCTATGTATTGACAAACAAAAATATGACCGTTTGACAAACAGATACATTTCCTTAAATTGTGGGATTGATTTCTAACACTATATTCTTGATTTTAATTGTATTTTTCTCAGATTTTCAATCCCCAAGAGGAGCCTATGCTTGATCAATCATCTCCTATAAATAGAGGAAGTTTTGGAGCAACCAAAACAACAATTGTGATACAACACAACAAGATACACTTCAAGCATACACTTGGTCTTTCATTGTTATTATTCTTGTTGTAATATTGCCTAGCTATTCACTTTCACATTCTTGAGGTCTAGGCTATTCTTGATTACACTTACACTCAATTGTATTATTCATTATCGAGTTGTAATCTTGATTTTTGGTTATCATTCAAACACAAGATATCCTTGTGAGTGTTCTTGTGGTAAGAGCACACTTGGATGATCTAGGTGATAGGTACAAGAAGATTGTGGTAATCTTCTTATTGAGGTGTTGAAGAATTTGGTATTCTTCAAGTTGAAGATTGTGGTAATCTTCACAAGGTGCCGTTGAAGGAAGATTGTGGTAATCTTCAAAGGGAGATTGTGGTAATCTCCAAAGGTGGTGTTGAAGAAGAGTGTGGTGCTCTTCAAGGTGTTGTAAGTTGAATTTGTATTAATTTTGGTAATTAATAAAATTCTTTTTCTTTTCAAATCCATCCCTGATATCTTTGGGGTGGTAGAGGATTAGGCCCTAGGTGGGTTGAACCTCTTTAAATCGACGTGTGTTGTTTATATTCCGCACCTTTATTATATGTTTTCCCATAACCCATATTTGTTAGATATAGTCCAAACTTATATTTTTGCAAAGTTTTAAAACTTTTGGGTGAAAAATCGTATTTTGAAAACTCGGGAGAAAGAAAAATCACCTGGGGCGGTCACGCCAGGGCGACGGCCGCCACTCCACACTCGGCCGGTCGCCCGGGTTATTTTTCACTTATAACGTTATGTTCTTCATTTCGCAATGAAAGAAGAAAATTCCCAAACCCTTGTTCAAATCAGACTTTTTCCCTTTTTCTTCAAAATCTTCAATTCTTCATCTTTTTCACGATTCTTGTTGCTAATCTTCTTATTTTCACAAGAATCTTACATATATGGCTCCTCCAAGAAATTCCACCGATCAAAATCCCACTTCTAAGAGAAGAAAGGGCGGAGAGGGTACTTGAGAAATCGGCGAGACGGCCGAACAAAGGGATATTCGAGCCGCTCAAAGAAACGTGGCTCAAGAAGGTGATGATGTTCAAAATCCCATTCTCTCTCGGGCCCAAATTACCGAGCTTGGCGGAACAATTTCGCTCAAAAATTGCCGTTGGGCGAAAGGTAAAAACCTCTTGTTACTCAAGCTCCTAATTCACGCAATGCTATTAATTTCATCAATAAGTATGCGGAATGGTACTATGAGGATTCGGGGATGGGAGGTAAATCTATTGCTCGGACTAAAATGTGTCGTTTAGTTCATTTACAAATGAGTATCCTACTATAAGAGGATTTTTTGAGGAGCAAGGTTGGATGTATTTATGGGAGCATGCTTATGTGTTGTATGATGATGATATTATCCAACTTTTTTATGCCAATATGTGGGTCGAATATGATAATGATAGAAAGCGATTGCCACAATTCGCTTATAAAGTGGTCGTCATTTTAGATGGACTCCCAATGATATTTGCCGGCTTTTACATGTTAGAGAAGGTGGTTGGGATTATTTCTCTTGTGGGACTTGGAATGATGAAATGTTGGGGGTGTCGATGAAAGAAGTTAAGACGTGTTTGGGAGTATGGCCAAAGTATTCTTTGTTGGCAATGACAACTCGAGCATCGCATTTTATCGGTCATTGTCGCATATTGCATTTGTGGTAAGTCGGGAAAGATGCCTAGCAATATGGATTATTTTTTGACTTATAAGATTGCTAGGAGGGAACCACTTAACTTTGGTGCCATACTTATTCAATGTCTTATCGAGTCCATTACTCAAGGTAATAAGAAGTTGGTTATGGGTAATTGGATTTGTAAACTTCTTATTCAATCGGGACTACCTTCGCCGGAGTGTAACTCGGAGGTATTTCAAAACGACTTCGACATTGATAACATCACCCAAATGGTCACTATGCGCAAGAACATGGAAATCCGACCAACCAAAATGGCGAGAGGAAGAGGTCAAGAGTCTCCGATCCTAATGACTTCTTTGATGACGCCGGGCCGCAAGATTGGTGGAAGAGGGCGAACCGAACAATCCGAAGGTAATACTGGTGCTCAACCGCCTAGAGGTATACTCAAGCCGAATTTGATGAGATGAGGGCTTTTCATGAGACGAGGTATGAGGCTTTGGAGCAAAAGACCTCCAAAATGCAAAAGTCTATCGGCAAGTTAAAGAAATTCATCAAGGACTTAATTCCCGGATCTTGCTTCTCCTCGGATGAGGAATGATGTTACCCCACCCCTTTACTTTCTAGCATTTTCATTTAAGTTGCTTTGTACTTTTATGAACTTTTGTAAAACTCATTTGTACTAATGATATTTGCTTGTTTTTCTTAAAAGGGTTAATATTGCAAGTTGATAATGACTTGTGGATGATCATGATTTTGATGGAGTATTTGATGGTAAAAATACTCTAATTCAAGCATTGTTTGATAATTGGTATGAAGTACTTGATGGTAAAAATACTTCTTTTATTGCCTTGTTCATTATGCTTAGTTGGATATGTTGGGACATTTGATACATGTATTGTTGAAAGCATGACTTATTACTTGTTGGATGCTCTAATTGTTGGCATTTGAAATGCCTTGATCATTCTTAGCTTATCTCAATTGGGTTGAACCCTTGAGAATCTACTTTGAGCTTCTTAATTGATGAACAAATTATTGCATATGGTGCATATGATTTTTTGAGCTTTGAAATGAGGTTGATTGATGATATGAAATTTTTTTGGCTTGAACCATTTACAAAGGTTATATACAACCTCTTCTATTTTTCACGCACACAAGGTGTTTGTTAAAATGTCGCAATGAAACTTTCAACTTCTACATGATTCTCTTGCTTCAAAATGTCTTAAAATCTTTTTGAAATCTTGTTTTTAGCATACTAATGAGCTTATGGATCTTTTATGTTTCAATTCTCTCACTTTCCTTGGATGATTATGCTTTAAATTGCTCAAACGGTTTTTACCGTCCATTTGGCATGCTTTGATATTATTGTATGGTGTTTTCACCATCCTAACATTCTTTTTGATGATTCCAAAGGGGGAGAAAAACAGGATATTGGCTCATTAGCTCAAAGCTAATAAAAGCTTGTCATAAAAGCTATAAGCTATGGCTCATTAAAGCCATTAGTTGTGATTTGTTCTTAGTCCAATTGTTGCTTGATGGACTTATATTATTGTTTAATGTTGTTTTGTGACAGGGGGAGCTTATAAGCTCTTGAGCAAATTGTAAAAGCTAAAGCTTTTAGCTTATGGATAATTGCTTTTACATTATTCTTGATATGCTTGTTGATAGGGGAGCTTGTGCTTATTATTGAAATTATTTACTCCTACTTGGTTGCTTTAATTTTTGGAAATTTTGTTGCTTCCAAACGGTCAAATGTTTTTACCGGAAAATCATTTCTAAAATTACTCTCTTAGTTTGTGTAAAAATTGTTTTGGTTTGTAATCATCAAAAAGGGAGATTGTTTGATACATGTTTTTATCTTAATTTTGATGATTTTATTTTATCACCAAAACAATGTTTTTTTTAAAGGTTGTCCAAATACTCCTAAATGGTTTAAAATGGTTTTAATATTTTCCTGAGTATTTTCTCAAGTTTATTAAAAATGGACAACACTTTTATCAATGAGTTTTTACTCCTATAACAAAGTTCCTAAATGTTGTCTAAATACTCGATCGGTTTAAAATGTTTTTACACAATTTTCGGAGTATTTCTTGAGTTTTATTTTCGACAAAAATTGGACAATATTTACTGTCTCGTGTCGACCGGTCGCCCTATAGGGCAACCCGTACAAGATGTTTTTAGAAATAGAAAATGAGACGGAAGGAAAAACAAGCAGGTCGACCAGGTTGCCGACGGCCGGCCGACCGGCCGCCAAATGGCCGACCGACAGTACTGCAAGTTTCGTTTTGAAACAGAACTAAAACCTTGCATTTTTGAAACGAGAGGACCGGTTGTATTAGGGGTCGACCGTTGGCTTACGTCGGCCAATCGCCGTTGTAATTTTCAAAGTGTTCTCTTTTTCTCTTATCTCCGTGCGACGGTCGCCTATGTATTGACAAAAAAAATATGACCGTTTGACAAATGGACACATTTCCTTAAATTGTGGGATTGATTTCTAACAGCTATATTCTTGATTTTAATTGTATTTTTCTCAGTAGATTTTCAATCCCCAAGAGGAGCCTATGCTTGATCAATCATCTCCTATAAATAGAGGAAGTTTTGGAGCAACCAAAACAACAATTGTGATACAACACAACAAGATACACTTCAAGCATACACTTGGTCTTTCATTGTTATTATTCTTGTTGTAATATTGCCTAGCTATTCACTTTCACATTCTTGAGGTCTAGGCTATTCTTGATTACACTTGCACTCAATTGTATTATTCATTATCGAGTTGTAATCTTGATTTTTGGTTATCATTCAAACACAAGATATCCTTGTGAGTGTTCTTGTGGTAAGAGCACACTTGGATGATCTAGGTGATAGGTACAAGAAGATTGTGGTAATCTTCTTATTGAGGTGTTGAAGAATTTGGTATTCTTCAAGGTTGAAGATTGTGGTAATCTTCACAAGGTGCCGTTGAAGGAAGATTGTGGTAATCTTCAAAGGGAGATTGTGGTAATCTCCAAAGGTGGTGTTGAAGAAGAGTGTGGTGCTCTTCAAGGTGTTGTAAGTTGAATTTGTATTAATTTTGGTAATTAATAAAATTCTTTTTCTTTTCGAAATCCATCCCTGATATCTTGGGGTGGTAGAGGATTAGGCCCTGGTGGGTTGAACCTCTTTAAATCGACGTGTGTTGTTTATATTCCGCACCTTTATTATTGTATTTGAGCATTCAGTTTTAAAAAGAGAGGCGAAATCGAAAGATGGAGATAATCTATTCACCCCCTGATTATCGTAGCCGCTGGACTTACATCCCTTTCCCAAACAAAAAGACCGTTGTCTTCAACATATTCAAAAATTTCAATTTTCTTGTCAAAACAACGGAAAAAGAATCTAATCAACCGGAAATTTGTAAGCGTCGGTTAATCATCCATAGTTGTTCGTACATCAAGTTTTAGGGTTTTGTCAACCAAAATCGCTCGATTTTGACGTGAAATGGAACCATCGAGGTATTAATTGATTTATTATCATTATTTGTGTTTTTCTTGTTCTAATAGCCATGGGGGAAAGCTTTTGAATTGATTTGGTTACAAATAGATAGTTTTGGTAAAGATTCGAGTAAAAACGACTCGGGTCATTTATAAAACGACTCGAGTTGTTAAAGTTTTGGAACTGTGTGGAAGCCTTATGCGACATTCAAGTTTTGAATCTGGAAGAAAAAAGTTTTGAAATTTGTTTATTGCTCAACTTATGATTTTTCATATTTAATGATAGATTCAGGTTGTCACTTGTAGTGAAAGTATGACTTGTAGCTTATATTGGATTCAGGTTGGATAAAATCGCATAAACGACTCGAGTCGTTTAGGGTCGTTTTATAAATAATTCAAGTTGTTTTTGTTCAATCGACTCAAGACTGGTCGTTTACAAAATAGTTGGGGTCATTTACACACTAGTTTAAAATACCAACAAACGACTCAAAACGACTAGAGTCGTTTATAAAAGATTGAAGTCGTTTTTTTATCACAATGTATTTTTTTGTAAGTTTATTAGTTCATGTTTAAATTTTGTTCTTATGTAGTTTTTTCTCCTAATAGCCATGGGAAAACCTTTTAAATTAATTTGGGTGCGAATATATGATTTTGGTAAGATTTTGGCATAAACGACTCTAGTTGTTTATAAACGACCCAAGTCATTTTTTGTTTAATACAGTTTAAATAATAACAAAAAAACAACTCGTCATTTTTTAAACAACTGTAGTTATTTTGTAAACAACTCCAGTTGTTTTGTAAACAACTCCAGTCATTTATAAAAGACTCAAGTCGTTTTGTTTTTTACACAATGTATTTTTTTTTGTAAGTTTATTAGTTTTGTCTAAATTTTGCTCTTATGTAATTTCAGAATAAAATATGCTATTAAACGTGAGGATTGGTTTGACTCTAAAGTTTCGGTTCGAAGCACTTTGGCAAAATTTGGGATGGTGTATGATCATTTGAATGATGAATATAAAGAGATGCTTTTGAAATCTTGTTTTGGAAACTTTCATTATTTGAACGATGGAATTCAAATGTCGGGGAAACTCTTGCATAGTTTGATGTTGCGGAGGATTGCTTTTGATAATAAATTAGCCGATGATGAGGTAGATGAGATTTTGTTCTCATTTGATGGGGAAAATGTTGTTTGTTTTTCGTATAAGGATTTCATTCTCATTACAGGATTTAATTCTGGTAATGAGGAGGAGTTTAGAAATAATTTGCCCGGTGAAAATAGGCTAACGAATGAATATTTTAACGAATTTGGGCATGTGACAGTTGAAGATCTAGAAGCGGTATTTAAGGAGGTGGAGGACGAGGAGGATAAGTATAAACTTGGATTAGTACTTATTTATGAGCGTATATTGAGAGCCAAGGAAATGGGTACATCTATTGAGATGGATGTGTTAAATATAGTTGATAATCTTGAATTATTTAACAAATATCCGTGGAAGCGTAAGATGTTTCACATTCACCGCTTCATGGGTATCGGAGAGTTTGCTAAAGAACAGTCAATATTCCTTATGGGGGTTTCCATTAGCTCTACAGGTAAATAAATTATTGAACTTGTCATATCTTTTCTCAAGAATTTTAGTTTATATCTATGTTTTTTTTTTTGTAATCATAAAGGTGGCCATTGTATTTACAAGTTTGGTGATGTCCTTGTTGAGAAAAAGTATGGATTTCGTACATTATGCTTAAGTGCAATTACTTGAGCGTATGGTGCTGTGTCCGATAGGAATTTGTAGGATTTACGGAAAGGTTGCTAAAGTGAAGACATATCATTTGGAGAAATTGATATCGTTTGCTTGATCTCGTTTTAAGTTGCCATGACTTTCAAGAAAAAATTGTAATATAGCCAATAGCAATATAATTGATTATTAGAACCACTTATTATTTTTGGATGGAAAATTGCTAACTACTCTTATTTGTAGTTGCATTAAAAATTTTTAAGTGAGGGCCAACGCGACATCAACTTCATTTCGTTATCTGATTATGCTAAAAAAAAAACAGATTCTTAGTGTTGTCTTGACCTTTACATATTGGCTATTGCATGCCATTTAGGATTTTATTCTTGATTTTTATGTAATTGCACATTTGACTTTTTTTTCTTTAAGGTGTGGGCATTTGAGACGATTCCGAGTATCGCAAGTTTATTTCAAACATCTATGACTAACAGAAATATTCCAAGGATGTTGCGATGGAACTCAAACGTTAAACTTGGACTCAAAAGTATTTCTTGGATATTGGATTCACCGAATGTAAGTATTTTAATTTTTAAACAATTTGTCTATTTTTATGAATTTGAATATCTAAATATTTATTGATAAAAATATTTCTTATGTGATTTCAACGTAAAATTCGCACAAAAAATTATCTCTTACACCCGAGGAAAAATTATTGGATCGTAAATGCATGCGATTTTTTGATACGGTGAGGGCACCCAATCGGATGAGGCGGAAGGGTGTCACCCGATGGTGATTTTGGCGATACATAAGGAACATCCATCCAAGTAAGAAATTTTAAAATTTTAGAAGGTGTACTTTTCAATTCATTTATGTCATAGATGAAATTAAATTATAATTTGTGTTTTTTTTCTTGTAGGATGTGCATAGACCTCCTTCTACGCAACATCGATCTACTTCTGCTGGTCCTATCAATTTAAAACGTCTTTTAAATGCTATTTTGTCAATGGATAGAAGATTAAGTGGGAAAATAGATGCATTGGAGCAAAAAATGAATGCATTAGATGAGAAAATGGAGATCATCTTACAGATGAGGCCAAATGAAGAGACGGATGCAACGAGCCCATTTTGGCGTGATGAGGTATATAAGAGAACAATGTTTAAAATTTTGAATTGCACATTTTAATTCGTGTATTTTTCATTAAGTGATATTGAGTTATGATTTGTATTTTTCTTTGTAGGTTATGCATCATCCTCCTTCTCCGATGGTTGTTGATGAGCAGTTCGATAAGGGAGCCCCCTACGGTTCTTTGATGAGCGATTTTGACGAGGAGCCCGGATGTTCGATTAAGGTGGTTGAAAAGGGGCGCATGTTGCTCCAACCGAGGTGGTTGATAAGGAGCCCCTACGGTTCTTGATCGTTTTCACGAGGAGCCCGGATGTTCGATTAAGGTGGTTGAAAAGGGGGCGCATGTTGCTCCAACTGAGGTGGTTGACAAGGGAGCCCCGATTGTTCCTAATGAACATAATGACAAAGAAGCCACGATTGTTCCTAATGAACAAATTGACAAAGGAGCCCCAATTGTTCCTGTTGAGGTGGTTGATAAACAGGCGAATATATAGAAGAAGAAGAAAAAGACGGCATGAAATGTGTACAAAAGGGCGTCTAAGAGAGCAAATATTGAAGATGTAGGCCTGGAGACAAGTAAAAGAATAAAAATACCTTCACAATTCGTATCATCTCCGTATACGAATGAATTGAAGCCAAGAAAATTTGTGGACAAAACGATTCCATTCCTTATTCAGAGGGTTTGTCCAGCAAAGGCACAAGAGTTCCATAAATGGTACTAAAAAACGGATGACAGGTAAATGGTTTCAGCTTCTATTCATCTTTTTTTCTAAACACATTTTCTGACCCAAAAAAAAGACCATGGTCGTGTACAAAATGACTAAGGTCGTGTAGAAAATAACCAGGTTCATTTAGTACACGACCAAGGTCGTTTTATACACGACCAGGGTCGTTTTTTTTGTCAAGATGTGTGTTTAAGTTTTTGTTGCTACATCGTAGTTGATAATAAAATTCTTACATTTAATTTATCAATACATCGTGTTTTTTGCTTTCAATAGTAGTAAGATGCAACGATGTGGTGTGGATATAAAAGATCCAAAAGAACGGCTTAAAGAAATCTTAACCGCTAGTTCTTGGCTTGATAATGTGCAAGTTGATTGTGCAATGTACTTATTACGACAGAGGCAAAATATTTATCCAATATCTTTTGGCCGGTGTAATAGAGTGATAATCGACTCAATGTTCCATCAAATGTGTGGATTTGGTAGAGACAATAATACTCTACATACTCTCTTTGATGGATACCTCAATGGGGAATTGGAGAAAGTTGACCTTGTGTATTGACACCTAAAAACCATTTTAATCGTCTATCACAATCAATATGAACTGGAACTTTATCACAGCCCGCAGGGGCAAGAAACCTCATCTCAATATCATTCAATGAAGAATCAACATTGCAAAGATCTTGAAATTGAGAATATAGCTCTTCATATGACATATCGGTAGTGATTGGAAGGCCTTCTACACCGACATTGCCATTATTTTCTTTCTTCCATACCCATTTGCCATCTTCGTTGACAAGTTCGCCAAAATAAAATACAGTTACCCAAAATGGTGGAGTCATGCCTACACTTCAAAGAAAAAAGTGTAAGAGAAAAACCACATTGTATAAAAAACTATGCACTGCAAAACAACTCAAGACCAAAAAAACAACTAGAGTCTTTTAACGACCAAAAAACGACCAAAAAACAACCAGAGTCGTTTAATGGTTTAAACGACCAAAAAACAACCACGACCGTTTTGTCGCGAAAAACCACATTGTATAAAAAAACTATGCACTGCAAAACAACCCAAGACCAAAAAAACAACTAGAGTCTTTTAACGACCAAAAAACAACCAGAGTCGTTTAATGGTTTAAACGACCAAAAAACAACCAGGGTCGTTTTGTCGCGAAAAATTTATCAGGGTTCTTGGGTTCAACTATTCATTGTAGTAATATTCAAAACATGTCAAAAATGCAACCAATATGACAATGTAGAACTAATAGATGATACTTACCTCCAATAATTAGCCGAAATGCTCTAAATTGTAGAATCACCTAAGATTAAAGAAGCTGGTTGTGTGAAATGAATGAGGGCTTGAAGTCAATTTTATTAAAATAAAGAATGAGGTCAATTTTGTGATTTAAAAATATATATAAGGGCATTTTAGACTTTTTAAATAAAAAATGCCATAAAAGTATGTTTTCTATAAGTAAAGTCAAAATTGTTGTTTGACCTAGTAAAAAGGTCATTTATGAAATTACCCCCTTAATCAATCACTAAATTAGATCCAAATATCCGTTTGGAAAAAAGTTTGGAAACTTCGTGTTCCTCCGAGAACCCAATTTTTCCTCTGGCGTTGCATCACTCATTCCATCCCCACAACAGATAACCTCCAGTTTCATCACATCAACTCCTCGGATCCTTGCCATTTCTGTGGCCACACCTCTCCAACTACAACTCACACCTTCTTCACGTGTCCTTTTGCCACCACTGCTTGGAAATTTTCGGGCCTTTGGGAAGTCATTTCGAGTTTCGAACAGCCCTCCGCCTCCTTTTGGCTTCAAGACATTGTCCATAATTTAGATCAAGATATTTAATATGATTTTCGAGGAACAAGAAAAATGGGATGACATTTCTGGATCCTTACAAGTTGATCCTTCAAGCTAATACCAATATTATGGAATTTCTATGCCTTCTTTGTCGGAGCGGTTACCTCACTTTTGCTCAATCCCTATTTGGTTCCTGACTCCAAAGGGCCCTTGTATTTTTTTCGACGGTGCCATCTCATCATCTTTACAGTGTGATGGAGTGGGCATAGCCATATTCAAATCCTCGGGAAAATTTATATACGGGTGTTCGAGGAAATTTAGGGGATTCTGGGAAGCGGTTGCGGAAATGTTAGCTCTTCGTGAAGCTCTTCTATTGGGAAATAAATTCAACCTTTCTCTCATAGAGATCTTTGGGGATGCTGCAACAATTATTTTCGCTATCAACGGCGACGCCCAATTTCCTATCAGTTGTTCATCCCTTTTGTCAGATGTTTTGAATGCTAAATCACAAATCTCGCTTGGGGGTATCTATTGGATTAAACGCGTAGATAACTTTGTTACCCACTTTTTTGCTTCTCATGCTAAGAACATGCTTAGGGACTTTTTTATTTGGGATGCCATCCCAAACCATCTTTGTCAATCGTTGCTGGACGACCCTTAATTGTCGAATGCATTTTATTTTAAAAAAAAAAATTAGATCCAAATGGTGGACACTGATTAAACTATTTAGTTGAGGACTAAATTTGAATTTATCCATATCTGCAATTCATTTAATTATTCACACTTCAATCCTTAATCAATCACTAAATTTAAATTAGATCCAACTGATCTAATACATTTCCTTTTCTCTTTTCCCATCTTCTTTTTGGTTCTTTTTTATGGGCCATTTTTAAAATTTTGAATTCAGATTTAAATCTGACTTGTCCTATTCTAACTTTGAAAGTCGGGCTGGGCTGGTAGAAATGCAATTGGACTTGGACCATATTCGCATTAGGCCCAAAACACTAAATCCAAAACCCAAAAGTGTACCACAAGGTTTTAGGAGGGTTTAAAGTCGGCAACTACTATTAACAATTTTGTCTTTCAAATTTTCTGAGACTTCATGTACACCATCACAGCAAGTGATATCTACTCCAAGAACTGGACAATCCCAATCTCAACTGCTTCTGCACCTTCCCAAATCAATCATTCGGTTTGATTCTTCACATTCCATTGCTGATATTGATATTAATCCTCAATTGGAAGGTTTTCGTGGCGCAATTTGATGTGCAGCAGCAAAACCCCCTTTTCTTTCAGCTTCGAAATTGATGGTTTGAGAACCCCATTTCACAAGCCAGTTGACATCCTCAACCCGCACAAGAGTTCCACAGTTATGTGGAGAAACATCGCGAAGCAAGTCAGTTCAAGAACACCTTCAAAGCTCTTTCGTAATTCCCATTCACTCTCTCGCACTTGCAGCTTTCTTGGGTTCGGCCAGGATTCAGTTTATCGTGATAAATGCAAGTCCAGGTCCTTGTTTGAGCTTCATTCTAGCTCCAACGTTTGTTTTCCTATTCTCGGTTTCCAAAAAATTGGTGATATCTCCGCACGGGATGAATTGTTGTTTAGAAATCAAATAAATCTTAGTGGTCTGTGCCTAAAAGCTTCGCTAGTGTAGCTGAGGCGGTGGTGGAGGCAGAGGCGGCGTCACAAACTGATGCGGAGGAGGGTAATAGTGTAAATTCGTCTATTGCTGATGACTTTCAAGAGCTGTTGAGTGAGGTTAGAAAAGAGGAGAGGAGACAGTATTCTACACAGTGGCGAAATCGGAGAAATATTAGAGGAGTGGGGAACGAGAAGTACAAAACACTTAGGAGGAGGCAAGTGAAGATCGAAACGGAGGCTTGGGAACAAGCGGCGAGAGAGTACAGGGAGCTCTTGAATGACATGTGTGAGCAAAAATTGGCTCCAAATTTGCCTTATATGAAGTCTTTATTTCTGGGATGGTTTGAGCCTTTGAATAAGATTGCCGAAGAGCAGGAGTTCATTAGGAAAGGGAAGAGTAAGGCGGCCTATGCCAAGTACTTCGATCACTTGCTGCGGATATGATGGCGGTTATTACCATGCATAAGCTAATGGCATTGTTGATGATTGGTGGGGAGCATGGATATGCAAGAGTTGTACAGGCTGCATGCGTTATAGGTGATGCAATCGAACAGGAGGTTGGTCAGAGCAGACACCACCCATCTATTTGATATTATCTGAATAGTAACAGTAGGAAAAGTTAATGAAGTAAGTATAACAAGCTAGTTTAAGTTAATGAATTAGTATTTAAAAGAAAGATAAAGTCATTACAGTATTATCCTTGAGCAATCACATAACTAATTTCTAGTCACGCTCTTATACCTGTTTAAAAGCACCCTCCTTACACCATATAGATATGCAAGTAAATTATGTTGATCGTGCTAAGGTCACTTCTGGAGTCCCGCTGCAAGTAAATGAATTAGTTCATGCATTTGGTGCTATTGGAACAAAATACAGTGGTTTGCCCACATTGCGAATTACTGTAATTTTTTTAATATAATTAATTATGATCCATTTCTTGGGTGCGTTGATATGTATGTTGATTTCATAGAGCTAATGCTTTTCTTGGGAAATGGAAGTTGTAGTGATCTCTCTTATTTTCATCTAATCGTCCTTTGCTTGATTATACTCAAGGTTTGTATATATACCTTTGGACTGACTTTTAACAATTCAACAATGATAAGGTGAGAATACACTATTTCTTGGAGAAAACAAAGAAGAAAAAAGTTGATAAAGATACAGAAAAGGGAGGAGACGAATCTGATGGAAATATCCAAGAACAAGAAAAATTGCGACAAAGAGTTACGACTTTGATGAAAAAACAAAAGCTGCGAGCAGTGAGGCAAATAGTGAATAAACAAATCGAGTATCAGCCATGGGGCCAGGATGCTAAAGCAAAGGTCTGGACTATCTTTATTGATAATTGCAGCAAGGTTACAGCTCAAGAAACCTAAGAGTTCCGATCTACTTTCTTAACTTTCAGGTGGGAAGTCGTCTTATAGAATTGATTCTACAAACAGCCTATATACAACCCCCAGCTAATCAGTTAGCAGATGGTCCACCAGATATTCGACCTGCATTTGTACACACTTTTAGAACTGTAACAAAAGATATAAAGTAAGGGATACTCCCCACTTCATATCGACTTCCTATTACTATTTGTTTATGTGATGGTTTTACTAGCTTCTTTTTCGACAGGACCTCTAGCAGAAGATACGGTGTTATACAATGTGATTCTCTTGTTCGTAAAGGTCTTGAGAGAACTGTATGTTCATCTTTCCTCTCCCACGGCCTCTTTACAAAGCTCGTAAATTCAATCTAAAATAATGCTTATGAGATACGAATTGAGAAATTGTTTCAGATCACTTCATATGATTTTAGATTGCAAAGATGCTGATAGACACAAATTTCAATGCTTCAAGTTGAATCTGTTGACTTTAATTTCTTTTTATTCATTATCACCACCATGTAGATTGAGCCTTTAAGAGTTGATATTTGCTTACAGGCCAGGCACATGGTCATCCCATATATGCCAATGTTAGTGCCTCCAGTCAAGTGGACAGGGTATAGTAACTCGATTTTCCCTCCCCACCTCAATTTTTTCAGATGCCGTTCTTGTTTTATTTCTCGAATTATTTCTGAATGACCTTCTGGAGTTGGTTATTGTAACGAGTTTTTGATTGATGTCTTTGCTTTGATTTAGATCATCAGGGTTACAGTATATGACCGATTTTTCTGAATACAGCCATATCTTGTACTGGTCCAGACATATCCCACTGACTGAACCAGGGTTGGTGTCTGGAGCCGGGGAGGACTTACTCCCCAAAAACATACTTATTATTTGAAAGTTCTATTTGTATCATGTCTACCCTGTGCATGTTTTTCATCATATTCCATGTGGAGGTGGTTGGACAATATAAAGTTGTTTTTTGTTTTATCTTTACAATCCACTTTAGCTCTTGGTATTACCATTGATATAAAAAGATAGCTAACAAAACACGGCAACTGATAATTTTTTATGCATTTGGCAGATTGGTGAAAGTAGTAATTAAAGAACACATAAAAATAATTTACTTGCACCCAGTATTTTGGTAAGAAGTGTTAGCTATCACGTTTGGGCAAAAAACAGAGAATGTCAAGTTGACATGTGAATGCCACTCATCACTAATATTCTGTTGTGCCTGTATATGAACATGTTATTGCTTCAACATGCCCGGCTCCTGTATGGTTGGATGTATATGTTAGCAATTTGAAACTGTGTCCTTTGGGATTAGTTGATTTGTATTCTCAGTTGAAGGCTATGCCTTTCAGATATCAGCTTTATTATTATGAGGTGCTCTTCTATAGGTATTCAGGTTCTCTTAATTCTGATGATATACTGTGTACAAAGGGAAACTAAATAGTAAAAGAACATTTTCAACTAGTTATAAAGTATATATCTTGCTTCATGCTTGGAATCTGCACTGATGCACGACCTTCTCTAGGATCAAAAGTTCTTTTGAACCCTTTGAATAGTTGCTTGTGACTGCAAATCTGAGGGTATTTTTATTTTGTCTTTGTGTTTTGGGAGAATATATGTAATTTTGGGGAATTGCACCGGAAAACCCGATGTATGTTTGGTTTATGTTGGGAAAATAAATTGAGAATGAAAAAGGGTGGAAATTGAATACCAAAAATAGTATTACTGTCGAATATTTCCTTCTCGCGTTTGGTGTAAAAATGATACAAAAGCCTGACATAAATTAGTTAAGTTTTTTGGGCCATTACCGTGCTGCACTTGCAACAGGACAACCTCTAGGCTTACGAATAATCCTTTATGAAACCTGGTTAGTCAGGTTAGCATTCATGTATTGAAATTTTGAGGTTAGATGCAATACTTGGATACAACCTCCAATTGATTTTTGTTCTGTCCAAGTGCTATTTGAAGTCATGTAATGAGGCATATTAAAAGGAGGTACCAGTTTCCACGGACTTTATAAACTCCCTTGCTTAATGCGCACCAGTACTCAAGTAGTTCTGCTCTGGATTTAAAGCTAATTAGCCAGGCCATAACTATCTAACTTAAAAAATGTTTCTGAACTCCCATAAAACTAGGTTATGTCACCCATCGCATCGGTGCCTAAGACCCATTTTCCTAGTTCAAACTCTATATGTTGTTTTGGTGTTTGTTGGGCCAGAGGGTGAACATTATTTCTCATTAGCTTTTCTGGTCATGGATCTGTTTAATTAGGTATGACAAAGGTGCATATATATATTTGCCTTCGTATGTAATGCGCACACATGGAGCACGACAACAACGTGAATCAGTTAAGAGGGCCCCTAGGAAGCAATTGAGACCAGTATTTGAGGTTTGAATTTGTGGATTCTTGGTTCTGCTAACAAGGTTGTGAAGGGATGACTGATGTTAGAAATTTAAATTGCACCTGTTTTTCTCAGGCATTGGATACTCTTGGAAGCACCAGATGGAGAGTGAATAAGAGAGTACTTAGCATCATCGACAGAATATGGGCTAGCGGAGGTCATCTTGGAGACTTAGTTGACCGCAATGATGTGTGTGAATTCTGATCTCCTTTAGTTAATAAAGTTCATTTAGCATCACTTTGTTGGGCACCCTGGTGAGTTTGTTATGGTTCATTGTAACAGCAAATGTTTTGAATTTCCTTTTTTCCCACAGATCCCTCTGCCAGAGCAGCCAGATACAGAAGATGAAGCATTACTTAAGAAGTGGAAATGGAAAGTTAAATCCACCAAGAAAGAAAACAGTGAAAGGCATTCTCAACGTTGTGATACAGAGCTCAAACTGGCTGTGAGATCCATTTTCATTATTCTCATCTTTTATCTTTATTATGTTCGGCAGAAAAGTATCAATGGCATCATCTTGATGTTGATCAGGTTGCAAGGAAAATGAAAGAGGAAGAAGGGTTTTTTTACCCACACAACCTTGATTTCCGTGGCCGTGCATACCCCATGCACCCGCACTTGAACCATTTGGGCTCCGACATATGTAGGGGAATCCTAGAGTTTTCAGAGGGTCGACCTCTTGGGAAATCAGGCTTGTGCTGGCTTAAGATACACTTGGCAAATTTATTTGCCAACGGTGTGGACAAATTGTCTCATGAGGGTCGCATCGCTTTTACTGAGAATCACTTGGGTGATATATTTGATTCTGCAGATAGACCACTTGAAGGAAAGCGTTGGTGGTTGAATGCAGAAGATCCCTTTCAGTGTTTGGCTGCATGCATTAATCTTGCCGAAGCAATGAGATCTCCGTCTCCTGAGACAACAATTTCACATATTCCAGTGCACCAGGTATTGTATCAATAGCATATAATTTTTCTAAAACATTCTCTAAATCATTCCGCCTATTGTCCATCTGATTAACAAATTGTTGCTATGGTCACCAGCGGACGGAGGGGGGCAATTAAGTTTTCCAAAAAAAAAAATTTAGTTAAAATAAATGAAATAATTTACAATTGCCCCCACCCCCCACCCCCCACCCCCAAAAAAAAATTTGATAAAAACTTCAAATTGTTGTCTATTACAATATAAAAGAGCCATTAATTATGGTTAGCATATGAGTATTTTCTCTCATTGTTTAAATTTATAAACTCGGTCCGTTTTTTTGCCCCCCCTAAAACTGAAATTCTGCGTCCGCCACTGGCTATGGTGGAAGAGTGTACTTACATATGTTGCTCATGTTGATCGATTCTGAACATCTATTGATACCCCAGTGTTGCTTATACATCTCTCTTTATGAATTAAATTCATATATTCCATTTCTTGTCAACTTTTATGACACTTGTATGGATTCTGTTATAATATCTATTGTGTTTTCTTCATGACTTTAGGTAGTTTTAATGACCTAAAAATGTCATTCAGTTGTGACCTTTTCTGGTTTGGTGATTTCAAAATAATTCCATAATATTATCAAAAGCTTTATCTGAATAATGGAATTGGTGCTTGTTTACTGTTTAAGTAATTTGTGATGCTGTGAGGCTATTCTGTTACACTGGTATCTATAGCCGCTTTATCTAATTCTGCACTGCTAATTTTTTTCTGCCTCTTCTCATATATTTTCCATTTGCGCTTTTTTTTTTAGGATGGTTCCTGCAATGGTTTACAGCATTATGCTGCCCTTGGTAGAGATAAGGTGATGTTCTTAAGGTGTCAGCATCTGAAAATATAGTGTTGTGGTTTTTATTGGTACTCGAGATTTAGTAAGTAAAAATTTATTGAATTAAATTGTTAAAAATGATGGCAGTTTAGACATAAATTAAGTGGATAAAGATAAGTGTGATTCTTAGTAAACGCCTAATCTGAGAAGGTGATTTAATGTATTGTAAATATAGTGATGCCTTAATAGCATGAAACCATATCCCACTAAAGACGTTTGAAGTTTGATATTTTCATGTTTTGAATGTTTTTTGTATCTTGCGCGTGACTATCAGTTTTTGTTTTTATTTTTTTATGCTTTTATCTTTATCGCTCAAAACTCGTCTGAATGTGTCCCATTGAAATCACTGATTTAGCTAGGAGCAGCTGCAGTTAATTTGGTTGCTGGAGAAAAGCCTGCTGATGTTTACTCAGGAATAGCTACCAGGTAGCTTCTCTTCTTTTCACATTAGACCCTTCTTTGCTTTGGATAAATAATGTTGCTTCTGAGGGCATTCAGGTGAACTGCTGTAGCAGTGTCTAAGATCCTCTTTCATCATAGTCATCACATATCACCAAAAAAAAAAAGGGGAAAAAGATAAGATAATATAAATAAAGTGAAGGTTGTTTACATTATTTTCCAAGTTTTATTTTGAAGCAAAACAGCTGGAAATATTCAGATTGGAGTTATATTGGTGCTTCAAATCAGCTAATCGAATATGCAAACGCTCTGGCAAATAATCTTACTTTCAAGATCTGATCTGATGTATTCTTCAGAGCTATACACAGGGACATCTTGATTTCTTTTGTTCAATTTGGATATGGAGATTGAACTTTACAAAGAATCTTTTAGGCGTACGACCTTTTGCTTTCTGAAGAAGTTTGGTTCTAAAATATTCTCCTTTCAGATTTATTTTTATACCGAATAATCTGGCTGATCACTAATAAATGCAATCTTGAGGCAGACTCTATCATTCATGCTTGAGTGTCTGCATGAAGAACTAGGAATCCGAACAAACTAGTTCCTTGATCATACTTTCGTGCAGGGTTCTTGATATCATGAAGGAAGATGCCCAAAAGGATCCTGCAGTATTTCCTGATGCTTTGCGTGCAAGACTATTGATCAATCAGGTTTGATGCCATTGCTTGAGGCTTGAATTTTAGCTATCCTGCCGTGGTATATTTGGAATGTCTTTGTTATTGATCGTACCATGAAAGTTGATCAGCAAATTTATCATTATTAGATACTTCATCTAGCTATTAAGAATATTCATATAAAATAGTTTATGGGATTTTATTTTGGTTAATTGATATTATATTTCCTCCATATGTTTTTCTTTTTGGCTTCATTTCCTAGGTCTCTCCCTCCTTTTATTTCTGATAAAGTTTGCTCTATGTTCGAATGTTGTTCAGGTGGACCGGAAGTTGGTTAAGCAGACTGTGATGACATCAGTGTATGGTGTAACTTATATTGGTGCTCGAGATCAGATAAAGAGACGGTTAAAAGAACGTGATGCCATTGGGGATGATGCGGAGATCTTTGGTGCAGCTTGTTATGCAGCAAAAGTATGGCATAACTTTAGGCTTGCTACTTTCATGTGAAGTTAATGGACAGTGGTTATGCACGAGTTTATTATCAAAGATAGATATTAATCAATTATACTCATCAGTGAATTTATTCTCACGACTCCTGATCGCTTTTAGAAAATGCTTATTCGATGATGAAAGTAATGCCTAATGGTCATTCTCATTGGGCTTGTGCATTTTTATCAATTGCCACAATGATCTGTTACTAGTTGCATTAAGATTGGGGAGAGTTGCAAATATTACCCACGAACCTTAGTCTAATTATAAAAAAACATTGTTATCTTTCAAAATTGACACAAACCTCAAAGGGGCATGTGCAATACTTCAAGGGGTACTTCTGATTTTTCTTGTAATTAGGCTAAACCCCAGGGGTAGTTTTTGTAATTAACCCTTTGAGGCTTTAGCTCCCTAAGCAGTTTCCCTAGGCTTAGCCTGTCAGACATTTATACATGCTCATGTATCTAAATACTCACAATCTACTGTTGGTTTCGAGATCCTCGTTGAACTATATGTGTCCATCTTGATTGTTTTGGTGGGCATGCCACGTATAATTTAAAGCATATGTGGTCATTCAAAGTTAGTGGAAAGTTAAATGCTGTAGTGCAGTACTCAGTAACTTTCATGCAGCTTGTATTCAAATTATACCCTTCATGATTTAACTTTTGCTTGTTGGTTCTGGAAGGTTACCTTGACTGCACTAGGGCAGATGTTTGAAGCTGCTCGGAGCATCATGAGCTGGCTTGGAGATTGTGCAAAGGTGGGTACTGCCGTTTACATGAGCATTCTGTATGCTTTGGATTCAGTGCCATTTTGGCAGAGTTGTATGCAATTTTATGGGCAAACACACTTTAATAGGTCTTCTATATTATCACTCAGTACTTCATTATAATACTTTGGGTCAGATTTAGAATTACCTGATAGAAATTTTAATGGATGTGAGCACCACTGATATAATTACTCCCTTGCGTTTGATATTGAAGTTGGTGCCAGCATGGTATAAAAATTCCTTTTCATCTCTCTCTATCTCTCTTACTAACATGTACAGTGGTAATGAAGTGTTATGAACTTGATATAAGATAACTGCTATTTCTAAATTCTAATGTATATAGCTATTGTTTGTCTTGGTACTTCGTGATGCTATTTGTACTATGCATCAGTATAAAAATATTGTATCAAATCTCTTTTACCTTGGTAAGTAAGACTATACTTAAATGAGGCAAAATGGAATGCACTTGCAATATCTGTGCTATTCAACTTCAACCTAATCATCTTTCATTATTTGAATACTTCACTTGGACAGTTAATTGCCATGGAAAACGAGCCTGTCCGTTGGACAACTCCACTTGGACTTCCTGTCGTGCAGCCTTACCGTAAAGTAGGAAGGCATCTTGTAAGTGTTATGGATCTTATCAACTACTTCACATATTTAGCATTTTCATAGTAAAACACATATATGATGGGCCTGTCTATGATCTTTGTCGCAGATTAAAACTTCTCTCCAGGTTTTGACTCTGCAGCATGAGTCAGATAAGGTAGCTTGTCAATTCTTGCGATTCCTTGTTATTCTTTGTCTATTTAATCAATAAGTGAGTCGCCCGTTGAACATTGTTCATCTCGAGCACATAGCCGGAAGGCCTCAAGGGAAATCCTTCTCTTGCAAAGCAATCAATCAGACGAAGATGATGCTTAAAATTTTATAGTAGAGTTTTAGACATTCTGCTTCATTTAAAGGTTTTTTTTTTTTTAGTACAATTACAAAGTCCTGATAGGGGTGGGACGGTGGAATTTGATCCCAGGTCAATAGCGTGGTTTACAAATGCTCAAACCGAGCTACAATCAATTCCCACTTCATTTAAAGGGTTAATTACAAAAAATACCCCTGAAGTTTACTCTAATTTCAGAAAAGGCCATCTATCTTTCAAAATTACAACCACCGCCTTGAGATTTGAAAGATAACCAGACTTTATGTAATTAGGCTAAACGTCAGGGGTGGTTTTTGTAATTTACCCTCAATTAAATGTAATCTTAGAACCATGCACCCAATTACCTTGATCTGAAATCTGAAGCTCATTGAAACTGCTTTGTTCTGTCTAAGTTGGGCCTACTGATCCAGTTCGGCAAAGAATAATGCTGACTTGCATTCTGATCACATTTTAATTTTCTGGCCTCATTTCAGGTAATGGTTAAGAGGCAGAGAACAGCCTTTCCACCGAATTTTGTTCATTCCCTTGATGGTTCACACATGATGATGACTGCCATTGCCTGCAAGAAGGCAGGCTTGAATTTTGCAGGTTTTTGTCTCGTTCAGCTAGTTTAAAACCTCCCAACCTAAATTCTTGACCTTTAAATTACCTCGTTTTCCTTCTGATCGCAGGTGTCCATGATTCATATTGGACCCATGCATGTGATGTTGATGAAATGAACAGGATATTAAGAGAGAAATTTGTTGAACTATATGAAGCACCAATTTTAGAGAATGTAAAGTATCTGCAACACCCTCACTTCTGATTCGTTCATTTGTTTTTAGGGAGGTTTAACCTAATTATAAAAAGAAACCTCAGTTATCTTTTAAAATTACAAATACTTACTCGACATATGTTTCTTTTTACAAAGAGTAATTTGTAAAACATACAAACCTCAAGGTGGTATTTATAACATCTCAAGGTGGAATTCCTAATTTTAGAAGATAACTGAATCTTTTTGTAGTTACGATAAATCTCAGGGGTAGTTTTTGTAATTACCCTTGAAAAGCCTGTTTTTGATCCGAGTAACAAATAAGTTTCACGCGTAATCTTTCCAATGCTCAGTAGTTCATATTCTACTTCCTATTGTGGAATTACAATTTAACATTTATTTTTTGTTTACAATCATTATGTTCAACATCAAAATCACATAGTTTCATATCTGAACAGTTGTTGGAGGGCTTCCAAGAGTCCTTCCCTTCATTGTCTTTCCCTCCATTGCCCGATCGAGGAGACTTTGATCTTAGAGATGTGTTGCAGTCTCCCTACTTCTTCAACTAAATGAACTGAAGATGTTCATTGTGCCTCCATTTGCCATGTTAAATGGAACGTTAAGCTTCATCTGGACTCCATAATGGTGATCTATATCAGGTTTTATGTACATACAAATACAAGAACGGCGCCCATCTTCGATTCATTCTTCAACTCCAAAGCCTGGAGATTTTTGTACAGTTTGCAGAGAGATTACGCGTGGGGAAAGCTTCTTGTACTGATATAAGTCTTCAGCATCGTAACTATACTCGAGGAAAAGCTCTTTGAAATTTGGATGATGGGCCTGTTGCCCCTGAGGGGGATATCTGTAAATTTTAGCAGTGCCACATGTTGGAGCCTTACAGGCATAGGAAGCCCTGGAGGGTATTTCTGTCAAATGGTCATTGTGAAGCATGACAGTTCTTGTATATATGTACTTACAATACAAATGTTGGAGTTAGCATTTCTGTATGGCGTTTGAAATGTCACTTAAGATCCAATAGCTCAAATTGTATTAGCTCTACTCTGATTCAGAGTTTCTTGGGAGAACTTGAAAATGAAGAGGTCTTAGAGGTGTCTGCCAGCATAGTTCAAAATGTTTCCTATTTCTAATAAAAATATATATTTGGGGAGCTAAACTTATAATAAGTTTGTAAAATATGGACAAAATAATATTATGGGACTTATAATTTTATATTTTAAATAATTAAAGAGAACTCTTAAAATTTCAAAGAAAAAAAATATTGGGCTTTCTGAATGGATAGATAAAGCAGCTCATTCCCTTCACCTGTTTACTCATTTGGGATCATATTTGTCTCACTACAGTCAATGTTTTTAAACTCGAACCGGATTAATCACTGGGCTATTGGGTCGTTGGTTCACCGTACTTTACAAACCGGTTGGCCCGTACGCACACAAACATGTGAAAGATAAACACAAATATAATACAAATTAAATTAAAATTGTAAATTAGAATATCCAAACATATATGTAAATAAAATATAAGAAGTTATATGCTAATTTACCAAACATATTATCCTTCAATTTTTGTAATAAAACAAAGACAAGTTTATTTACTAACAAAACAATATTAAAAAAAAGAGAAAAATTGAACCAGGTTAATTGGTTCACCGGTTTTCGGGTTTCTCGCCGGTTTTGACTGGGTGGCAACGGTTTTTTAGCCACCCAATTTTAACATATAACCAGACCGGGCATGTGACCGGTTCCCGGTTGAACCGGTTGAACTGGCAGGTCCGGTCCGATTTTCAAAACATGACTACAGTGCCTAATACTTTAATGAACTCCTAAATTGCAGATGGAACTACTAATTTCTTTCAAGCCTTTTCCCTGCATATTGAGCTTCAAGCCATAGTTCACATGCATTATGTTTAGGTCAAATCTTTTTCCTATTTCTATAATGCGATCTATGAAATCATGAAACCTCCTTTAACAGTATACTATGCAATTGATCTTTAAGAAACAAATTGTGCAGAAAGTGATGCACGAATGTATTGCAATGAAGATAAAGTCAATCCCACGAAAAAATGAGCATAGCTTATTTTATGCAGGTGGAATCTGGTAAACAGATTGCATTTTTGATTCCAACAGAGAAACATATTTGTCAAGCATCGAAATTACAGCTTCAAATTCCGTAACATTCTGCTCTATGGCATCGAGCTGTTGAACATAGTCATCAAAGGTGCTGCTTTTCGACTTCAATTGCTCCACAAAAACTCTTAATCCTGAAGCCACATCACCAAACCCTTGGTATTCTTCTGCTACCCTTACATTCATTTTCTCCAAAAGCTCAAGAACGTTATTCGTTTCCTAGGACATTAGGAAAATTCAACATTATAAAGCAGCCATTAACTTCTATACGGAATATGTTGGAGACAAAGTAACAAGAAAAACGAATTACACAATCGCACAAACAATAAAAAGAAAACAGAGCTCTCAACAGATGAAAGGGAATAAGTTGATCATACACATCACACAAACTTCAATCATTATTTTTTAATCAATCTATACTTGGTGATCACACAACATCACAATCATTGCATAGTAGTCTATTTATGATATTAATTTCCCCCCAACAACATATAACGAACTCAGTTTTTTTTCCTTTTTCTTTTCTTTATTTTTTTTATTTGTTGGCGGGGAGGGGGGGAGGTGGCAGCCAAGGAACTATTGCATGATTTCCTCCACAAAATGCATGGCTCAACCATGCAGATATTCTGCATGCATCATCCACTTGTATCGAGTCAAACTGAACAAAAAAAGTAATGTCTTTCTCAGTTTTGATTACCTGGAGCTTGCCTTTTACCATGGCAGAGACACTGGTGAAAAGATCATTGAGAGATGCAGCTAGTTGGTCTTTCTCTGTTGCCTTCCCAGACGCCATTATATTTATAACCCAGTTTGCCTCCTTGACCTATCTCAGTCGGCTAACAATTCCCTATCACGCCAAAAACTTTTGTTAATTGGAAGCAATAAATTTCCTCGTCCATGGTTGTTTTAATTTCAATGACATGCCATGACACAAATACTATAAAACCAAACAGTAACGTCTTAATCATATTATAATGATAGTTTATGTTTAGCAGAAAAAGAGCCAATTCAATACGAAACATTTAGTCTTTATGTGAGATCTCAAGCATCACATAGTAAATTTCATTCCATCATGCTCACGTAAAAGGAGATACTTTTAGTTACGAACTACAGGATTCGTTAAATAGAAGAAAAAGTAAATGATATCTTGGATAGCGGCATTGAAGAACTATGCTTACGCCATAAAGTTGGAGAATCTGACATCGGCATAGCAATTATTGAAATTTCAAGGAGATTTGTCGAGAATAGAAATTGATTAGTAATTTTTTGAATGGGAGTTCTATATTCCAAGCACCAGCGCTTCCTAAGTGGAGATATTCTGATAATCTAATTCCAAGTAACGTCTAAATCATATTATAACTATCGTTTTTGTTTAGCAGAAAAAAGCGCCATTTCAATATGTAACATTTAATCTTTATGTTGAGATCTCACGCATCACATGGTAAGTTTCCTTCCATCCTGCTCACATTAAAGGAGATACTTTTAGTTGCGAACTACAGTATTTGTTAAATAGAAGTGTTAATAGAAAACAAAGAGATATAGGAAAAGTTGTATTCCAATAAGCATTACAACAGCCCTATAAATAGTAGAATAAAAGAATCAGAAATGTACAGCTACCAAAAATACATGATCTACTTACCTAACAACAAAGAAATCAAATCAACCTATACGGAAAATATACACACAATACAACCAAGAATCATAACAAATATTCTACAATATACTACCAAATCATAACAAATATTCTAAAATATTCTAACAAGAAGAATAAGTAATTGATATCTTGGATAGTTGCATTGAACAACTATGCTTACGCCATAAAGATGGAGAACCTGACAGCGGCATAACGATTATTGAAATTAGGAGATTTGTCGAGAATAGAAATCGATTAGTAATAATCTTTTGAATGGGAGTTCTATATTCCAAGCAACAACACTTCCTACGTGGTATCGAATGACCACCTCATCTAAAAGCTTAAGTTGTTAGAGAGTTGAATCATTTAATATTTAATTACTCTAACACGCCTCCTCACATGCAGGCGATTGTTTATGTAGCCTTGCACGTGGAACATTTATATGGGTGGCGGTGAGATTTGAACTCAGGACCTCTTGTTTGGCCTGACTCTGATGACTAATACCATATTGAATGACCATCTCATCTAAAATAAGCTATTAGAGAAGTTGGCCATTTAATATTTAATTACACTCTAACACGTCCCATCACGTGCATGCGGTTATTTATGAAACCTAACACATGGAGCAATTTCATGGGTTGCGGTGAGGTTTAAACTCAGGACTTCTTGTTTGGCCTGACTCTAATACCATATTGAATGACCACCTCATCTAAAAGCTTAAGTAGTTAGACACGTGAATCATTTAATATTTAATTACTCTAACAAGTGAAGATAATTTGATAATGTAATTTAGTTTCATATAGAGAAACTACAGTGAGAGGTGATTGGAAGTGAACAATGCATCATGCGGGTTCATTGGCAAATGCAGTCAGTTTGTGAGGACTGGAACAGAGCAAAGCATCATGCACCTTCCTTCTGTGACAATCCGAAGAATAACTTAAGAGGGTCAGCCAAAACCTTTCCATGCATGCACAGCTTTGTAAAATAGTACTTACAGGCTATAGTGTGCGCAATTGGAGAAGCTAATCTTTCACCTAAACAGAAATTCCAAACAATGAGATAAAGACAATACAAAACTTCATTTCAATTCAAAATTGATCTAATTGGAGTAACTAATTTTGCATCTAAGCTTTGTTAACTTAGCCTTAGGTGTGGGGCAAATTTCATTTCAAGGCAAAATTGATGAAAAAAATTGAACTAAAAGATGCGTGTTCAGCATACATGAATGTGGCAGCAAAAATTATAATCAAAGTTTCGAATGTTTCAATACCATAACAGACAATAAAAATCACAAACTTGTAATGGCATTGTCTTTTTATCAAAATTCTCACATTACTCATTCTCAACAATTTTCTTTTGGCTATATAGTTTTGTCCGATTGATTCATATTTAAAGAATTTTACCAGACAAAAGCATTATCATTCAGTTAATCATTATTCCCAATGAAGTGAGTATAAGTCAGTAAATTAAAGAATTCATACTAAGATACCAGATAATTTGCCTCTATTCAC
The DNA here is from genome assembly GCA_016081115.2 of Rehmannia glutinosa. Classification (NCBI taxonomy): domain Eukaryota; kingdom Viridiplantae; phylum Streptophyta; class Magnoliopsida; order Lamiales; family Orobanchaceae; genus Rehmannia; species Rehmannia glutinosa. Next base: position 219,782 of record JABTTQ020001697.1, on the reverse strand, counting down.
CAAAACTGTCAACCCAGTAAGACTTAGGATGCAACTGATTCTAAAGACATCAACACCATAAACACTCTAAGCCCATAAACAAAAAAAAAGGTTGAAAAAACATAAAAATTCATACTCCAATTGTTGGATCTAATATAGGAAAGGTACTTCCTAGAAATGGCCTGCATAAGCATTCGAAAATTCTAATTGGGCACCTATTTGCATGTAATGACTACAGACACTATCACAAAAGGTATGGCAGATAATCATGCATCAATAAAATCGCCATGTCTCGTCACTCTATAAAATCAAGTCTACAATTCATACTCTGCAGCACTGAATGCAAACACATATTACAAGTGAATAAAATCGATGAAATTTTAACAAGAAAATCATCGGCAAAAATAGTCGAAGAAACGCACGCTCGACGGCGGATTTACCTGAATTGGCAGCTTCAGAAAAGACTGTTCGAGAAGGAGACCGGTGGATGCGTATCGGAGAAAGGGCTGATTGGCTGATTTTGTCTTTCTTGGTGTTCTGTATTTGAAGTGGTGTCTCTCAGTACAGGGTGTTTGGCTGAGCTTATAAGCTCTTAAAAACAACTTATAAGATGTTTAAGAGTTTATAAGCTCTTAAAATGTGTTTGGTAATTTTGTTCCAAAAGATAATTATAAATTAAAAAAGATGTCATAATAAAAAATTTTAACAATTTTAGAAAGCCCTTGATTTCTCTTAAACATCTTATAAGTCCATTTTAAGAGCTTATAAATTCAAAACACCCTCTTAGTATATCTAAAAATTACCAAATAAATTTTAAAATTATTTGAATAAAATCAAGAACTATAAATATAAAATCGAAACATTATTCTCTCTGACATCTTTTTTTTTAGAGCTTATAAGCTCTTTTGGAAAAAAATTACCAAACACATTTTAAGAGCTTATAAGCTCTTAAACATCTTATAAGTTGTTTTTAAGAGCTTATAAGCTCAACCAAACACCTCTTAGTATATCTAAAAATTACCAAATAAATTTTAAAATTATTTGAATAAAATCAAGAACTATAAATATAAAATCGAAACATTATTTAGTAAATCAAAAGTTTGTTTAAATTTGAAACATTATTTAAAGTAATTTCAAATTACAAACTAAAATTTGAAAATACTTAAAGAAATAATTTTAAATGTAATTAAAATAAATTTTTAGATTCAATTATAATTTTTTTCAGATTTATTTAAGTATTTTCAAATTTTAATTAGTAACCTTAATTTATTTTAATTAATTTTTAAAATTTAAATATTAAATTTAATAAATAATGGTTATTCCAATAATTCCAAAATTCATTCAGTAATTTTTATCCATATTAAATAATATTTTAAATTTTATTTGACATTTTTAAATTTTTATTAGTTATTTTTAGATTTATTAAATAATTTTTATAATTTTATTTTTGTATTTTTCAAATTTATTTTCATATATTTATATTTTTATTGTTATTTTGGAAATTATTAAAATAATTATCAGATTTATTTTCATATATTTAGTCTCTTTGCTAATTTGTAAACTTTTAAATTGGTTTTAAGATGTTCAAATATATTTGTGATATTTAAAATAATTTTTTGGCTTCGTTTACATAAGCAATTATTTTTGGTACATTAACAAATAGCAATTGCCTAAATTTGGGCAATTCGATTTTAGTTTGTTGAATTCGCTAAATGTGAAAGTTATTATCCTAAATCGAAAGCTCGCAAACTTATTGTCCTTATTTTTCAGTAAGGCATAATCAGTGTTTATATTTTGCAATTAAGCCGAAAAAAATTGAAAGATGTATTTATAATATATTTGCTAACATCATCATATTTCGTCAGTTCAACTAACAAATGGAGTAAAAAGATACAATGGAATCAAGGGTTTTCTGTAATTTTAAAACATTTATTATTATTACTATTATGTTTAATTTTTAATTATCCCAAACATCAGCTGTTTTTTTCCTCCTAATTATCCCTAATTAAAAGAATATGATGAAATAATTTTTAAAGATTATTTCACAATTTTAGAATTCACCTAGTTAGTTTTACACTTTTATTTTGTCATATTTATTTTTGTCATTTACATTTTAATTTGTTAATTTGTTTTTTTTTAAAACCAAGCAAATCATACTATTATTAAATCATGCTCCAAATACAAATTGGGTTGAGAAAGGCAGCCACAAAATCTGGTGCCTCAACCCAAACATAAGGACTATAAAACAAGATAGCATTTTATCAATAATATGAGCCGTCTCATTCACCTTCCTACGCGTGAATTTGACTTTGAACGAGGGGTTTGCAACCGTAATTTGTTTTCTTTTATCTATAATCATGTCCAATTCTGTAAAAGCATGTCTAGATGATTCAACTGCTTCATGAACACTATAGGAATCTAACTCAAATATCACTTTTGAAAGCTCAAATTATGCACCCATGATAAAGCTTCAAGAAAACGCATTGATTCATCTTTGAAAGCGGGGAGACGACCACAATATGTGCAGACCTGCATGACAAAAATGCTCTTGCCTCATCCTTAAGAATCATGCCAAAACCCGTAACCCCAATACTAGCAGGAAATGATGCATCTTATATTACACTTAATGAATGAGGAAGGTGGTGGGTGTCATTTTTCACAGTAAGCAATATTTTGAAAGTGTGCAACACCATAGTTATTTTGAAACTTAACTGTAATCCAATCATATAGCACATTCAACCCAGAAAATATACTATTAGAAGCAGACAAATGATTGAAATTATATGTTTGCTTATTTCGTTGCTTCTAAATCAACCAAGCTACCATTGCAAACTTATTAATTTTTTGTTCATTTAATCTGTCAAGGACTTTAAAAAACCACTCAATCACAAATTCAGACTCCTTAGCAACCAAATAAATAATATCATGAAGATCATATTCATGTCAACAAGCCTCAACAAATGAACAATAATCAATGTATGCCATAAATTTTCAATACGTAAACCACATACTACACATTCACCATAAACTTGAATACCTCGTTTATTCAGATTATCCTTTGTAGGTAAGCAATTTATCCCCACACTCCATAAAAAATTCCTAACCTTTGGGGGCACACGAATACGCCATAATTGCTTCCAATTGTAATGTCCAGGGCCTGGCAAACGTTCTTCCATTTCCATTGCATATGATACCCAGACTTAAACTGAGTATAAGCATGTCTTTGTAAAATGCCATATACGACAATCATTGATTGGATTTGAAATAAAAGGGATGCTAGTAATAGCCACAACATCATCATCATCACAAAACAATTTCTCCAATAATTCCTGGTCCCAAGAAGCATAGCCTGGAATCATCAGCTCATTTACCTTAATGTCTTGGAGATCGTTAATAATTGGAGTTTTAACAAAAAAAAACATTAGAAGTACGAAGCCAAGGGTCTTTCCAGGCTTGTACTGTACACGCGTCTCCAATTTTCCATCTAACTCCCTTATTAAGAAAAATTTGAGAGCACCAGATACTTTGCCAAGTAAAACTTGGGTTCTACCCACAATTGGCATTTAAAAAATCCCCATGAGTATCGTATTTAGCTTTGAGGAGATGAGCTTCCAACCTTCTTCCCAAGCATTACAACATTGAAGTTATGGAAATTTCGAAAACTCAATCCCCCAACATCCTTACGATCACATAATAATTCCCAACGTATCCAATGCATACATCGTTCCCCACCCATCTTTGATCCCCACCAAAAAGAGTTTAACATTCTTTGTAGTTCTTCAACAAGAGAAATAGGAAGTAAAAAAGCACTCATGCAAAAAACTGGAATTGCAGATTGTTCGGGAGCTATAATTTGAGGTAAAATCACATTTAATCTGTTGGCCAACACTTTAGATAAAGAGTAAGTCTTATGTGAGACTGTCTCACGGATTTAAATTCATGAGACAGATCCAATCCATTTTTACAAATCAAAGTAAATTAGATCTAAATTCAAATGGCAAATGGGTTAGCTAATATAGGTCATTTTAGGATCCATCTTACGAAATTAGTCCATGGGACCATCTCATATGAGTTTTTATCTTAGATAAAATCTGGTAAATAACATTGCCAAGTGAGATTGGACAAAAGTCTTTCATAGTTGTACGACTATCACCTTTAGGAATCAAAATAATGTTAGTATTATTGATACCCGATGGAAAATTCAATCCCGACAGCCATTTGACACAAGAATTTACCACATCATTTCCAATCAGCTCCCGAAAGTGTTTATAAAAATCTGGAATAAATCCATCAGGTCCAGAGGCTTTATCAGAGTGCATATCACGAATGGCCTAAGTAAACTCCTCCTTGGTAAAACTTTTAATTAAAAGCTTATATTCCTCGTCTGAAATGCGATGGTCAACACAATTCAATACTTGGTCACGGATGCAGCTATCCATAGTGAAAAGAGAATTAAAATATGAGTGGACAACAATACACACATATGTAAATTCTGTATACCACTAACCAACATCATCTTTTAATTTTATTATTCTGTTTGTTTTTCGCTGCGATGATGCAATGGCATGGAAAAACTGTGTGTTCATGTCACCCTCTTTCAACCAAAAAATCTTGGCTCTTTGTTGCCAATGTTGTTTCTATTTTAACAGAATGTTCGCAAAGTTATCACACAAAAGTTTCAACTGGATACTCGAAATCATCATCCCTTTTATCAAACAATAGTCAAATCTGCTATTTAATTTTATCTCTATCTTTGCGAAACTATAACATTTTACTCCTACCCTAATCCCTCAAAATTTCGAAGCAGCCTCTTGACAAGATATAACATCATTATCAAAGAAATACCAAGAATTCGAAATCACGTCCCAAATATCAGGTTAACGCAACCATTTATTTTCAAAACCGAAAGATTTGAGATGAGTAGGTACGACTCAAGGACCCGTCTCGAGGAGCAGACGAGAATGGTCTATGGGAGCTATATTACTTGTTAAAATTTGTAAATTTTAAATTGGTTATAGATTTCAGATTTATTTGTTAAGTTTTAAAATATTTTTTAGACTTAGTTTACGTGACATAAATAATTATTTTTGGAAAATGAGTATTTAGCTTAAATTTGGCAATTCGGGCTCAACATTGATGTTCATTTGGTAATTAGCCCGGATTTGGGTAATTCTGGATCAATTTGTCCCCAATTCTCTAAAATTTGAAAGTTTTTGTCCTAAATTGAAAGCCCACAAATTTAATATATTTTTTTTGTCAATTGGGTATACTTAATTTCCTCATTTTGCAATTAAGCATTTTTTTAAACATAGCAAATATCTAGACGAAAGGTTGGGGCTACTTGTAATTTTTAGAAAAAAATGGCGATTATAAAGTATTGGATGACGCTAGCAAATTTCATCAAGTTAACTAACAATTTTGGCAAAATGTAAGATGATATCAAAAGTTTTTTTTTATTATTTTGTTTTTGTAATTTTGGGACTTTTTTTTGGTAATTACTCCAACCCTCATATTTTCCTCCTGTTCAAATAAGTTAATAGCAATAGTTTCATTTCATGTATGATATTTAAAATTTTCAATGGAACAATTTCGCAGAGAATATATATACATATATATAGGGATTGGATCAAATGAGACCACATTCCATAGGTAAGACAGTGTGGACTAATCATGTCCACAAATTTGAAATTTTATATGGTTGAGATTTACCTTATTTAACGGTCTTTTTATTTTATTTTAAATAAATAAAGGGCAAAATAGTAATTTTATTATTATCAGTTTCATTCCCATTTGGTAACTGCTCCAGATCGATTCATCTCCCCCAAAATCGCTAGTCAGTTCCTTTTTGGATTTTTAGACCAGTAATCTTCTTTGTCTCTGAAACTCGGTAAGATTTTTTTTCCAGTATTTTCGACTTTAATTGTGAAACTCTACGGTTTACTTAATTTTATTTTTTATTGCTATTTGTTGTATTTCTGGGAGAATGCTATTGCGAGTTGAAATCGTTATCTAAGGTTTAGTTTGTTTCTTTCATGTATTTTTCGGTGATGGTGGTTAAGCTTTTGTTATGGAGGTTCTAGGTTTTTTTCTAGTCGAAGAAGACGGATTATGGTTTATATGTTTGATGTATACTTATAGTTTAGCATAGGTTATCGTATACTTATATATTTTTCGATGTATACTTATATGTGTTTTGATGTATACTTATATGTGTTTTGTTGTATACCTATATTTGTTGAAGAAGATGGTTTATGATTTTTGACAAAATTAAGAGATTTTTGTTGTATACATATATGTGTTTTGATGTTTATTTAGTTAATGTTTACCGTATGTTTTTATATATTGTGCACTGACACTTTATTTTTGGTTTTTGTGCCATGATGACTGTGTTTTATTAATCATGGCTAAAAGAGGTAGAAAAAATGAACATAGTTTCTTATAGTATATATAATACGATTTTATTGAATAGTTAGACATAGGTTACTGTATAGATAATCTGATTTTATTGTATGGTTAGACATAGTTTACTGTATAGATAGTATGAATTTATTGTATAGTTAGACATAGCTTACTATATACATAACCTGATTTTATTGTATAGTTAGACATAGTTTACTGTACAATAATTTAGTTAATTGATTTGTGTCTATTAGTTGTTGATTTTTTAATTATTGTTATTTGGTATAACCATAATAAACCGTAATTATTGGTCTGCCCATAATAATTTTGTTAATTGATTCTTTAATTTACTGTCCCCACATGTTTTTGTTTGACAATTTTAATATGTTGTAAATTTATGTTAATATATATTAAATATACTTTATATATTTGCATCGCATAAAGACATGCGTGGTTTTCTCTCTCCACAACGTGATTCTCTCTCTCCCCATAACTGATTCCATATTTGGACATGTTAGATAAATGTTTTTATCATGATTTTGATGATTTTGTTTAACTGAGTTTTTACACCAAAACAATGCCCCTAAATATTGTCCAAATACTCCCAAATGATTTAAAATATTTTTACTAATTTTTTGGAGTATTTCTTGAAGTTTAGTTTTGACAAAACCGGACAACACTTTTGTTTTGAGGTCAACCTGGTCGCCCATAGGGCATCCCATGCCCGAAAGTCGAAACTTGAAAAAAAACAAAACTAGAAAAATGGGGAGGTCGACAATCTTGGCAAACATTGAATCTTGGCAAACATCGAAATTCTCTCTGTATTCTTTTTTGTGTCATGAGTATTATATTGTTTTCTTCTATTAGTGCTCCAATGAGGGGCGTCACCGATCGAACTTTTATGTCGAAATTTGTCCGACCCCCTATGGACCGGGCCAGGAACTATGTTTTTTCATGTATTATATTGTTTTCTTCTATTAGTGCTCGAAGCAACACATAAGAAGAGAAAAATCCAACCCTTGTATTATATGTAATCTTGAATTTGGGTTTGTCATTCAATACAAGAGATCATTGTGATGTCTTGAATTTGGGTTTGTAAGAAACACACTTGGTGATCTAGGTGTTAGTTGTAAGAAGAAGATTGTGGTAATCTTCTTGTTGAAAAGTTTGGTGCTCTTTGAGGTGTCGAAGCATTCGGTATTTCTTCAAGTTGGAAGATTGTGGTAATCTTCACAAGGTCACGTCAACGAAGATTGTGGTAATCTTGAGGAGATTGTGGTAATCTCCAAAGAGGTGGTGTTAGAAGATTGTGGTAATTTTCAAAGGTGTTGTTGTAATAATTTTGGTAATTATTAATAAAATCTTTTTTTCTTTTTTTTTTTGAAATCCATCCCGATATCTTTGGGGTGGTAGATGATTAGGCCTTAGGTGGGTTGAACCTCTATAAATCGGCGTGTGTTGTTTATTTCCCGCACCTACATTATTGTCTTGCATATTCATTGGAAAAGAGGGCATAATTCGAAAATTGGCATAATCTATTCACCTCCCTCTAGATTATCGTAGCCACTTGGACTAACAGGACGATCCCCACATGTTTGTTTGACAATTTTACCCTTATGAGATTTAATTAAATGGTTAATGTATTATTATCCCAAGTTATTCCTAGCCTTTGATCATCTCCCCACATATATAACTATAAATTAAGTTTCTTTCCCGTTTTTTTAAGGGGAAGTGGAACACTAAATTGGATGTCTTCGTAGGAAAATGAATGGAACAAAAGTCGGGATTGTTTGCTTAGTAACACGTCATTTGATCATTTGAACTATATCCAAATTTCAACTATAAATTAAGTTACTAAATCTACGAAAGAAAAGTTGTAATTAATACGTAACTCCTACATAAAGTTAATTGTTTCATAATTCAAATAGGATAAACGAATTAAATAAAGTCGAACATATTATTACTCAAGTTATCTGAATTTTTATTGAATTTCAAAAATTACGTTGTCAATCGAATTAATCTTGAACGAATTTCGTATAGTTTATTAAATTTTCATTAATCGAGCTCGAGTTAAACTCCACAAAAATTCAAAATTGTCATGTCATATTAACAATTAGAGCTAATATATATAAGTTTTCACTTTTCACCGATCAATGAGTACGGAGTACCTTAAAATTTTTTTTTGACCCGACTGTAAACACAAACAGGTCGCTGAAAAAGCAAACGAATTTCCCGACCCGGATAACACAGCCTTGTTTGACCCGCATCTTCAATTTGCCAAAAACAGCCGAACGACAGCAAAAACACAATAAATAAAAATTCAGAAAATCCATGTCGCCGTTGGACTGATAGCAAATCTAAATGGAAGAAGAAGAAGAAAAGGAATTTCCAAGCTGTAAATGAAGCGCGAATCATTTCTCCATTTCGCATAAGGTACATTCTTAAACCCTTGTTTTTTTTTTCCACCTCCAGATTTAATATGTCCACACTATTAAATGATTTTTTTATATGTAATATATCGGTGGCATCTGTTTGATCGAACGTACTGCCAGAGCACTTTTTAAATCAGATGACTTAACGCCGTCTCTGTTTCTTTAGTAAATTTGTTTTTGTTATGTTTTGTGGTGGGAATTTGGCAGTTGTTTCAATTGGGATCACGGCTGGAGAAAGACAATGTTAGGGCTGAGTTGAGATTTTGAAGTTGGAAACTGTGTTTGTTGTATTAAATTAAAAGTTGAGGAAGAAATGAAGGCTGGGAGTGCCGCAAAGCTGATTGTTGATGCGCTGCTGCAGCGGTTCCTTCCTCTTGCCAGGCGTCGCATTGAAACTGCTCAAGTTCAGGTATGGTTTTTATTAGTTCCTTTTTGTGTGCGCGTGTTGGTTGATACTTGATAATGGAATGATGGGGTTCTTTTTTTTTCAGCACTGTTACTGGGAGTTCATTCTTTTATTGTAATTATGATTTATTTTTGTCCCACGTAAATTACCATGTGCATTATATGCCCAAGATTGGTCCATGAGTTGATATTCCACAGTTGATATCTATGTAAGGAGGCTTGTATTTTGATAGTCTGTGAAAATGAAAGGAAGGGATCAAGTATATGTTTATGTGATAAAATGGTTGGGTAACCCTAGAGAAAAAGAAAGAAGAGCAAATGACTATCGGGCAGTTAACGGGGAGGAAAATTGGCGATTAGAAGAGTATTAGAGCGTTCTTTTCATGACGTCGATTTTGCAGAGGCTTTTGATACATCACACTACATTTTCTCAATGATATTTACTTCATAATAAGCAATGCTTGCTTATTTATTTGCGGCGCAACTAACTGCAGGATGGGCAGTACCTTCGGCCATCAGATCCTGCTTACGAGCAAGTATTAGATTCTTTAGCAATGGTGGCGCGACACACACCTGTACCTTTATTGGAAGCTCTTTTACGCTGGAGAGAAAGGTTTTTCTCTTTCTATAAAAATGTTGTTTTCTAATAGCAGCTGCTTACATAAACTATTTTTCTTTATATAGATCTATTGTTGAAAGTAGTCCATCCAAATGGTTATGATGCTATCTCTTGAGTTTATATGGGTCTGCGTGGGAAAAATAAGCTGATTAACTTTTCTTTTCCTGAGATTGATGTTATTATGATGCTGCTTAGTGCTTACTGGTTCTCAATGATGAGATTTGATCGCGTGCATGTTGGTTTTGCTTGGGTTTACATATCACAGCTATTCATTTCTTAATTGTTTATGATCTAAATACTCCAACAATAATCTAAGTTTGATCACAATTTTAATATAGTAGCAATCTGTCTTCCGCTGAACAACAAAGTGCTAACTCACTTAGCTGTGTAACTTTTAAAATTGCTATCTACTAGATTAAATTGCAAATTTTTTGAGAAAATATAAAAGTCTATTCACCCCTAGACTTATTTCTAGGAGTAACTCGTTGGAAGGTTTAATTTTAGGGATTGAACTTGGTCCAAATATGTAGCTAGACCAAGTTCCAGTATTAGCAGAATCAGGTGCATGCTATAGTGGAATTATCAATTATGTTAATCCGGCCTAGTGAGTCACTGACATCAATTTTCATTTATGTCAATGTTTATTTTCCTTATCTAGATGCTCGACACATTTAGTAAGTGTCTGGGTTGAAAATTATAATTTAGACTTTAGATGTCTCTGCGTACCATTTCCCAGAGATTATAGTTGATATTAAGCGTTTTAAGTACTGGTAATTTTCTTCATATCATGCTCCTTGCCTACTTGATGTATTTCTCAAGAGAATTTATCGTTGTCAGTCTGGCGCACTTCAATTACATGTCAATTTAAGATTCTAGAATTCCGTTTATAATGTGTTCTGCGCTTTACGATTAGACCCTCTTGCTACGATAAACCCATTAATGCAACAAAGAGAAGCAGTTTCATAATGTCATAACTCATAAACCATGCCACGGCTTTTCGTACTCTGACGTTGTATACGAAAAAACAAAAGGTTCCTCCCAAACAAATGGATTCAGTTGAACCGAGTTGGTTTGAGTTTTCATTCTTTTTGTCCTTTTAAAATTTGAGTTGCCATTGCATACTTAATTTGAAATCAACTTTTAGATGTTCTTTGAGCATCAAAAGCACCTGTGCTACGTGAGGAATGCTGGAGTGAGATGCACAGGTCTAGAAAATACTGGCTAGAGAAATCAAGGTTAACAATAGTTTGGTAGTTTGCTTAATGGCATGAACGAACTAACTCTTCCTGGTTGAGAGAAATGACTGCTATGCCAGCAGTGCATTATTTGGTTTCTTATTCAATTGATGAATTTTAATATGATGTTTCATCCTGGTATTATGAGTTATGACCTCTGATATACACGATGAGAAAAAGGTAGCAATTAGAGAGACAATCTAGCTTAGTCAATGCATATTTGTTATCTTTGCTGGCTTGGCTGAAGCTGTCACTGGCTACCAATGAACTTTTAGAGTCCAGCTATCATCATCATCATCATCATCATCAACTGCACCTTATCCCACTATGTGGGGTCGGTGGTGTGAAGTTTATAGTGTCCATTAATTGTCTAAAATTAATTAACACTACAAAATTCACGCAAAAAGCAAAGTGGCAAAATTTTACGCCGGATGCCCTTCCTGACACAACCTTCATACGAAGGAGATATAGAGATGAAATTCCAAAACCATCATCATCACAGCTTTTTCCATGCAACTTGCATGGAAAATATGATGAGACGGTGATGAGTTGAGGTAGTTGCTCTAGTCATGTCCCATTACATGATTGATAGTGTGTACTAAAAAGTTAAAACTATAACCTAGATTTAGCTGTTTCAGATGATAGTCTCAACTGCATCAGTTTGATAGGAGAGTGTGGGGGCATGCTACATGGATTAACTAGCACTAGCAGAAAAACACAACTCAGAAAATCTGCCTGGACTTCTTGTTATCACATAACATTTCTGATACTATCTTTTTGGCTTATCTTGCAATTTGATTGTCTAAAAGATTTGGTTTCCATTATTTTTTCTCCCTTTAACCCCAGTATATGCGTCATTTCAAATTTAGTCGATTTTTTTGTGAATTTCTTTTTGGGTTTCTATGCAGTGAATCTCCAAAAGGTGCAAACGATGCATCAACATTTCAAAGAAAGGTTTGTCTCTTGGCAGTGTGGTGAATAATTAGCGCTTGCATCATCTTCCTAACTTTCTGAGTGAATAAAGTGTGTTCAGTTTGTGTGTTTCTTTTTTTATTTGTAGCTTGTTGCTATTATATGCAGTCAACTGTGACATTTTAACACCAATGTTTTGTGGCTGGAAAAATCTGAAAACAGGAGGAAGACTGATGACTGGGTTAGAATTGGATATGGAATGGTCTTAAGACTAACAATTAGTAATTCATATGATGAGTTCCATGAGAAGATTGAATTATTTCTGTTTGATGAGTTTGAAAAACTTATATGTCTAGTTTATAATAACCTAGCTTCAGTGGACATTGAAAAGGAATATCTTCATGACAATCATCTGAGCAAAGGATATGATGAAACTTCTCCATCTCCCTTCTTTTGACGCTTCTACATTTAGTTGCTTTTCAAAGTAATCTCAAGTATAACTGGAGCTATGCTGAAATCATTTGAGTAGAAGTCTTATGCAAATGCATCTTATAAAAGTCAATAACATGTGGAACTGCAGACTAGAGGAAACTGTGAGAAAGGCATGATTTTGACTTTGAGAATGATGGTGCTGTAGTATCTTTTATCCAGTGTACTAATTTACATTTTCCTGGATTGGTACATGTTGAATAGATTGATAACCTGGAAAGAAACTGCATCATTTCTGGGAACGTTAAGTCGATGCTAGCAAACTTTATCATTTAGTAAACTCTATTGCAGAAAGATTTGATATTTGACAATCTTGAAGCTGAAAGAAGTGGGAATAAAAACAAATAGCTATAGTGGTCCTGTGGAAAAAAAAGAATTGTTCATTTTTTAGTATTAAAGCAATAAATTGCAAGACTTTGCAGAACATGCAATTCAAACTAACTTGAGTTTATTGTGATGTTCCATTATACAGCTGGCAGTGGAATGCATTTTTTGCTCAGCCTGTATTCGCTTTGTTGAGTGCTGCCCACAAGAAGGACTTACAGGTTTGTTCATGCTCTAGGGATCCTGTGAATCCTTAACCGGATAGAGAACCTAGTTCAAATTTTACTGATTTAGTGTGTCGTTTGCCGTTCCTCTGGCTGGTCTTCCCCCCTCCCCCCTCACCCCACCCCCTGAAAAGAAAAAAAGCTCATTTGTGAATTTGATGGTGGTTTTTATTGGCAGAAAAACTTTGGATTGGGCTTGAAAATTTTGTCTTCGACTGGCTAATCAATGCAGACAGGTAACAATGACTTGGCTGAATTTAGAAAATCGATGATGGAAAATTACATTTTTTGACACCCGCTAGGTTCCACCTCTAATATGTACTACATTTATGACATCTTCAGCTATTCACTTCTCTGTGCATGCTGTGTATTTCCACTGTGGATTCACAGAATTTTCTGAAACATTTTGTTGCATGCAGAATAAAAATATATCAAATTCTGTGGCACATTAAAATGTCATATAATGGTTTGAGCTGTTCTTGGTATTGATGTGAAAGATGACACCCAGTAAAGAAATATTAGCTGTATCTCTTTGAGGTCACTTGAAAGTCCCTGTGATTGAAAATGGAAAAAGTCCTTCCCATATTCTCTTTTTATGTATTCTTAATGATGATGTGCCTAGGCGATATAAATGCTGAAAAGATGATAAAAAAACCAGTTACATATGGTGGATGCCCTCTACAATCCAGAAAAGATATATCTTATATCTCCAGGTTAAAATGAAATACTTTATTATTTTAATTAATTTTTAACTGTTCAAAATGAATTTAAAAGGAGGTTGAGGTCCATTCTTTGCATTCTCTTATATATATGTATATTTGTGCATGTTTTCCACCATTGTAGCTCGATTGCATTAGAATAGATTAGTTTCTCTGTATTTTTTTTTTGGGGTTGAAACTAAATTATTTCTGATGACAGGGTTGTTAGCCAAGTCGAATATCCTTCCCTTGTTGACTTAAGGGGACTTCTTCTGGACCTAGTTGCACAGCTACTTGGTGCTTTATCACGTATTAGGTAAGAAATAGTTCTGTCATGTCGGTTGTGGATCTTATGTGATACTATGAAAACTGGGTTGATACGTAGTTCACTGATGTATTTTCAATTGTTGCACAAGTGATCTCTTCTGTAATATGTTTTCCCTGGTTTTGAACTGCCTGGAAATCTAAATATCAAGCTTCTAATGCTGGATGGTAGTCCCTTTATGTAATGAAACCCGGCCTACATTCTGCTTTCAGTATTTAACATTTTCTCAATTCTACTATACAATTACTTAACAGTTCTTTCTAAGACTATGCTTTGAAATTAGAATGGAACCAAATTGTAGTAGAGAGGGTAAGTAAGATGATTTTTTTCGTCACCTGGTTAATTCCATGAGTGACAGAAAGGGAAAGTGAAAACTGTTTTCCACTTGGGCTTGCAATGTTCTTCTCTATTGTATGTTCTTAAGAAGTCCTTATGTTTAGTTGAACACTACAATCTGATTAAATATTTGCAAAATTTTCTCTTTACTCAATAGATTTAGCTCTGTGACGGAGCGCTTCTTCATGGAGCTGAATACTGCCGAATTGATACCAGTGTTGCACGAAGTGAAACACTTAGTATTATCAATGGGATGCGCTACCTTAAGCTTGGGGTATGTGTGAATTAAAGTCACTGATTAAGTAGTTACGAAAACATTTGCATGATGAGGAGATGATTTTCAGGTCAAAACAGAGGGTGGTCTGAATGCTTCAGCTTCATTTGTTGCAAAAGCCAACCCTTTAAATCGTGCTCCTCACAAGCGTAAAAGTGAACTTCACCATGCACTATGCAACATGCTTTCAAACATACTAGCTCCGCTGGCTGAGGGTGGAAAGGGTCAGTGGCCTCCTTCTGGTGTTGAACCTGCACTCACCTTTTGGTATGAAGCTGTTGCACGAATAAGGGGCAGCTGATGCACTGGATGGACAAACAAAGTAAACATATAGCTGTAAGTTCCAGTGGTGAGGGATAGTTTAGTGTAAAGCTTTTTCTCTTTAATTCATTTGGTGGTATTGTTCATATTATAACCTGGGAACGAGAATATGCTAGATAGGAGTCACCAGAGCTTCCGGCTTGATTCATTTCTGCTTGGAGGCTGTAATTACCTGCTAGAAATATCATTGCTTGTTAGAAATGCTATCTTTAGTCTGAGATAAGATCCAATAATTCTCTTTCGTCATTATTTCACAAAATGTGAAACGAATTTCAGGTTACATTCTATGTGGTGCTGCTTCTCAGCATTACATTTGCTTGAAAAATTACTTTCTTTTGCCATGTGTTTTGTGTTGTCAATTCAATTGTCCTTTTGTCTATTTATCTCAACTCTCCCCTCCCATTCATTTTTTCCTTTTAATCTTATTTATAAAAGTTCCTAATTGTCTTGTTATAAGTTCTCATTTCTTGGGGTTATTGTTAATAGCTCTCTGCGATGTCTGACAGAATTTGTATCGTCATCAATATATTATCTGGGTTCAGAATTTCCTGAGTCCTGACTGTGGATTAAATTTCTTCTGGCAGTTTAATAATGTCAAACTAAATACTTGATGCAGAAGTGCTTTATTTGTCCATTATATCATATAAGTTAAAGCTTAGTTGAAATGTTCTTTTTTGTTTCTTATCAAAAAATTAAAGATAAAATCACAATTTTGTGTTGATTTGTTGATGAATTGCACATTTGAAAAAGATCCACTGCTCATGTAGAGGAGATTATAGAATTTACCTCAATAAACTTTGCGATGATTTACGTTATTGCAATTAGGCACTTTACTCGTAATTATCTAAATGTTCGAACACTAAATTAGTTTATTATTATCAGGTGCTCTAATCAGTTGACTTCCTTAAATTATGATTTAAAAAGACTCCCTTTGTCCATTTTTATAGGTCTAGTTTGAACTGATAATGAAAAGTTTTATGTAATTTTACATTGTCAGGTTGTTGAGAGTTAATGGTGTCACAACATTATTTTAAGATGATATTTTTTGAAAACATTTGCGTTTAGATGATCAAGTCTTACTTTGGGACTTCATAAAAAGGAATAAACTTGGGTCAGATCGTTTAAATGCTTATATTCGGCAAAGAAACAATATTTTCTGTTCATGTACTAGTTTGATCTCTATGTCGACCTTGTTTATATTGGGAATCATTAATCAAACATAATCTGTTTAGATGTGCGTATCTGGGGTACTGATGTGAGCATTTCTTTTTTTCTAGGTTGGTTACCCTTTGGTGACTCTTCTCCTGTGTCTTGGTGATCCTAATATTTTCCTAAGTAATTTTGGTTCTCACATGGAACAATTATACAAACATCTGAGAGTAAGTTTTACAAAAATAATGTAACTTTAAACTGTCTCCTGAATTTCCATTATATTTTAATTGTATTTATACTTCAGGATAAGAACCATCGCTTCATGGCCTTAGATTGTCTACATCGTGTTCTGAGGTTTTACTTGAGTGTCCATGGTGATGCTCAACCTCCAAATCGTGTATGGGATTACCTAGACAGTGTCACCTCTCAACTTCTGACAATTCTGAGAAAAGGAATGCTCACCCAAGATGTCCAGCATGACAAACTTGTGGAATTCTGTGTGACTATTGCAGAACATAATCTTGATTTTGCGATGAACCATACAATATTGGAATTGCTGAAGCAAGATAGCCCAGAAGCAAAGGTTATTGGTCTTCGCTTTGCTTGCCATTGTTATGTCTCCTACTAGCCAGCATGTTGGCTTGGAAATTCTTCATGGTGGTTACTTGTTTTATCTTTCAAGTAAAGCTCATTTTTGGTTTTGACCTTCTGAATAATTGTCTCACTCAGTTTCTGCTGCATGGCAGTTCATAATATTGGTCACTACATCCCAAAAGTTAAGGCTGCAATTGAAGCCATTCTGAGATCTTGTCATAAAACTTATAGTCAGGCTCTTCTTACTTCATCAAGGACCACTATAGGTAATATGTTACAGCTCTTGTGGTTTTCATGATTCGACGGAGTGCTATTATGTTGACATTTTAAATCTTTCCATGTCAGTGCTAATAAGCTGGGAAATGCAGTTAGTTGATTATTGTTGTTTACATGTCCAATCTCATCTTTTCCAGAATTGTTGTGTTCTCATGAACAGGCAGAAACCTATTTTACAGAAAATTGTATTCGGACAAAATGAAATGACTGAACCTAAGATGACCTCTGGTATGAAGAGAAAGGTCTAAAGATGGAACTGGTATTCCCATGTCATTTCCTAATCTTATTTAGATTGATTTGTCGGAACATTAGCAAGAGAATTCCCATTCTCAAAGAAGTGGTTGTCCTCCATTTTCTCACTGCCTCACTCCCATGGGTTTGTTCATAACCTCACTCTTGCAAAGGAACTTCTTCTCTCTCTGGGTGGGTGGGGGCTGGAGGGTGGGGTTGTTGATGACTTTTTGATTCATCAAACATTCAAACTCCACTTTTATCCAACTTCATTTTATGGAGAACAGCAGTGTTTATTTTTCAGAATTTCACTGTGTTGATTACATCCCTTCTCTAATTTATTATGTTCCTGAATTTTTTTTCTGGGCACATGCCATTTCTGTATAAGAGATGCCATCTAGGTTTGCTAAGACTGCCAGACTCTTCAAACTTCTGGAAAGATAAGTAAATGCTTGACTTGCAGTCCTTGCAGCAAGGTCTAACCTGGAGGAAACAAGTAAATTAATTATACTGATTCCAGACAAAGAAAATAATAAAAAAATATTAGCATTCCCTTAACCAGGCAATTAGAGCCTGCAATATACTGGATGTTAATCTTCAAGTAAAGTAGGTTTTATTGTAATAAAATCAAAGTCACTAGTATCATTTCTGCATCTCTGCAGCTGGGCAACTTTGGTTAAAATTCATCGGTGAGGCCAAAAAACTGATCTGTTGCATAGGCTCCACGATGACACTAATTTTGGAAAAAGCAGCATTGTGTTACTGGATTAGTGTTTCCCTTTATCTTCTTAGTTTTGTTCTTTTTCTGGTGACAGCTACTGAATTTTACTTGTTGATGTTATTTTGCATACAGTTGTGATGGTGATCAATGCATCTCAGCATCTACTTTAGAATTCATACTTTTGTTGAACATTTATTTGTTGTGTAAAGTATGTACTGACACTGAGCCAACCTTATGTACAGTAGACCTTTGAGTGAAACTTGTGATTTAGTAACTTGGTCATATGTGTGCTTTATATGTTTTCTGAACTGGCTACTGTAAGTTGCTTAAGTATCTGCACAAACTGGACATACAACTAAAAACACGTTCTGCAGATGCTGTTACAAAAGAAAAGTCTCAGTGGTACCTATTTCGCTCGGTGCTGAAGTGCATACCCTATTTAATTGAAGAAGTTGGCCGGAGTGATAAAATCACAGAAATAATTCCTCAACATGGCATTAGTATCGATCCCGGAGTTCGTGAGGAAGCTGTGCAGGTTCTGAATCGAATTGTGAGATACCTTCCTCATCGCCGCTTTGCTGTTATGAGAGGGATGTCAAATTTTATCCTACGTCTTCCAGATGAGTTCCCTCTTCTGATTCAGACATCATTGGGGCGCCTTCTTGAACTCATGCGTTTCTGGAGAGCTTGTCTATCTGATGATAAGATGGAACACGACGCTCTTGACTTAAAACGTTTACAGAGGAATGAGGGATTGAAGAGATCATCTTTTAAGCAGTCCCAAGAGGCAATTGAATTTCGTGCTTCAGAGATAGATGCAGTTGGTCTTATATTCCTTAGTTCTGTTGATAGTCAGATCAGGCATACTGCTTTGGAGTTACTGCGTTGTGTGCGTGCTTTACGACATGATATACGAGAACTTTCCATGCAAGAACGACCAGATCACATCTTGAAAACTGAAGCTGAACCAATATTCATAATTGATGTTCTAGAAGAGAATGGGGTGGGTGACACATTCTGGCTTCATTGGGTTGTCTTGTTAGATTCTGCTTCATTTTCATGCTCTTCTGCTTTAAAGTGTGATATCAAGGTTTAATTGATGAGGCACTGTTTTACAGGATGATATTGTGCAAAGCTGTTATTGGGATTCTGGTCGTCCATTTGATCTGAAACGAGAGTCTGATGCTGTACCTCCTGATGTGACTCTGCAGTCTATACTATTTGAGAGTCCTGATAAGAACAGATGGGCCCGATGCCTAAGTGAGATTGTCAAATACGCTGCTGAACTGTGTCCTAGCTCTGTTCAGGAAGCAAAGTAAATATCTCCATAATTTACTATCTCAGATTAGCAAATGCCCTCTAAGATTTTGTCTGAATGTCTGATGAATTCATTTAGGAAAAAGCATATTGAAGCGAATCAAGACCTTTTAACTAAAATGAGTGTCCAAGTGGTATCACTAACCCTTTATAAGGGTGTTAACCAGGGTTCGAACCCAGTATCTTTCAGTTTATTTGAAATTTATCTCCTCCCCTCAACCAGTACTCCCAGCTTATTAAAAAAAACTAAAATGAGTGTCATCTAAAAAGTGGAATTACAAACCCCCCCTTTGTTTATATTGTCACTAAAATGATATGATCAGTGATTAAGATCCTCAGTGCCTTTCCACTTGAAAATTTGATTTATCTATTGAAACTGAAGAAAGTGGGCTTGCATTTATTGCAGATTAGAGGTTATCCATCGTCTTGCTCATATCACACCGGTCGAATTGGGTGGAAAGGCTTATCAGTCGCAGGACACAGACAATAAGCTGGATCAATGGCTCATGTATGCAATGTTTGCGTGCTCGTGCCCACTTGATAGTCGAGAAGGTGGGGGTTCAGCAGCGACGAAAGAACTATTCCATCTGATTTTTCCTTCCCTCAAATCTGGTTCTGAATCACATGTAGTAAGTAATTGCTCCTGCCAACAACCTCTCAGTGTGTCACTCTGGATCTGTATTCTGATATCTATTACTTCTTTCCAGTTTTATAAATGACTCGGTCACTATAAAGAACACTTTATTTGATTATATGGTTTGGATGAATTTAGGACCTAATGATCTCAGGTTCCACCCATTTTTAATGCTAAAACAGTCGGAACAAGCCCTGTGAAGTTACTGGTTCCGATTTCCCATCAAGGGCTCAAGTGTAGGTTATAATCAACAGAAAAAAATGCAGAGTTTATACAACTTAGAACCGAGAGACATAAACAAATAAATATACAAACACATTATATACCACTATCATCAGAACTAACTAAACAAATAAATATATGACTCAAACTTAATGCTGAGACAGATAATATCTGATCACAGCATTTCCAAGCGTTCAACTTCTCCCAGTATCCAATTTTATCTGTTTTTAAGTTAGAAGCATGTATATCACTTTTAAATATACTTGGAATATGCTATAACTGTTTTAGAGCGGCAATGTCCAAGGAATCTGGATACACATTTGTATTGTTCAAGGATGTGTTTTGTGAAAAGCCTAAAATGTATTACAAGCATGCTTTTATGGAAAGGGAAGAAAAATGATATTGGGTGCTAGATCTTTCCTGTCTAAATATACTATTATGCTCTCTTTAATATCATATGGAGAATACTCCTTGGATGATAAAACTATAAAACTCACAGCATAATCTTGTTTGTACTTGGGTTTTATTCCTTTAACTACTATTAAGTGAAAAGACATTATTGTTACACAAAAATTGGTAGTTCCTGGAATAATTCTTACATTGCATTTTAAGCTTGGGAGTATTACATTAATGGTGCAATTTGTTTTCGTCTATGGTGGTTTGACAGTTGAAAGTTTCAAATGTGTGAATATAATGATCTGTGGTTTGCTTCCATTAAGAATTAAAGGTGGTTTCAGTACATATGCTTTGGCATTTTGTGCTGAAAATGGCACCGCATCAAAACTCTTGCACAGACAGAATGGTTTAAAGTTTAAACCCCATCGTGTCTGTGCACCTAACCTCCTGACCACCCGTTGGAATGAGGGTAAGAACTATATGTTGTTTAACATGTGTTATTTCCCTGTGCAGCATGCAGCCACCATGGCGCTCGGTCACTCACATCTAGATATATGCGAAGTAATGTTCAGCGAGCTTGCCTCATTTATAGACGAGGTTTCTCTGGAAACAGAGGGAAAACCAAAGTGGAAGGTAGACATCACGATAAAACACCACATATAATATTGTTCAGATTTTCTTTCTACCTATGTTTTCCTATCTTTCTTTCCTTGTATATATTTCATACTTTCTTCTTATAATCTATTTTGTTTTCGACCTGAGGCATTCCATGGTGCTTGAATAGATTTTTTCTAAAATGAATTGTTTCTATCCACTTGCTGAAAATGTTTGTGTAATTGGTCACCTATTTAACACATACTAGAGAAAGGATCCTTTCAGTAGTATTCAAAAGTCTTTTCTCAAGCGAGTCTGCAAATGCAGTTGTCATGTTCGTGAATTTCATGGTTTTGGTAAACCTCATCACTTGCTATCTTCATACTTCGGGGAAGGAGAAATCTTATATATTTTTCCCATTATACTTCGATCTCATTTCCTGGAAAAATAGTGTAGAGGTTGCATTTTATTTTCTTGCTTGATTTCTGCTGAAGTTGAGTTTGGCCTTTTAAGTCCACTGAAATATCACTGGTATATATGCAGAGTCAAAAGTCTCGCCGTGAAGAACTCCGTATCCACATTGCAAATATATATCGCACAGTTGCTGAAAAATATGGCCTGGCATGTTAGGCCGCAAACCAGTTTTTCGCCTTCATTACTTGAAGTTCGTTGAAGAAACAACTAGACAGATTTTGACTGCTCCTGCAGAGAGTTTTCAAGAGATGCAACCTCTTCGATATGCACTTGCTTCTGTTCTAAGATTTTTGGCTCCTGAATTTGTTGATTCAAAGTCAGAGAAGTTCGATATTAGAACTAGAAAGAGACTATTTGAACTGCTCCTAACCTGGGGTGATGACACTGGTGGTACATGGAATCAGGATGGTGTTACTGATTATCGGCGTGAAGTTGAACGCGTTACAAGTCCAGTCAGCATTCACGATCAAAAGACTCCATCGATAAACTTTCATTTGATAAAGAATTAGCCGAACAGGTCGAAGCAATACAATGGGCCTCCATGAATGCGATGGCCTCTCTGTTATACGGGCCTTGCTTTGATGACAATGCCAGAAAGATGAGTGGCAGGGTAATTTCGTGGATCAATAGCCTGTTTATTGAGCCTGCACCAAGGGCACCTTTCGGATTTTCACCAGCTGATCCAAGAACTCCATCTTATTCAAAATACACTGGAGATGGTGGACGAGGAGCAACTAACCGTGACAGGCATAGAGGTGGTCACCATCGCGTTTCTCTGGCAAAACTGGCTCTGAAGAATCTACTCCTCACTAATTTAGACCTATTTCCTGCCTGCATTGATCAGGTAATCCTGTAGTACGAAACATTCAGTTTGCAAGTTGACAAAGCAGGGTATACTGTTGTACCGTGTTCTGACAAATTAAATGTCTGTGTTCCAATGTAGTATGACAAGGGTCATCTCTCAAAGTAAATGTGTGTATTAGTAAAATAAAAATGCATATTATGTTTTTGTCATTGTTTTTTCTGTGCTCATCAAATATTAGTAAAATAGAAATGCATATTATGTATTTGTCAGTGTTTTTTCTATACTCATCAAATTTGATGTCCATAGTTCGTGTTTACAGATTTACTGCCTAATTACATTCATATCCTCTACGGTGATTGTAAATTGATAAGCCAAACACTCTTAGTGTTACTTTTTGCAAAACATATTTTTTTCATGCATTTGCTGATCCGTATTTCTCTGCATCTGAGTTCTCTGTTTCTAGTTATTGATCATTTTGCTCTAGAATCACTGATAATCTTACATTTTGATACAGTGCTATTATTCTGATGCCGCGATTGCTGATGGCTACTTCAGTGTGCTGGCTGAAGTCTACATGCGTCAAGAGATACCAAAATGTGAAATTCAGAGGCTATTGAGCCTGATCCTTTACAAAGTGGTGGACCCATCCAGACAAATTCGTGATGATGCTCTTCAAATGCTTGAGACACTTTCCGTCCGTGAATGGGCTGAGGATGGCGCTGAGTGCTCAGGAAGCTATCGAGCTGCTGTTGTTGGCAACCTCCCCGACTCTTATCAACAGTTCCAGTACAAACTCTCCTGCAAACTCGCTAAAGATCATCCAGAATTGAGCCAACTTCTTTGTGAAGAAATCATGCAAAGGCAACTTGATGCGGTGGACATAATTGCACAACATCAAGTTTTAACCTGCATGGCTCCTTGGATCGAGAATCTCAATTTTTGGAAACTAAAGGACTCGGGATGGAGCGAAAGATTGTTGAAAAGCCTTTATTATGTAACATGGCGTCACGGGGATCAGTTTCCCGATGAAATTGAGAAGTTATGGAGCACGATAGCTAGCAAGCCTAGGAACATAAGTCCGGTTCTGGATTTCTTGATCACAAAAGGGATCGAAGATTGTGATTCAAACGCTTCAGCAGAAATAAGTGGAGCATTCGCCACATACTTCTCAGTTGCCAAGAGGGTTAGTTTATATTTAGCTCGGATTTGCCCACAGCGAACCATTGATCACTTGGTTTACCAATTGGCTCAGCGGATGCTTGAAGATACAGTAGAACCACTGAGAGCTAGTGCTAATAAAGGTGATGCTGGGGGAGGTGTTGTTTTGGAATTCTCTCAGGCACCTGCAGCTTCTCAAATAACCTCTGTTGTGGACAGCCAGCCTCACATGTCACCTTTACTCGTACGTGGATCTCTAGATGGCCCACTGAGGAACACCAGTGGAAGCTTAAGCTGGAGAACATCTGCTGTTGGTGGGCGAAGTGCTTCAGGTCCGTTAACTCCTATGCCTCCAGAGCTTAACATTGTTCCTGTAAGTGCTGGTCGGTCTGGGCAACTTCTACCGGCATTAGTTAACATGTCGGGCCCACTAATGGGTGTCCGCAGTTCGACAGGAAGTTTAAGAAGTCGCCATGTATCTCGAGACAGTGGAGATTACCTTATCGACACTCCAAATTCCGGGGAAGATGGATTGCACCCGGGAGTTGGGGCCCATGGTGTCAATGCGAAAGAACTTCAGTCGGCATTACAAGGCCATCAGCAACACACGTTGACACAGGCGGACATCGCGTTGATTTTACTAGCTGAAATCGCCTATGAGAACGACGAGGATTTTCGGGAGCATTTGCCGCTGTTATTTCATGTGACATTTGTCTCAATGGACAGTTCGGAGGATATCGTGTTGGAACACTGCCAACACCTGCTTGTGAATCTGCTGTATTCGCTCGCCGGTCGGCACTTGGAACTGTATGATGTTGAGAACAGTGATGGAGAGAACAAGCAGCAGGTTGTGAGCCTAATCAAATACGTCCAGTCGAAGAGAGGTAGCATGATGTGGGAGAATGAGGACCCCACAGTCATACGGACAGAACTTCCAAGTGCAGCACTATTATCTGCTCTTGTGCAGAGCATGGTGGATGCAATCTTTTTCCAAGGGGATCTCAGAGAAACTTGGGGTTTAGAGGCACTTAAATGGGCTATGGAGTGCACATCGAGACACCTCGCATGCCGTTCACACCAAATATACCGCGCACTAAGACCACGCGTTACAAACGATGCATGTGTATCTCTGCTTCGTTGCCTGCATAGGTGCCTGGGAAATCCAGTACCGTCGGTTTTGGGTTTTATTATGGAAATTTTGTTGACTTTGCAGGTGATGGTTGAAAATATGGAACCCGAAAAGGTAATACTATATCCACAGCTTTTCTGGGGCTGTGTTGCGATGATGCACACAGATTTTATTCACGTGTACTGCCAAGTGCTTGAGCTTTTTTCTCGGGTAATCGACCGTTTATCATTCCGGGACACTACAACAGAGAATGTGCTTCTTTCAAGCATGCCCCGTGATGAGCTCGACACAAACGCATCGGATAGTTCCGAATTTCATCGTATCGAATCGAGGAACATCCCCGAACCGTCACCGTCGAACGCAAAGATGCCGATATTCGAAGGAGTGCAGCCTCTCTCGTTCTCAAAGGACTCATGTCCAATGTCAGTCATAATGTCTCCGTTGAGGTTCTCTCTCGTATAACCGTGCCTTCTTGCAATTCGATATTCGGTGATGGAGAAACGCGGCTCTTGATGCATATCACAGGATTACTCCCCTGGCTTTGCTTACAGCTTAGCCAGGACGCAGTCGTGGGGCCCGCCGCCGCTGCAACAGCAGTACCAAAAGGCTTGTACCGTTGCGACTAATATCGCGATCTGGTGCCGAGCAAAATCAATGGATGAACTAGCGACCGTATTCATGGCTTACGCCTCCGGAGAGATCAAAGGCATAGAAAATCTTCTCGCTATGCGTTTCACCATTATTGTGCCATGAGTGGTTTCCAAAACACTCGACTCTGGCTTTCGGGCATCTCCTCCGGCTTTTAGAGAAAGGACCCATCGAATATCAGCGCGTTATACTTCTTATGCTCAAAGCTCTGCTTCAGCATACTCCCGTCGATGCAACTCAGAGTCCGCACATGTATGCGATCGTCTCCCAGCTGGTTGAGAGTACTCTGTGTTGGGAGGCTCTGAGTGTTCTGGAAGCACTCTTACAGAGCTGTAGCTCTTTACCGGGGTCCCACCCTCATGATCCGGGATTTCTCGAGAACGGTTTTGGTGGAATGGATGAGAAGATTCTTGCTCCTCAGACCTCTTTTAAAGCTCGAAGCGGGCCTTTGCAGTTTGCAGGTGGGCTAGGATATGGGCCTGGCTTGACACCTTCTGCGCAAGCGAATGCAATCGAATCTGGTATATCGCCTAAAGAGTTAGCACTGCAGAATACTCGTTTGATGCTCGGACGAGTTCTTGATTGCTGTGCGCTTGGTAGACGAAGAGATTACAGAAGGCTGGTTCCATTTGTAACCACCATTGGGAACCCGTAGAGCCACATTTGATTTAGTAGAGTAAATGTAAATAGATATTTACTTAGATATAGTGTTTTTTCTTTGGTTATGTAAGTTTGATAAGTTTTGTTAGTAAGCTAGTAGGAATGTAGGATGAAATTCATCCCTTCCATAAATGTTGGCTAGTTTTGTGAAAACTTGGAAACTTTTAGTTTTAGTTGTGTGATTTAGACTGTTGTTATATGTTAGTACATACATACATTTTCAGCTGGCTGGAATGTGAGGATGTACATATAGATGTTTATCATATTATCTGTGGCCTAGTTTTGGAGCCTAATTAGTATGAAGATTTTGTGTAAGGCAATTTATGTTGTTTTAGGTACTTGGTTGATGTTTAGAAACTCTTGATTACAATCATTTTCATATTCAAGAAATCATGCTTTGGTAATGGACCTTCTTGACCCTTTTTTCTGATAATAATTCCTAGTTTAGTGATGCTACAAGTTGTTTCTTCGAATGCAAATATGCAGTACAGCTGATATACCACTGAGAGGGTGTTTTGCTAGGCCTGTTTTCAAAGTCTTGTTAAAAGTTTTTGAAGACGTCACTTGGTAGGAATGGCTATTCTTGGTTGGGATGTCAATGTGTCGGGTTGAGTTGGGCTCGATTGTATCCAAGACCAACCCGACCCCTGACACCCAAATATTTGTATGGATTAGACCCAGACCCAATGGGTAGAGCCATTTGAGGCAAAAATGGAATGAAGAGAAGCACAAACACAAACACACATCCTACATCCAGTAGTATAACGAAGAAAGAAGCAATATAAACTGGTTTAAGAAACTTTTTTCTCGAAAGGAGTTATATAAGTAGTAGCTTTTTAAATGATAAGAAATGAGAATCCAACATGGAGCAAAAGGTTGGCAAAAAGTATATTATATATTTATTCCAATTCCTAAAAAAGTTGTGCAAATTCTATTAGTAAAATTTACACTTGACAACATTCAATGCAATGCAATAGAGGATGCAATTAGGGGTGGCCATGGTTCCGAATCGCCGATTCGGTTCTAAATCGCTGCGGTTCCGTTCCTCATTCGGAGGAACCGAATCCGTTGCCTCACGATTCCTGGTTCCAAATCGAACCAAGCGGTTTCGATCCGTTCGAACCCGAACCGTTTGTTTACCTTTTGATAATTTTTGATTTCTTAAAATAGTTTATCAATTTGATTTGAAAAAAGGAAAATAAACAAAAAAACTTGACTTTAATATTCAATAAAGTTTTATACTTAATATTAATAATAATAAATATTAAACTATCTATATATACTATTAGAGTATAGAAGAATCAAAGTTCACGTAGTTCGCTTACAACATCTGGTCTAAAATGGATCTCATGTAGTTATGAAAATAAAACATCATAATAAACATTTAACATTTCTTCTAGCATGTATTACCAAAAAAAGATTGTTGGTTTTAACCTTAAAAAAAAACGGTTCCATTACGGTTCCTCCTACGGTTCTAACCGACAATTAAAACCGCCGGTTCCACGATTTTTGAGACCTAGGAATCGGAACCGGAACCGGCCTACATGGTTTCGGTTCCGATTTTGGAACCGTTGACCACGGTTATGGTTTAGGAACAATTGACCACGGTTCCGGTTCCGGTTTGGAACCCGGTTTTGGTTCCATTTGGCTACCCTAGATGAAATGCAATTTGTAATGGAAGAGAACTAATATGAACCTAATTTATGATTAAGTACTTTATATTATTACCTTCAAATAACAATTTTAAAGTTTCAATAATTTCTCATTAAGATAAAACGAAGTATAACTATATAAGATTGAAAGATAAGTTGTATTTTCTTAATTGAAAGGGGTAAAGTGTGTATTTTATAGTTGGAGCCTTGGGAGGGGCCAAAGCATTACACTCACATAAATGAGGGGTACAAACAGAAATTAACGTGAAATTGTGTGCGCTCATGTAGGACTACCGGCCTTAGCGGTCTATGAAGTAAGGCCAACCTACCCATTTCATCAAAATAAAATTTGCGTACAAACCCTAAATTTCAAAATGCAATAACAATTGGAAAAAAGTACCGATGATTGCACAAGAATTCCTAAATTCATCCACAAAAGACAATAAATAGATAATTTTTCCTTTTTTCGGACTGAATGAACCAATTTGTTGAACTTCATTCATTCAGGTGGAAGTGTAATTGCGCTACGTTTCAAGAAAAGAGACCCCAGAAATCAAATGACGGAGGTTCCCAACCTCCACCGTCCCCCGCCGCCGCCACCTCCGCCGCCGATGCGGCCATTTTCAAACCCTAGCTCTGGGTTGCTGCAAGAAGAACCGGAGCTACAGGAAGAAGAATTCTATGTTCAGCCCAAACCTTTTGATGATTTCGATTCATTTTCCCCACCCAATTATCTCTCGAGCTCATCTTTGATCGATGATCACACAACGCCGTTCAATTTCTGGTTCGACTTGGACGAGGAACCGCAAAACCCGGGGTCCGAATACGAGGATCCGAGTAGCATTTTTTATATGGAAGAAAATGATGAACAGATGAATTTTGTCTCAGATCTGTTCGAATGCCGGGAAACTCTCTTGACGGAAGACCCGATTTGGGAGTTCAACCCGGACCAGGCCGACGGTTCGGGTTCCTATTCTAGCATCGGGTCGGAGCTCGAGTCCAACTTGCGCCTTCGTGTGGTGCGCATTGACTCCGATTCTGATTCTGAGGAATTTGAGGCAAATTCTGGATTTATAAACAATGACAATGATAATTATGATGGTTTTGTGATTAACAATAATATTCATTATGGTGAGAACGAGAGAGTAGAGTTTGAGTGGGAAGAGGTGACTGAAAGTATCTTTTTTTGATGAGAGGGAGAATTTGAATTCTGTGATTGATCGAATTGAGGAAATTACTGTTTCATCTGATATTACTTCAGAGTTGGGTTATGAGGAGGAAGAAGAAGAAAGGAATCTTGAATGGGAAGTGCTGTTGGCTGCGGATAATCTGAACCGAAACTTTGAGTTTGAATATCCAGAGGAAATTAATAATGATGGGAGTGAATTTTCACGGATTAATCTTCCAGAAGATTATATGTCAACTTTAGAATACGATACCCTTTTCGGGCAATTGATCGAAAACGAATGCTTTAAAGGGTAGTCCCCCTGCTGCCAAATCCGTGGTCGATAATCTGCCTTGTGTGGTGTTGACAAAGGAAGAAAATAACAGTGAGTTTGTTTGTGCAATTTGTAAGGACGAGTTTGCGGTTGGGGAGAAGATGACTAAGATGCCTTGTTGTCATCTTTACCATGGTGAATGTATATTGGGTTGGCTCAGGATTAGAAATACATGTCCTGTTTGTAGGTATGAACTGCCGACTGATGATGCAGATTATGAGAAGCGAAGAAATGAGAGAGTTAGTAATGGAGTTGCTGCTGAGTTGAGGTACAATTTTGAACTTTTGCCTTGAAAAGGTGTGTTAATATATGGAATATGGTTTAGAGATGATATTTTTTTTCGTTCTTGGTTCGTAATTCTTTCTTTGTATTTAAATTTGGTGATGCAAATATGTATGCGGATATTACATTGGATTTACTCGCTAGACCTCTGCATTTTCATGTTGCTTGAAAGTGGATTTGTTGAGGAACAGATTGAGTCTCATTCTTTATTTAATAAAATTATCTTATGACATTTGGGATAATTTTACCAATCTCGAGTTATGCTTCTGGCCTAGATTGTTAAACAAGTTTATGGCCTGTAATTGTTGTTGAGGTGGTAGTCTTTTCCGTGCGGTGCCTTCTCCATCTATTTTAAGACTTAGCTATTAACATTTTGTTTCATTAGAAAGCCTCCTTGTTTTAATGATTTTCAGGGTTTTACTAATATTCTCATCTCAATATTTGAGAAGTTCTGATCTAGCTTAGCTCTTTATGATAACTTTCACAAAAGTATAGCCTGAAACTTTTAAAGGTCATACTGTAGTAGTAAATTTTACTTCAAAGTTGAGAGAATTTACATAACATTTACACTAGTAAGAAAAGGGAGTTCACTTCATATAAACTGGTTGATTTGAGGATAAGTGGGTAACAACTTAATGTTGACCAAACGATCATACCTATTGGACTAAATGATAGGAAGAACTTACACCTTTATAAGCTCTATATCTCTCTTTTTAAATGGCAAAATAGCCCCACCTTTTTCACCAAACACATTGTTTGTAATGTTGATGATCCCACATTGATTTTCATTTACTATCTGACCCTGAGAGCTAGTGTTTGAATATTTACATCTTAATTAGCACATGATAATAAAGGAACTGATTGCACAGTGCTGTCAATAACAATTTAAGGTTATTAACAATCTCTAAATGGACGAGCGCAGTATAGATTTGTCAGCTAATGTTGAGTTCTGTCATTTTACTCTGGTTGTATGGTTTTCTTTTTCTCGCCGGGGTACTCTTTTCTTACTAAGGGTTTTTCCCACAATGGTGGGTTTTACCTTGGTAGGTGTTTAACGAGGCCCCAAACATTGCGCTACCTGATCGGCTTGTGATCAGGATTTTCATTTCTTTTATATATATTTCGAGCTTTATTTGAAAAAAAAAACAATCTCTAAATTTTAACTGTAGACTCCATGGAAAGATGTTGTTAGTACTTTAACATCATTTTTGCGTGCCGTCTCCATTTTAAATGTTCAGTAAATTCTGTGGGTAATGGAGATTAAGTAGAGCTCCTTGTTTTGGTCCCTTGTCCAAGTATTCATGGACATCTGATATCTCACTGTACCCTGAAAAGTATTGTTTCTTGTTTATCTAGTGTTTCATGTTTGTTTTTCGTTCGCGTTTTTTGGAAATTAAAATTGCTTCTGAAAAGATGTAACTACTTTCTTAAGGAAATGTTTTGTGGTCTTTGGTGAAGTTGTGATAATGAACTGCTTGTTGCACAAAAGATTATGGTCATGTAAACTTTGCACCTTCCATGGTTTCAATTTATCTTCCTTTGAAGGGCAAACTTCTTTTCAGCTTGGAAAATCTGTTGATAGGAACCAAGAAGAATATTTTCTCTTTTTGAATGAAACACCCAATGTGACGGATTAAGGCCACGTCCCCAACCTGGTGATTATATTGAAAATGTCATTTACAAGAGAATCTACATCATTTACAAAAACAGCATATACATGTTGGAAACTATTAGCGCTATGATTATCTAAACAAAGAAACAATATATTCTAAAAAACTATTTTCCAATTTTCCTACGAAAGGATGGTAATTGTAATTGATCCAAGCGAGTCAGAGCTTGTATGTGTCTCTTGATAGGAACCAAGAAGCATATAGTTTATAGGATACAACAACAACAACAAACTAAGCCTTAATCCCACTACGTGGGGTCGGCTATACGGATCATATCGCGCCATCGTTTACGGTCATAAGCCATATTTTCGTTTATTTCTAGGTATAACATGTCATGTTTAATAGCTTCTTTCCAAGTCTTTTTAGGCCTACCTCTTCCTCTTTTGATTTGTGTGAGTGATTCTCTACCTTCTAAACGTCGCACAGGTGCATCTAAAGGTCTCCTATAAACATGTCCAAACCATCTTAATCGTGTTTCTCTAATTTTCTCGTCTATTGGTGCTACTCCCACTTTGTTTCTAATGTGTTCATTTCTTATTCTATCTAATCTAGTGTGTCCGCACATCCATCTTAGCATTCTCATCTCTGCTACCCTCATTTTTTGTTCGTGTTCATATTTAGTCGCCCAACATTCTCGCTCCATAAAGCATTGCATGGGCCTTATGGCCGTTTTATAAAATTTTCCTTTCAATTTTAATGGTATTTACGGTCACAAAGGATAGAAGATGCACTCCTCCATTTATTCCAACCCGCCCGGATCCTATGTGTGACATCTTTATTGATTTCTCCGTTCTCTTCAATTATAGATCCTAAGTATTTAAAACTCTTTGTTATACTCACTTCATGTCCATCAATTTTAACTTTCGTCTCATTGTTCCTGTTGTTTTTACTAAAGTGGCATTCCATGTATTCTGTTTTAGCCTACTTATAGTAAAACCTTTTGATTCGAGTGCTTCTCTCCAAACTTCCAATTTTGCATTTACTCCTTCCCTTGTTTCATCAATTAAGACTATATCGTCAGCAAATAACATACATTCAGGGATGGATTTTTGTAAGTGTTTAGTGATTTCATCAATTATTAGGATAAAAAGGTGCGGACTTAGAGCGGATCCCCGATGCAAACCTATAGTGTTGGGAATTCACTAGATATTCCTGTTGGTGTCCTAATGCATGTTTGTTATACCATCATACATATCTTTTATGGCATCTATGTAGCTTATTTTTATTCCTCTTTTTTCCAATACACGCCACATTATATCACGGTTGACTCTATCGTA
Organism: Rehmannia glutinosa; assembly: GCA_016081115.2. NCBI lineage: Eukaryota > Viridiplantae > Streptophyta > Magnoliopsida > Lamiales > Orobanchaceae > Rehmannia > Rehmannia glutinosa. The sequence goes on along the minus strand of JABTTQ020001697.1, from coordinate 187,419 downwards.
TGCCTTTTCAAGATCAATAAAAATCATATGTAAATCTTGTTTTCTCTCATTATATTGTTCACATAATCGTCTAATTAAGTGTATAGCTTCAATTGTGGATCTTCCTGGCATGAAGCCAAATTGATTATCTAATATACTAGTTTCATTTCTTATTCTTGCTTCTATAACTCTTTCCCATAGTTTCATTGTATGACTTATTAATTTAATTCCCCTGTAATTTGCACAATTTTGTATATCCCATTTGTTTTTATATATAGGTATCAATATACTTTTTCTCCATTCATCGACATTTTCTTAGTTTTTAGAATAACATTAAATAATTTAGTAAGCCATGCATTCCAACTCCACCTAAACATTTCCACGCTTCAATTGGTATATCATCTGTGGCCAACTTGCTTTGCCAGTTTTCATTTTGTTTAGTGCTTTTTCTGTTTCATGAAGTTGAATTCTACGATAAAAGGTACGGTTTCTATTCGATTGATTTGCCTAGTTCCCTAATGTGACTTCATTCCTCTTCGGTTCATTAAAAAGATTATTGAAATACCTCTTCCATCGATCTTTTATGTCCTCGTCTTTCACTAAAATGTTTTCATTTTCATCTTTTATGCATTTAATTTGGGTTAGATCTCTTGTTTGTTTTTCTCTAAATTTTGCTATTTTATATATATCTTTCTCTCATTCTTTAGTATCTAGTTTCTTATAGAAATCTTCATATGCCTTGGTTTTTGCTTCATATATTGCTCTTCTTACTTCTTTTTTGGCGTCTTTATATCTTTTAAGGTTTTCTTCGTTTTTACAGGAATACAATACTTTATAACTAGTTCGTTTTTCCTTTACCTTTTCTTGGATTTCTTGATTCCACCACCATGACTCTTTATTCCATTTATTACCATTTGACACCCCTAATGTTTCTTTTGCGATCTTTTTCATTCGAGTAGTTACATAGTTCCATGTTTCATCGGCTTTGTCTTCCACTTTCCAATCAATGGTTTCTACTAGAGATTTGACAAAACTATCTCTTTTTTCAATATTCTTTAAGTTCCACCACTTAATTCTCGGTATGTTAATTTTCTTTCTCTTTAAGTGTATGTTAATAAGTTTGATATCCAAAACTAGTAGTCTATGTTGGGTGGTGATGCTTTCTCCAGGTATTACTTTGCAATTTTTGCATATTTTTAAATGTCGTTTTTCCTCGGTTAGAAAGTAGTCAATTTGTGATTTGTTAGGACCACTTTTAAATGTGATTAAATGTTCGTCTCTCTTTTTAAAGAAGGTATTACCTATAATAAAATCATAAGCAATCGCAAAGTCTAGGATGGTTCTACCCTCATTGTTCGCGAGCTAAAGCCATATCCTCCATGGACCCTTTCATAATCTTCATTATCCTTCCCAACATGTCCATTTAAGTCTCCACCTATGATGACTTTTTCATTTTGAGGGATTGATTGCATTAGAGTTTCTAAATCTTCCCAAAATTTAGCCTTTAGTAGCATCATCTAATCCTACTTGAGGTGCATATACACTAACAATATTTATAAGTTAGATTACCTACTACAATTTTAAGGGATATGATTCTATCTCCTTTTCTAGCTACTCCTACTACTTGATCTATGAAGAGAGGATCTACAATGATACCCACCCCATTCCTAGTTCTATCCTTTCCACTATACCAAAGCTTATAACCTGTAGTATCTAGTGTCTTAGCCTTCTCACCTACCCATTTAGTCTCTTGGATACACATAATATCTATGTTTCGTCTTTTCATAATATCTACGAGCTCTATAGTTTTACCCACAAAGTACCTATGTTCCAACCGCCAATTCTATACTTTCTAATTTTCTTATTATCATTTGTGTTCCTCTTATTAGTGTGTGAGGGCTCTTGTGTATTTTTCACTACACCCAAGCCCTTATGGAGGTGTAGCGGTCCTTGCCAAGACACCGCAATCGGACCCTGCGGCGCACTCCTTACGGGGAGCATCCTAGCCTTATCACGATGTCTTATATGATCCATACCATAAGAAATGACAAGAGTTTTACTGCCGGCAAGTCGACTAACGCAACCCTCCTCCTTTATCCGGGCTTGGGACCGGCAACATATAGACGGGTTGCCCTGTCTATATACAGGCGGAGTTATATAGTTTATAGGATAATTACAAAAAAAAAAAACTTTGGGGTTGGGGCTAATTACAAAAAACTACAGAGGTTTTTTAAAATTACAAAAAAAAATAAAAAAGCTGAGGTTTGATTCCACCTTATATTTTTCCCTTTTATAAGCAAAAAATATTTCAACCCCCCCTATTTATGGAAATATTGAAGTTAACCCTTAAATGTAAAACACAATCAAACTTAAGTTTTTTCTTATTTTTTTTTATTTTGAAATATCTCTGGATTTTTTTGTAATCAGCCCAAACCACTTTTGTAATTTCCCTCGTTATTATACATTATACATTCATTGTAGGTGATGTTATCTCTTCAAGGGCTTCTCTAAATTGAAGGGAAAGGTCCTTCTTTTTTTTAACTTCAGCGATAGATTAAATCAATAGAACCAATCACAACAGTTCAAGGCACAATTGCCACTAAACCACCCCGGAACATTCCTCCACGGGTAGAACAGCCCAAACTTTGGGGCTAAAATGCAAACAACAAAAAGATCGGGGCCGAAAGTTAATTACATGTAAAAGCCAAATGATGATAAAAAACCAGGTCCCAATCGAACAAAAACAGAAGAAATGCATCTAATCGAGCCACAAATAAGACAAATTTTCCTTCCAACCAGCAAAGATCTTCAAATTCCATCCATTCCCTTTGAGCCAATTTAGCCATCTCCACTTCAGGGATTTTCGATTCGAATTGCCATACATTCCTTGTCTTCCACATCCACCATAATAGGTAACAAGATAGGTTAACACGGTCAACAAACGCAGGGTCCCAAGGAAGAGAGCAAATGGAGTACCACCACTCTTTAAATGATAAAGTTGGATGATACACACCATCCCAACCGACAGGGCTATCTTCCAAATCCTCCGAGCTCGAATGCAATGAAACATGATGTGGTCCATATTTTCCTCTCCTTCTCCACACCAAGTACACAATGTATCCACTTTCATTCCTCTCTTCTTCGTTTTGTTAAAACATGAAGCAAATTGTTAAGGCATTTCCACAAAAATGTTTGATTTTGCTTTGATCTTCAACTTCCACACTTTTTTCCAAGTCCTCCTCCTATTCTTTTATCCAAACTACTTTCACAGAGATCCAAACCATGTATTTTGTTGTTACACGCTCTCATAAGTTTTGAGTGGACCGAGTAAATCCCATTAGAAGTATGTTTCGAAAGACAATCTATCTTTCCCATTTTGCCAACAGATTGAGTACTAAGAATGGCCTCAACTTCCTCGACTCACGAAAAAGTTGCTTCAAAAACCCCTCGTTCCACTTTCTCCCATCTTGAATCGTGAGCTCGCTAACCCAAGTCACCTTACCTTGATTACTTCTAGTCTTTGCATGGAGTAATCGAATGAAAATCCTTAATCCAGGGGATGATCCCACACCCTAACGGATTTCCCATCGATCACTTGGTAGCTCGTGCCTTCTTTCGAACATAAACAACTTTCAAAAAGCTCTTCCACATCCAAGAATCAAGCTTTAATACGAATTCAATAAACCCCTTTAGGAAAATATCTAGCCCTCAAAAACTTCCCCACCAAAGAATTAGGTTGCATAATGATCCTCCAAAGTCGTTTAGCTAATAGAGCATCATTGAACAACCCAATATCCTGAAATCCCAACCCCCCTTCCACCTTAGGCCTAGTCATTTTATCCCACCTCATCCAATGCATTTTGGATCCTCCATCCTCCCTATTCCCCCACCAGAATCTAGAAATGACTTTGTACAATTCATTATAAATCCCACAAGGCAATTTATAGCAAGACATAACATAATTAGGGAGAGCACAAATAACTGTATGTGAAAGGCTTCTTTTATTTTGGGCTTCAGATTGGGTTGTAGTAGGGCTGGAAAAGAAAGCCCAACATTGTGATGCATATCTTGATATCTTCTTTTAGGAGCCACTTTCTTCTTATCCATGAGCCTCACCGTGTTATCGTGTCGTGTTTATTGCAATGTCGTGTTTTCTTGTTATCTATCTTATTTGAACATAAATATAATAATAAGTGTAATTTTAACTAAATTTATAATTGTGTGTTCTCGTGTTGTGTCGTGCTTTATCGTGTCATTTATCTCTGTAATTCGTGTTGAATGTTACATTCATGTAATTGTAAAAAACAGTTCTCCCGAGCAATATAGAAATAGTAAATGGCAGGGAAATGCACAGCTCTAATTTTTCAAGAAACATGGTGATACACACAAGATAAAATGTGATGTTGATAAAGAGACACGATAATATTTACAAAATTAAAGGAGACAATTAGAACACATTTTTATAATAAAACACAACTTTTTTTTTCTGAGAAAGAAATGTTAGAGATATTTTGTTATTTATGTTATAGGGGTAGTTTTGTATTTTCTATTCTTAGTTGTTAGCTAGGGTTTTATCTATATATTGTAGTAACCTCCCCATTTCACATATTGTAATTGTCTTCATTGTATTTTGCAAGACTTCTATGAAATCCTCTTCTCTATTTCTCTATCTCAATTATGTATGTTAATTATTCTAACATGGTATCAGAGCAAGGTTTTTTCCGATGGGTGTACCAGTGTCAGTTTGCAGATCCGGTAGGTATATCGATATCACACAGTGACTATGTTGCAGATTTGTGTTATTTTCTTTCGATTCTCGGTCTGTTAGCACTTGTTGGATTTGTTGTCTTACTTTGGTCTCAAGAATCAGATTATTTGCAATAGTTTTGTTGGTAGAGTTGGCTTGATTTGTTGGATATTTGCATCGATCTATCTAGTTGTTTGGTTGATATTTCTATTTGATTTTCTGTCATTATTCATTATGGCTGGTGAAAGAGATGATTCGTTGCAGTCGATTAGTGTACGCTTGAATGGAAAGAATTATTCATATTGGAGTTATGTCATGAGAAATTTTTTGAGAGGAAAAAAATTGTGGAGTTATATTTCTGGAACACAAAAACATCCTGTTGAGAAAGATAATACTAAATATCTTTGCGGAATTAGAGGTTTGGGAAGTGAACAATTCAAAATTATTACTTGGGTTAACAATTACAGGAGAACTCTATTGGTATGCAATTGGCTAAATATGATATCTTGCTAAAGAAGTTTGGGATCATTTGGAACGGTTGTATACTCAATCAAATTTTGCGAAACAAGACCAATTGAAATAGACATTCGATCTCTTCAAAAAAAAATATGATCCGTCCGGAATTTTATTCGCTATGACAGATCTTTGGGATCAATTAGCTCTTCATCAATCTATTGAACTTCGCGCATTTGCCCCCTATATTGCTCGTGAGAGAGCAACGATTGGTTGATTTTTGATGGCTCTTCGGGATGATTTTGAGTCTCTTCGTGGGAATATATTGCACCGTATTCCCCTACCATCCTGTTGATTCTGTTGTAAGTGAATTGTTAGCAGAGAATTACGCCTAAAGTCTCGGCAGGAAATGAGTTCTTCCTGTTCCTACTTCATCCGTTCTTGCCGCGTGCCCCATCGTCCATCTTTTGTTCCTTTCTTCTGCATCGCACCCAAAAGTTGCGATAATGAGTGTAGTTATCAGTAAACAACCAGGACATTGGAAGGCTCAATGTCCGAGTTGAATAAAGGTGGCCAACAACGTTTTCAACAGAAAAATCCGCGACCTCCCCAACATCGGTTTGTACATCCAAATCAACGTGGTTTTAGGCCGCCCCACCGACTCGTGTTCGCACTGCACCTCATCGATTCTCGTGACGTCCGGAACTCTTACCTCCAAATCGACCCTTTTCTATGGATACAATTGCCGAACAATTTGTAAATTTCTTGCCTCATCTCATGCTTTGTCTGCCTCAGGTTTGTCAACTCCGAGCTCGTCAGGTATATCTTCCTCTATTTGGGTATTAGATTCTGGAGCTTTTCATCATATGTCCCCTGATATATCATGTTTTAATTCCATTTCACCCACACATGCTAGACCTGTTGTTACTGCTGATGGTACTTTGTTACCCTTGGCAGGAATTGGATCTGTAGCCACACCTCATCTGTCTCTTCCACATGTTTACCATATTCCCAAACTTGCATTAAATCTTGTTTCATTGCCAATTGTGTGATTCAGGTTACTTAGTATCATTCTCTTCTACTTCTTGTTGTGTGCAGGATCCACATTCCCGTAAGCTGATTGGGACAGGCCGTAGGCACGGAGAGTTATACATTTTGGATGAGCTCAGAGTACCCTCTATCGCAGCCTTCTATCTTTGTTGATTTGTCTTCTTTTCGTTTGAGTCCTTCATCGTCTAGCTTTTATTTGTGGCATTCTCGTTTGGGTCATGTTTCGTCTTCACGTTTAAGATTTTTGGCTTCTACAGGTTCATTAGGAAAATTGTCATCTCATGATATTTCTGATTGTAGTGGTTGTAAACTTGCAAAATTTTCCGCTTTACCTTTTAATCGGAGTGTTTCTTCTTCTACCGCACCATTTGATTTAGTTCATTCGATGTGTGGGGACCTGCTCCCATTTCCACAAAGGGGGTTCTCGATATTATGTCTCTTTTATTGATGATTATTCTCGTTATTGTTGGGTTTATTTTATGAAGTATCGTTTCGATTTTCTGAGCATATATACTTCATTTCGAGCTTTTGTAAAAACTCAATTATCTGCTATCATAAAATGCTTTAGATGTGACTTGGGTGGGAGTACACATCTAATAATTTTCGTGAATTGCTTGCTTTGGATGGGACTTTACATCAAACTTCTTGCACGATACTCCCGAACAAAATGGTATTGCGAAAGAAAACATAGGCATATCATTGAAACTGCTCGCTCTCTTTTACTATCTAGTTCAGTTCCAAGTGAATTCTGGGGGGAAGACGTGCTTACTGTTGTCCATTGTATAAATAGGATTCCATCATCCATTACATCTGATTTATCACCATTTCAGAGACTTTATGGTTCCACCCCTAGTTATTCGTCTTTACGAGTCTTTGGTTGTGCATGTTTTGTCCTTCGTCCTCATGTTGAACGCAGCAAATTATCTTCTCGTTCAGCTATTTGTGTTTTCTTAGGATATGGAGACGGTCAGAAGGGATACCGTTGCTTTGATCCTGTTGCTCAAAAATTATATGTGTCTCGTCATGTATTTTTTCTTGAGCATATTCCATTCTTCTCTATTCCCTCAAGTCCACATAATCTCCAAAACTCGATCTTGTTCATATTGATCCATTCTCGGATAATACGAGATAGAGACTCGTCGGATACTATTGCTCCGTCTGCGCTACGACACCCCAATCGCTTCCCTCGAAATCGTGGATCCTTTGCCTCCTCGATATCCCCAACGTACACGTAAGTCCACTCGCTTACCGACTTTGTTTATTCCTCTTATTCTCCCGCCTTTGCTTCATTTTTGTCCTCTATTCACAAAATTTCAACCACACTCCTATAAAGAAAGCGATTCTATCGATCCTTTATGGCAAAGATGCTATGATCGAGAACTTTCTCGCTTTGCATAAAACAAACACTGGGATTTGGTATCTTTACCTCCTGGTAAAAGCGGCAATTGGTTCGCGTTGGGTTTATAAAATTAAAACCAAATCGATGGTTCGATTGAGCGATATAAAGCACGATTGGTTGCTAAAGGTTATTCACAACAATATGGTATGGATTATGAGGAAACATTTGCCCTCGTTGCAAAGATGACTACCGCTCGTACTTTGTTGCGGTTTCTTCCGTCCAAAAATGGCACATTTCTCAATCGGATGTCAAAAATGCCTTCTTGAATGGTGATCTTCAAGAAGAAGTTTACATGATCCCACCACCTGAGTTCCTCATAATCGTGGCGAAGTTTGCAAGCTTAAGAAAGCATTGTATGGTCTCAAACAGGCTCCACGGGCTTGGTTTGAAAAATTCTCTGTCGTGCTTACTTCACTTGGTTTTAGTTCCAAAGAACCATGATTCTCGCCTTTTCTTCAAGCGTATACTTGGTATTATTCTTCTTTCCTTATATGTTGATGATATGATCATCACCGTGATGATGTTGATGAGATTGCATTGTTGAAATCTGAGTTAGCTTCTCGCTTTGAAATGAAATATTTGGGACCTTTGCGATATTTCTTGGGTATTGAGGTAGCTCGCTCCCCTCGAGGTTATCTTCTTTCACAGTCCAAGTACATTGCTGACATACTTGATCGAGCTCGTCTTACTGATACTCGGACAGTTGATACGCCTCTTGAACTTAATGTTCGATATTCTCCTTCTGATGGCACACCATTGTCTGATCCTACCTTATATCGCACTATTGTTGGAAGTTTGGTTTATCTAACCATTACGCGTCCAGATATTGCATATGTTGTTCATATTGTGAGTCAGTTTGTCACTAGTCCTACTACAGTTCATTGGGCTGCAGTTACTCGTATCTTGCGATACCTCCGTGGTACTCTTTTCGAGAGTCTTTTGTTTCCATCTACATCTTCATTAGAGTTGAGGGCATATTCTGATGCGGATTGGGCTAGTGATCCTACTGATCGAAAATCCACCACTGGTTTTTGTATTTTTCTTGGAGACTCACTTATTTCTTGGAAGAGTAAGAAACAAAATGTTGTGTCTCGATCCTCCACAGAGGCAGAGTATCGGGCAATGGCGTCTACTATAACTGAAATAGTTTGGTTACGTTGGCTTCTTGCAGATATGGGTGTTCATTTATCATCACCTACTCCTATGCATTGTGATAACCAAAGTGCTATTCAGATTGCTCACAACTCAGTTTTCCATGAAAGAACAAAGCATATTGAGATTGATTGTCATGTCACTCGTCATCACCTGCAACATGGGACCCTCGACTTACCATTCATCTCATCATCTTTACAGATTGCGGATCTTTTCACCAAGTCGCATCCGCTTCCGCGTTTTCGTTTTTTGGTTGGCAAACTCTCGATGATTTCTACTACATCATCATGAGTTTGTGGGGGGATGTTAGAGATATTTTGTTATTTATTTTATAGGGGTAGTTTTGTATTTTCTATTCTTAGTTGTTAGCTAGGGTTTTATCTATATATTGTAGTAGCCTCTCCATTTCACATATTGTAATTGTCTTCATTGTATTTTGCAAGACTTCTATGAAATCCTCTTCTCTATTTCTCTATCTCAATTATGTATGTTAATTATTCTAACAAGAAAAACACAAAACTTTAGTTACGTTTAGAAATTAATAAAAAATAAGTAATGTTCAACACATATTATAAAATAGAAAATAGTATGATGCTGAAACATAACTTAGTATATACAGAATAAATTATAACACATATTATTTAATCAAATTTTATAACATTCGTTTCAAAGGCATTCAGATATGCGTGTTAATTAATAATTACTTGAAAATTTTGTCAATATTTCAGATGCATACGTTTTTTAGAGCATTAAAATGCATATGAATGATTGAATGTTTAGATATTGAATGTACACGACACGATTCTCCATATTGGAAGCGTATGTGACATTTCTTATTTGGAAAGAGCCAAAATAAAATATTAAATAAAAATAAAAAATGAAACCACCCACTAATACAGCTGTCAAATAGATTGGTACCAACAAAGTTGTGCGGTGCTGGCCGTTGAGCCAAAAGATAAAACTCAAGTCATGCCGAATAAATTTCCATCGGGCTGCTATTTTTGGAGCCTATGTCCCAACCGATACTTTGAAAATATACATAAAATATACCGGTCAGTTGGGTGAGGTCATCTTTTGAGCCAATGGGCTGACTCAATTAGACTTGGTCTATTTCAAACCTATGAAAATGGAGTTCAATTCGACCTTTTTCATTGGGCCGGGCTGGTTTTGAGAGTTCTACCTATGACTAGATGCGTCAAATAGGTCGGGCCAACAACGTCAAAGAGAAAAATTGAGCCAGACTGGGCCAAATTCTGTTGGGCCGCCATTTTTGGAGTTCAGACCCCAACTCATGCTTTGAAAACACATATAAAATGCACCGGGCCGTTCGGGCCTAATGAGCCGAACCAAATAGGTTGGGCACTTTTTGGCCCTATGGAATCACAATCCAACCCGACCCTAACACCGAGCTGGGCTGGTTTTGACATCTCTATCTGTGTGTAGAGCTCTCAAAATGGCCTAACCCGATGGACCGACGCGACCGATCCGAGAATAGGACTGGACTGGGCTACGATTTTATAGGCCCGAAAAAATCCGGGCCTATTTGGTCCGACCATTTAGGCCCGAAGCAAATTTTAGTGTATTTTTAAAACATCAGCTGGACTGAGCTCCCCAAATAGCGACCGGAATAAATTCCAGCATGGTCCGGCCTGATTTCCCCTTGGCCCGATGGGCAGGCATCGGACCGGGGGCGCCTCATTTTTACAGCTCTATATGTGAATACTAGTTTTGTTATAAAACATGTGGGGAAATAAAAAAATACTAGAAAGTTGTCATTCTCAGAGCGGGCAAGAGTGGCAATTAGGGGTGGAAATAGGTCAGGCTATCCGACAGGAGCCTACGGCCTGACCTACTTTGGGCCCGGCCTAGCCTGGCCTATTTCATAAATAGGCCAGGCTAAGGCCTTCTTGTAAGCCTATTTATGTAAATAGGTCGGGCCTGCGCTTTTAAAATAGCCTTTCAAGCCTAATAAGCCTACTATTTATGACCTATAAGTATAAAAATATAATATATTTTATATAGTTTACTAATATTATTCTTTTTATATAACAATTTAATTATTATAATAAATAAAATATATTTTAAAATAAAAATATGGTTAGTAGACTTTTAACAAAGCTTTTAATAGGCTCGGTAGCTGCAGCTTTTAAACAGCCAGACTTGGGGTGAAAAAAAAGCCTATTATATTTAATAGCGCCGACTTAGCCGAAAAAACGCGAACTGCGCCAGCCATCCGACGCAGTGCCTAGCTGCCTGGCCTTATTTCCACCCCTAGTGGCAATCAAACAAAGAACTTTACCCCTTACAAGCCCTTTAAATTATGGCCTTAGCTCCTGCGAGTGGCTCTGTTTCAAATTTCTCTATAGCCCTTTTTGTACCCAATACTATATTTTTCAGAGAGGTGGGGACTCAATATTATTGCCTCAATCATTCTAGCATTGAATATCTGGTGCAATTTTTGACTTGTTATTAAGTGAAGCAAATAAAAAATAGAATAAAGAACACTAAAATACAAAAAGGCTAAATAGGAGGATATGCACAATAAAAAACAAATCATGGACTTTTGAATGCATGGAAAGGTTAAATTTATTCTAGGGCCTCAAAATACTGACCTTCCCTTCAATAAAAGTAAAAAATACTGACCTTCAACCTTCAATATGAATGTTAAGTATAGTATTTAAAGATGTGGTCTTATACTAGACCATTTCATTGACCTAATTTCATGAGACAAATATATCATATAAAACACAAAAAATTATGGGCCTTTTTATGGGTTTAGGTGTGAGTTGAAATTCTATTTACATATATAGGGTCCGTCTAATAAATATTTTTGAGAAATTACCCAACATACCAACTTTCCCGAAAAAAAGATATAATTTACGCTAATTTGACTTTTTGTATGCTTGGTTTGACTTCCAAACGCTCTTGGATGACTTTTTTTTTTTTTTTACGTTCATGCATATTATTTTTAATATTTTTATATTTTTTATTATTTTTTTTTTGTTTTTGTATTGCTTTATAAGTTATTTATGTTGTTTCGTACTTGTTTTGATATGTTTATGTTATTCTTGATTGTTTCGATGTTTCAATGCAATTTTTACATATTGTTTATCCCTTTTTTTCATGTGTTGATTTATATATTGTTTATGATGTTATTATGTTGTTTCTATATTGTTTTTAATGTTGGTTATGATGTTTCCTTGTCGTTACCATGTAGTTTTCGATGTTTCAATGTAACTTTTATCCATTTTTAAGTTTTTTCGTTCATGTGGTGTTTTCTATATTGTTTATATTGTTTATGTGTTGTTTCTATATAGTTTTCAATATTGTTCTGTTTTTCTTGGTTGTTTCCATGTTATTTTCGTTGTTTACAAAATATTTGATCAAACATTGAGTTGTGTGTTATTCATGTAGTGTTTCTATATTACTTTCAATGTGTTATACTTTGATATGCAATGTTCTCGGTGTATATATTGAGTATAAAATTAATTATTTAATGGGGGCATAAATTATTTTTCATTAAAATTATATTAGCTGAAACATGTGTGAAATATGTTTGAAATAACAACGTCAAAAAGTCCGAAAAAATTGGCAGGAGCATAAAATTATCCGAAAGAACGTGGGAGCGCAAAAAAATCCAGGAAAAACCTCATTTTTTCTGGAATATTGGGCAAATTTGTTGTTAAGTGATTTTTATGCATGCATTGTGGGGTGTAATTTGACAATTAATTGAAGCATTTGCATGTACATTTGACGTATCTAGTGTAGTTTTCTTTGTTGGACATGATATTGCGAGTATTCTATAATTTTGTAGGAAATTGAGCTAAATTGAAGATGGAATAAGTGTGATAATCAACGAACGGTTTAGACGGTGTGCCACTTGCTAGGCGGACCAATAGAACGAGCAAAAATGGGAAGAAAAGAGAACCACATGACCGTGTGAGATTCAATCCAAGATAGAGGATTTCCACACGACTAGGGATGGCAATTACCTCCAAACCCGATGGAGGATCCGATACCTTATCCTAACGGAGGAGGGTATGTAATGTATTTTTGTACCCAATTAAATAAATGGGTACGTAGGTATGATGATTTTTGGGTATGAGTATGGAGGCGTGTCTAGGTACATCCTGCTCATACCATACCCGATATCCAATTAAATAATAATATTATATATAATATATATTTATAATCTTTTACATATATAATTTTTTTATTTATACAAATCTATTTATTTAAATTTTAAAAAAAATGTTTTTTTTTTCAAATCCTGACCAAAATCTACTAACTCACACGTGTTTTGTCTTTTCTAATATTTTGTTATTTTTTTTTATAATATTTAGTTCACAAATTCTTATCTTAATCTTCTTTCCTTGTTGTTCTTTTAAGAATTTAATAAATATCTATATCTTCGTTGAAATAACTCAAATGTGAAAAAATACAATTGTAAGTGGTAACATGGGATACCCGATCCTCCATTGGTTACGAGGATGGGAATGAAAATTAAATACCCGATGGGTATGGGGATGAGAATGAATATGAATATAATAAATGACATGGGATGGAGATGGATGATATAGAATTCTACCTGAATCCTACCCATTGACATCCCTACACACGACCAGGTCATGTGAATCACACGACAGTGTGGAAAGTGGGTTGTCTTAGACTCGTATGACCAGGTCGTGCAACTATGCACTGGCAATGTAGAAATTCCTAGTTGATGGATTTTTTTCTCCTTTTCTTGATAGGATTGAGTTACAGGTATAAAATGAAGAATAGATGATTTAATGAGGATATATCAGATCTGAGAGAAGAGAATTGTCTTTGGAGGAGAAAAAGAGAAATTTTGGAGAAACCACACGAGAGAATTAACAATAAAAAATACAAAGGATTCAAGAACATGAAGATTGATTCATCCCCACAAGGGAAATTCGTCATCATAGTCTAGAACTACTTTTCCATATTTTCTATGTCGAAAATTTCATTTAATAATTTGTGAATTCGTGCGCTTAATTCTTGTAGATTTGACCAATAATTTGAATTTTTCATAGTTAGTTCATAATTCAAGAGATGAGTTCTAACAATATGTAATGAATTCACAACATAAACAATTGTAGATTCGAGAAGCTTATAATGTTTATGGGGTTTGATACTTGATTCAATATGCTTTTGGAAATTGATAATAATTGTTGAGTAAAGATGCTAAAAATTTAATATTGATCTAGAGAGAGAATAAACTAGGATTGGAATTGAGCCCATAGATAAGATGTAATTGGTTTGCGAAATGCGAATCAGATACACCTTGATGAAGCATATCGAAATCAAGTCCTAGGATCGCTTTATTTGATGATTAAATCTTGCACGTGTGTTTGATAGATTATTTGTTTTTACTATTTTACTTAGTTTTAATTGTTAGATAATTTAATCATCATATTACTTGGATGTCTCAATAAAATTAGAATTATTATTATCAACGTAATTTATCTTTTAATCAGTTCTTGTGGATAGGACATTGAATGCCACTATCTATTAACTACGTCGTACACTTGCGATATAGCTTAATAAATTTTAGTGATCATGTGTCCTTAACCCTAAGTTTTTCTTGACAACTTATTATTGAAATTATTGATTAATCGAGCAACTAATGTCTCTTTCCAAAGATATTTCTCATCATACCTTGAGGTGTAAATACGATTTTATTCTTATCATGTCTAGTAAATATATGCACGAAATTTTATGATCATTGTCAATGTCTTAGCATGATCAATATACAAAAAACAAAAATGTGAAAATAAACAGAAGAGGCACCACAAAGATTAACAATGTCCAAGGGGAAGGGTGCATATCACCTCTACTTGTGACAGCCTACTGCAACTTTAGCACCATTTATGCCTTTCATTTTTCATCATCATAATCCCCAATACATATGTATGTTCCCCCCAACTTGCTGCAAAATATTTGATGTATCTAATATTTCTTGCAATAAGACAAAATAGGATAGATGAGAAAATGACACTTTTTTTTGTAGAACCTACATTCATTAGAAGAACCTTACAACCAGTGAGAGATGCAAGATTTGAGACTTGGGCGACGAAACCTATTTTTGAAGACAATTCTAAGATTTTTTCCTCAAAATTTTGGGTGACAATTGTACTTATATATTCTCTTAGCTTGGACATAAATATATAAAAATATCAACTAAATTAAAGAAGAAAAAATATTTGGAAAATTTTGGAGGCACTGATAACAAAGTTTAAAATTGAAGACTACAAAATCATAAATCTATACAGACATAAAATATGAAAATATTTTAAACCTATACAAATCTAATTGAT
The DNA here is from genome assembly GCA_016081115.2 of Rehmannia glutinosa. Taxonomy (NCBI): domain Eukaryota; kingdom Viridiplantae; phylum Streptophyta; class Magnoliopsida; order Lamiales; family Orobanchaceae; genus Rehmannia; species Rehmannia glutinosa. Next base: position 172,301 of record JABTTQ020001697.1, on the reverse strand, counting down.
CCAGTAGAATCAGAAAATCGCAAAAATACTGGACAAATCACAAACCCGCATTTGTCACTAATCTTCAGGTAATAAGTCATCTAAATCATAACACTAATCTTATAGTAATAGATCATCTGAATCTTGTGCACAAAATGCCCGCAATACGAAACTGAGATGCATTACTGCAACAAAATCTTCTGAAAAAAATAACACAATGCAAGACAAAACACCACTTATTAAGATGAAGAAAAGTGACATGAACTCACATGGAAGAGACTCAATTAAAAGGAGAAAGACAAATAACTAAATAAATAAATAAAAACACATTGTTGTTTCCCACATCCAGGAAAGAGAGAAGAGAAAGGTGACGGCTAGGGTTTGGTAGAGAGAATCTTTTATGGTAATATATGTATGCATTATATTATAACCAACTCACTCTCTCTCTCTCTCTCTCTCTCTCTCTCTCTCTCTCTCTCTCTCTCTCTTTTTAAAAAAAAAACTTTAGTCATTACTTTTTGGGGTATAAGATCAGAGCCGTCCTAGGGGTGGCCAAGGCGGCGCCGCCGCACAGGCCCCCCCTCCGGCAAGGGCCCCCGAGCCCCGATTATTTTTTTAATTATTTTAATAGTTTAATATATATGTATATGTAAAATAAGGAATATCAGTTTTCACAAAAGATCTCATGGGTGCAGTTGATTTTGTTCTCCCTTGCATTCCTGAGGTCGCTTGTTTGAGTTCTCATTGATGCAAAATTTGTTTTCTTATTTTTTACCTAAGCAGGACTTGGTACACTAAAATAAAATAAAAATTAATCATTTTCAACAAAGATCTCTTAGTCGCATTGGTTTGTGTTCTTTGTTGCATGCCTTAGGTTGCATGTTCGATCCCTCACTATTGCAAAGTTAGTTTTCTTTTTTTTAACCTAAGAGCAATAGAGCATGATTAGTTTTCTTTTTTTTTAACCTAGGCTAAATGTATTGATAGTTTTTTACCTTTTAATCTATGATGTAATGATATTAAAGTATCTCATTTTTCGTAGTACAAATATCGAAATGGAAAATATAATGCTCATTATTTTATTAGTTTTTTTTTTTTTTTTTATATGAATATAAAGGGCCTTCTTTTCGTTTCGCTCCAGACCCCTTAAATTATAGGAACGGCCCTGTGTATGATTGCAAATTCACGAGTCATGAGTATATTATTGTACTGTTTGTACACAAGCTACACGTACCCATTACAAACATTTGTATGGACCAGGACCCGATGGTTAATAAATTAAATTGGTTCTTTAATTATAAGTCAAGTGTTCTAAAACCACTAGGCGCTAGTCGGATGCAAGATTGGGGCCTAACGCTTAGGCGGGAACCAATCGGGGCTAGGCGGGATTTGGGCAGTGTTAAGCGGGGCCTAATTGGAAGATTAACGTAGACTGGACTTGGGCGGGGTTAAGCGAGGCCTAATTTGAGTTTTTAAAGTCTTGGACTAATCTTGGAGTTTCAAAATCTAATTTCTCAGACCCAATAACAAAAACTAATTTCTTACATTTCCTAGGTCATCTTAGAGATGGAAAACGTCTAATGAATCAAAAATTTTAAATGTTACCATTAACTAATAATTTTACCACAAAATTACAAAAAAAAAAAAAAAAAAGAACCCCAACTAAAGAATTATGAAATTTACAACCCAAAAGCCCCATCCTTAGAAAAATCGACACGCGTCAAAAGTCAGCAGTACCTACACAGTACATATTATGATACTTTCTAACAACAGGAACACCAAGAAAAAAATAAAACATCAAGATCACCAAAATGTTTTGTTAACACCAAATTTAGTTGAATAAAAGTAGCACCCATTTTCTTTAAAAAACCAAACACCTTTTTTTATCCACATTGTTAGTGGACCAAGAATTTAATAGCAAGTACGTAAACATGTACACATTGTATTGATGAGTCCAAAATAGTTGCAATAATTCAAATGCAGCACCCATCAATAGTATCATACTATATTGATTGCACCAAAATGGAAATCCTTTTAAAACATATAGCAAACAAAAACTATTGATAAAGAATTGAGAAAATGGGGATAACCCAAAGGATATTTTATGTATTTTTTTTAATGAAAAGAGAAAAAATAAAAAGTTAGGAGATGAATCAAAAAAGGCATTAGGCGGATGATGAACTTATCCGGTCCTAACCAATCTTTTAAGGTTGATTATGTAAGTATAGAATAAGGATACACTATTTATAGGATTTATTGTTAATTAAAGATTATGTTGGTTTAGGACCATAATTAATGTGAATCAGATATATGGGTTTCAAGTTGTTTCTTGTCCTGATACTTCAGGAATAGGGTGCATGAATGTATATAACTAAAAGAATCACAACACTTAAAAAAAAAAAAAAGGAATCACAACTTACCCGAACGAAACTAGGAATTGAAGAATTTATTCAAGATTGTATTAGTCCACTAAGTGTACAAAATCAAAGATTTAATCCACTGACTTGCTATTGTAGGTTGTAATCTTATGTAGAATTTTTTTTCTTTGGGAAATTTGCAGAAATGCCACCTTTTCACAATTTTTTTGGGAAAATATCACCCAACCTAAATCTTTGTAATTATACCCCCCTCACCCCTGTAAAATATCCAAGATACCCTTAAGCTCAAATTTTTAATTTTTTCCCAAAGGCTATTCTTTCTTCCTAAAGAAACCCAGTTGACCATACTTCTCCATTTCTCAACTCTCATTCCCGACCGAGCTCACATTTTCGCTCAAATTTCTGCATTTTCCAGCGACATTGTTCCCGTCTCCGGCTTTTTTGACGGTAGCGGTCGAGCAGGCAGCAGACCCACACACTGCAGCGCGTTTTTTGTAATTTTTTTTTTTTGCAATTTTCTTGGAGCAACTGATTTCGATTTATTCCAGCGGACTGCATTTGAGTTTCAATTTTCCAGTATATTAGGTCGAAAATATGGAAAGAGGTTAGTATTATTTTTCATTAATTTTTTTCCTGTTATTTTGGTTATTTATCAATGATAAACAAGTGCAAATACCGAATGTAGTTCGTGTTATATAGTGGGTAATGCGTAATTGTTTGAATTTTAGCAATTGTAATCCTATTGAAGCTGTAAAAGTGATTAAATTGCAGAATTAGGTCGATTTTGGCAAATTTTTATCTGTGTTGCTGTGTGTTGGTCTGATGTCTGCTAAGTAGTCGATTAGGTGGTCGTGGTGTGGTCGTTGGACGGTCGGTGATACTACGACCTGCTAGGTTGCAGTCGTTTGTGTGGTTGTTTGTGTGGTCGGCGTGTGGTTGTTTGTGTGGTCGGCGTGTGGTCGTTTTGTAGTATGTTCAAGTTTCTTATTTAAATTTGTTGTTGTATTCTATCAGGTGCTGGTTCATGCTCAATATTAATTCTTTGGGATGGTGCATGGGATTTGGATTCAAGTAGTCGTCGTTGGTGTTTCAGTGGGAAGAAAACAAAGCACGTGGTTGTCCCTTACGATGTCACCTTCTCTCAATTATTAGATAAGGCGTATCTAGTCACCAAAGTGAGTCGAGATGATTTTGAAATTGAGATGACAAGTTGGCTGACATACCAATGTAAAGATTAACTGCCACCATGTCCCGTAATAGATGAAGATGATGTGCAGTTGTTGATTCGTGTTAACACGGACAAGTTTTTGTCTGCTCCACTATGCTTGGTAACAAAGTTTAGGGACAACCAAGTATCTACCCAATCAAAAAAGGAACAAAATGAGTCAGAAAGCAGTAACCGTTTTGCAGAAGTTGTTGCTCCCATAGGCACCGTAGTTCCAGAAACTCAACCACAATTCATACCTGTAATACCTGAACATCGTGTAGGACATGAAACAACAGTTGAACCTCCACGTGTTGCCTGTCAACAAGGTACAATCATTAATTTGATTAAAGATCCTCATCCAGATGATGATGAGAACGTTGAACATTTCTACGACTATGAATTAGAGGCTGAATTGGAAGAAACAGACCCATTTTCTTTGATGACTTGGATGACACTTTCTTTAGGTAGAGCAGACCTAATGGGGAAAAGGCCCCTATAGCATCAACTGAAGCATGGCCTGTGAATGTTGTTCCTGCTGCACAAGAAAATGATTTATCTCTACCATTAAACGAAACTGTCGTTGATCTTGGGTATGAAGGTGGACCAAGCCAGTTTGATCATTGTACCCGCAAGCCATTGAAAATTTTTGTCTGAATGGGCCATAGTTGCGTTGGTAGCGAGGCGGCAACTCCAGATACAACATGTAACTCCATTTCAGTTGATAATGATCTGCACATGGACCAAGTGTTTCAAAGCAAGCATGAAATAATTCGGCAGTTGCAAATACAAAGAAATCAAGACAAAAAAATCCGACCAGGTTCGTTTCATTGCCATATGCAATGATGATAAATGCCAATGGAGACTACGTGCAAACAAATTGAATGTTGGCAATATATGGGTTGTGAAGAAGTACAATAACACCCACACGTGCCCGGGGGACTTAATGAACCACCAACACCGTAATGCTAAATCAAAGGTGTAGGGTGATCTCATTAAATACAGATTTAAGAGTCCCACTCATGTATATCCACCTGCGGCGGTGATTAGTGAATTGAAGCAATCACTCGGGGTTGAAATAGGGTACGACAAAGCATGAAGGACTAGGGAAGAGACATTGAAACTAGTTAGAGGGACACCCGATGACTCATTTAAGAAGTTGCCTGCCTATTTTCATAGACTAAAGGAAGTGAACCCCGACACTATTACACATATTGAAACAGATGGAGATGGGCACTTCAAATACTGTTACATGTGCCTTGGCCAATGTTTACACGGGTTTTGGACTGCTATTCATCCTGTTTTAGCTGTTGATGGAACACATCTGAAAGGGAAGTATTGAGGTGTGTTGCTCATAGCTACCGGAATGGATGGGAACAAACAGATTTATCCATTGGCCTTTGCAATTGTTGATTCTGAAAATAATGAGTCATGGATCTTGTTCTTTGAAGAACTGTATACGAACATTGGACATATTGCCGACCTTGTTATCATATCCGATAGGCATGCGGTCATCCAGAAGGGAGTTCAAGATGTGTTCCCAAATGCACTTCATGGAATTTGCATGTATCACTTAAGACAGAATGTCGTAGCAAAGTTTAAAAAAGTCGACATTTCGACATTGTTATTCTGTGCGGCTAAGACTTATGACGAGGCAGTACATAAGTCTTGTATGAATCAAATCTTTGTTGTAGATAAGGAAGCCTACAACTATCTTACTTGTGATACCAAGGTTGAACAGTGGGCTCGTGTGTACTTTTCTGGACGCCGATATAGTATCATGAACTCGGTTCTTAGAGATGTGAGAGAGTACCCCCTATGTCACTTTTGGATACAATAGTCACGAAGTTGTCGGATTGGTTTACCAAACGTCGTGATGTTGCTTGTAAGATGAATGGTCCTCTCACAAAATGGGCTGAGAAACGAATGCTAAAGCGCGACGAGTCGGCTCGAAAGTTCAATGTCCGAACACTGCATCATTATACGTTTGAAGTACTGGATGGTCAAGAAAATGCAGTTGTGACTTGAACGGAAAAACTTGCACATGCCGAAGATTCCAGCTTGACCAAATGGCATGTGCTCATGCTTTGGCAACGCTTCAAAAATTAATGTGCCCCAATTTGGTTTGGCATGCCCATATTACACATCTGAATATTTGTTACAAGCATATGCAGAGCCGATATATCCTGTTGGACATGAGAATTATTGGAAAACTCCAGAGGAAGTATCCAACACCATAATTTTGGCTCCTATGATGCGCAGACCAAGTGGTAGGCCAAGGAAACTTAGGATTGCATCCTGAGGGAAGAAGTGGTAGCCAAAAATGCAAACGTTGCAAAAAGACTGCCATGACCGTAGGACTGCAAAAACCAGTACCGCTAGAAATGATTAGATCAGTGGATGGGGTTGATAATGGGTCGGCATCATGGTCGACCTAGGGTCGGAGAACCTTTGGGTCGATGGTCTAGTCGGTGAGGCAGTCGTTTTAAATTTATTGGTGGGAGAGTCGTCGTCGTGATAGTCGAAATGGTAGTCGACTGTGTGGTCGTTGTAACTTTTTATTGTAACTTTAGCACTGTTTGTACCAATATTTATGTCTTTTATTCAGTTTCTTTGGAGCAAGTGTCTGGTGTATTGGTCGTTGTAACTTTTTTTTGTAACTTTAGCACTGTTTGTACCAATATTTATGGCTTTTATTCAGTTTATTTGTTTCCTATGCTAGTATTTGATGTCTTGGATTGAATCTTTAGTGTTTGTACTAAATAAATACATCAAACTGCTAATAATACATCAGTTAAATACATCAAAAAAGATACATAAAATGTCAATACTAGATAAATACATCAACCTGCTACTAATACAACCTGCTAATAGACCAATATTGTCAGAATACATACAAAATCTCACTCTATAACAACAATATCAGCACTCTTGAAAAGTTCAGAACAAAATCTTTGCCTAAATTGAATGGTCATCCCAGGATCGATTTCAGCCACACTTCTACCCACTGCTAAAGCTTCCATGAATTTTATGGCCAAAACTCCACAGTCACTACCGTTTATTTGTTGCGGCGGGTGCTCCATCCTTGCAATCTTCCAATCAGCATGGACATCATCGGGTGTTGTTCTTCCCTCCTAAATATTTCCCATATTGCAGATTATAGGAAGTGCCCGTGCCAACGGAACAAACTCTTTTTTGGTCTTTGCAATAGTCGTGGTATCGAGGCGGGGGATCATACACCATTATTGTGCACATGGTCAAGTCAAGCTCATAAAGTACCCAATGATTGCCAAATACATGGGCCACTCCAAAAATTTTGTCACATTCAGCCCATTTGGACCCTAGCTCCTTCGGGTACCGACCACCGACATATTGCAAAACTGTTCCACCTTCGTGCTGGAAGTCAAATTCTTCATTCTTCTTCTGCGTAGCGATCAACCGTTTCCCTAGAGAAATGCTTCTTTGCTGTTGGAATGAAAAAAAAAATGAGATGACTAGCAATTACAAAAATAATTAACATGATTAGAAAAAAAAAAACATACCCAAAATAATGCATTAGTGCAAGTCCATCTAGGCAAGAAAGCATGTGGCGCACTTTTCCTCTTAAATAGCAATAGATAAGTCAATGCATCTAGATTATGCAAAAAAGAACAAAAATACATTGTTTATAACAAATATTTATGGCAGTCAAATGTAAAAGTAGCAAAACAATGAAAAAGAAAACATACCACATTGTTTAGCCATGCTCTTAGTGTGATTAGTGGGGTAAACCAAGAAGGGGAAACCACCCAATCAACATCAAAGGACAAAGGTGCAACAGGAGTTACAGTATCCTGAGAAGTGGCCCACCACTCATTGAAAGAGTGCAGCTTCTCAACGGGATAGCTTGCAGAAGGGTCATATCGACCAACAATAGGTTCCGATTGATCTTTCTCCCCCACATTTTTCTGAGTTTTTCTTTTCTTTTTTTCCGGGGAAATGTGGTGACTGGGGTTGGTATACGGTGACTTCTCTTTAGGCCCCTTTCGTTTTACACGTTTGGGCCTCTTCTGCATGGAGGGAGGGGGATCCACAAAGTCTGAATCACCAAACAAAATTTTCTTAATATCAGCATATGGGTCAGGTTGAAGGTTGTACACATCATCTGGTTCGGGGGGTGTACTGATAGAGGCATCGGAAATTCTTCAACTTGTAATTGCAGGGGTGTATGCAAAGCGGAGGCATCTTCTTCGACCACCATAGGGACTGTGGCAAGGTCTGTACTATGGTGGGCCTCATTTGCTCCCACTGAAGGGCCGACCTGTTCAGAGGTTTGGTCGTTTGTGGGGTCAGATCCCATTTCGACCATCACATGTTCGGAAGTTTGGTCGTTTTTGGGGTCGGACACGGATTCGACCTTCAAGTTTTCGTCGGTTTGGTCGACAACAAGGTCGTTTTTGAGGTCGGATCCCAAATCGACCATCACTTGTGCAATTATTTGGTCGGCTGCTTGGTCCTCTCCTCCCTTGTCACCCTCCCCCCCATGTCACTCTGTTCTCCCTTCCTATTCTTCTCCCCCCCATCATCAATTTCCTCTACCCCATCACTTTCCTGCCCTACCCCATCACTTTTCGGCCCCTCTTCATCTGCCTCATGAGTTTCTTCCTCTTCCTCTTCCTTATCATCACTTTCTTCATGTTCGTTATCATCACTTGTTTCCTCTTCCTTATAATAACTGTCATCACTTTCACTCTCTTCTTCTCCTCCAACACTTTCCTTGAGTTCTCCAACACTTTCCTCTTCGTCATCACTCTCAACCTCCTTACATCCCACTTTCTCCATCACTGCTGACAGCATTGACTTTAGTGTCAGTATTTCCTCCTCAATCTTGTCAATCTTTTGGCTTATTTTTTCAATTTTATTCAAATAAAAAAGGCCCTGAAACACACATGAAAATATACAGATTGAAATAAACAACCAAACAACAAAAATATTTGAAAACATGTCTGAATCACTTACATGCACTGATGGTTTTCCCGCATCAACATCGTGCCTATTTTTGGTTCTCTCTTCCATTGTTCTCATCCTTCGTGTTGTGGACGCATCAACATCCACATTTTCATCAAGATCTTCATTAGTTAGCAGAACGGCGCGCTTTGTTCTTGTTGCCACTTTGCTATACTTTGAAAGTAGCCAAAACTCTTTTCAGCACGAGAAGGTTTCAATCTTTTGGCCACTTTCACATGTGTTCAATTCAATAATGAATTATTTCAATAAGTACAATATTCAAACTCTTTTCATAATAAATAAAAAATCAATTTGAAAAAACTTACACAATCGGCAACAAGATTACCAGGCTTCAAGTTGAAAAAAATATTTTTTTTCAAAAACTCAGCTGTGGGGGCATCCTCAGCTATCCAACGGAGAATCCGGGGAGTTGCATCCGTAGAACCCGACACACGTTTTGCACATAATTTACCAAGTTCGGGCATCACTTTGTATGCCCAAACTTGTAAAGCATGTGTGAAATCGGAGACATCGAACTTCTCCACGTTGTGGTCTTTCTTCTTTTCAGCCTTCTTCTTCTCCTTTCTCTTCCAAAAATTTTGTACCCGGTCGGACATGCAAGATCGTATATCAGACACTATGAATTCATAGGAAATGCGGCCCCACGGATATGCATTGAAGGCCTTCAAATTGTCCACTAAATATATGTATTTCTCATCTAGCTTTTTAGCAGGACTGGAGACCAACAAAACTCCGCACATCACATACAGAAGGGCCAGTTTTAGTGTCATGATCCCCTTGCCATTCTCCTTCCTTGCATGTTCTTTCAATGCACTTACTATGTCCGACATAAAAACACTGCCACTTTTACCAAAAAAAAAAAAATTCAGTACCTCGGGCTTTGATTTAATTGGTGGTATAGGGCCAAACTCAAGGCCAATTATTAGTGCAAATTCTTCCTACCCCAGACGAAGACGAACGCTTGTTGTTTATGTGAAAGACAATGTGTGCATGGGAAAGACTATTGTCTTGACGGAAGAGCAATTGCGGCCTGGTAGCCCCTGAACTGGATTGTGTCGGTTTCCAAAAAATAACCAAAGCACGAATTCTTGAATTTTTCAACATTATCCCCCTTCAATCGCGCTTTAATGAGATCCATAGAATTGAACCACGACCTACATGACAACTTGCCTTTAAACTGGTCTTTCTCCTTCGGAACGAGAGCCATTTTATCCCTGTTAAACAAAAAAAAGAACTTTAGGTTGAAATACTAGTCGAAAGTTGGTCGAGGAAGTAGTCGAAAAACAAGTAACGGTCGACAGATTGGTCGTATGGATGGTCGAAAGGGTGGTCGTATAACATTCGGGTAAAAAACTGACAAAAGACAGGAAATTTAAGGTAGGGGTCGAAAAACGATACAAGTTCCAAATTCAAACCAAAGAACCGATAAAAATCAGAAATAAACTTCCAAATTCAATCAGAAATAATCGCATACAACACTATTATGCTTTCAAACAGACCCATAAACCCATGAAACCGACTAAAACTCGCTTCGAGAAAATGCATACAACACTATTATGCTTCTCGATTATTTTTCGAAAAAATGCGAGATCTTTCACCCAAACTCAAGAAACCAAAACCATGAAAATCAAAAAATGTATTAGTAGGCTTGAAATTTTCATCTTTTCGTATCTTTGGAACACATGGTCCGGAAAAAAATGTAACAAAAACCCTAAAAAACCCAAGATTTGAAGAACATGAGAGAAAAAATCGAACTTACCAGGAAATGCACTTCAAAATGGACGCGTCAGTGAAAAAAATGAAACCACCAGTGAATGTCGGGTGATCAGTTGGAAGGGGACTACAAAGTCATTCCCAAGAGGAGTGTGACCACCAAACTCAAAGCCGCAAAAAAATGGCCGAGAAGAGACGACGCCGGGAGTTGCGATAAAGATCGCTGGAATATACGCAATCGCTTTAAAAAAAATTTGGGAGGGCAGAGACGGGAAAGAGAGAGAGACGGGGGGTGTAACTATTACAGTTTTTGTTTTTTTTCTCCTCAAAAGGTGAGAATGAGAGGGAAAAGGATTGATTGGGGTCATTTTCTTTATTGAGGGGTATCTTGGACATTTTACAGGGGTAAGGGGGTATAATTACAAGGATTTAAGTTGGGTGGCATTTTCCCAAAAAATTTGTGAAAATGTGGCATTTCTGCAAATTTTCTTTTTCTTTTTTATTTTATTTTTATGGCTTTAAAGCATGAATTGTTTTTGCTGATATGTCATGCCATGTGGCATTTTGGAGGAAAAAAACATTATTTTCAATGTAATTTAAATAAAAACATAAGATTCATTATAAATAAATGAAAGTAGTTTACATAATATATTTAAATTATTTATTAATTTGAAAAACACAATAATTTAAAAACATTAAATGAAGAAATAAAAATAATGTTAATAAAATTTAAAACATTTTAGTTGGATAAATATATTCAAAAATATAAAATAACAAAAACTATTTATATCATAAGTTTAAATTACTTCTTAATTTTAGTATTTTTAAAATAGTATACTTGAAATATAGAAAAATATATTTAATTAAACTAAAAATAAAAATTATTGTGGTAAAAAGAAAATGGATAAAAACTACTTCATTGGATAAATAATATTTTCATTTTTTATAATTAAAGAGTAATAATTAAATAGATTTTGTTCATTTTATTTTCACCATAATAATTTTTTATTTATAGTTTAATTAAATATATTTTTCTATATTTTTAGTTAATAAAAATATTAATATTTAGAAGTAATTTAAACTGATTACATAAATAAATTTTCTTAGTTTATAATTTAGAATATATTTATCCAATTAAAATATTTTAAATTTTATTAACATTATTTTATTTTTTGATGGTATTTTTTAAATTATTTTGTATTTTTAAAATTAATAAATAATTTAAATATAATATGTAAACTATTTTCATTTTATTTATAATGAATCTTATATTTTCTTAATCTAATTTACATTAAAAATAATATTTTTTCCTTCAAAATGTCACATAAATGCCCTATAAGCAAAAAACAAATCCTGTAAAAAAGCAAAAACAAATAAAAATTCACATCATCACAATTCACAACAGGTCACTTTTACCCGCAACAGCAAGTCAGTGGACTAAATGTCCAATTTTTTTTTTCACTTAATGGGTCAATTTTAAAAATCCCCAAAAAAGTGGACCAAATGTCTGAGGTCGTCCACTAAAAAAAAAAATGGCCGATGAAGGGATTTACAAAATTAAACTTTTCGAATATTAAAATTTGATAATTAGTGTTTAAAAGAATTCCTTTTCACAGAGTGACACAAGATTTTTCATTGAAATGGATAATTAAAAAAAAAAAACAGGTTTGAACTAATTATAGAAAAAACCAATATGGCTTTTAAAACTAATTAAAAATCCTTGAGGTTTGATTTTGTTTCAAATTTAAAGGGTCAATTGTAATATTAGTACACATATCAGTGAGTGTTTTGAAATACTTTTTGCGTATGAAGTGGGAAAATGTAAAATGAAATCAAATCTCAACGGGGCTTTTATAATTTTCAAAAGCCTCTAGTTTTTCTTTTAATTAGCCCAAACCTCAATGGGTATTTTTGTAATTATTCCTTCTTCAAAATATTATGAGTCGATTTTGACATATAATAATAAGGGATAAAGCAAAATATAAAATAAAAACAAAAACAATGAATTTGTTAAGACAATGAAATATATATAATGAACTTCAAATGGGATTTTTTTTTTTTGAGGAAACTTCAAATGGGATTTAACACTATAAAGAAAAGCTGAAATAACACCCCCCCACCCACCCACACACTACGAGTTCAGACAAAAACTTGATTGGGCTCAACACATGATTGTTGTGTGGAAATCATTTGCCGTAGCCTACCTTGAAAATAAAAACTTTTGTCTAGGTTACTTAAGTGGGGTGCATAAATGGGGTAACAAATCACAGTACCACAAAATTGAGAGCCCCATCATAGTTTTTAACTTTAGATTTTAGAGAACCTCATGAAAAAAAAAAAGAAAAAAAATGTGTAGCTCTGTTAATGCAAGAAGATGTCCTAAATCATTTTCATCTCTAACTCACATATACATAACTCTTTGCTCAATAGCATAAATTGAATATTTCATCATCCATTTTTTTAAAAAAAAAATCATCTGATTAAACTTTTTATGTGAAAGATATTTAAAAAAAATCATCTAATTACTCTACTGTATTGAAATGCATGTAAGTTTCCAAATATCACACACATGTAGTTGAAGTGACATGAGGGCCAATTGGGGAAATTTGGTGCATCCAACACCCACCGGCACCCACGCGCGCTTGCTAGCCTGGGCCCAGCAGAGAAAATCTATAATGCGCCTGCACTTTAATATTTGTTTGCTTGATACTAAAAAATGGGGCAGAGTAGATGTTAAATCCAGCACCCCTCGTGCAACACCCTGACCGTTAGTTTAGGGCAGTGTCCTTAATTGTTTAAATTCCTTGGGCATATTTAATTTTCTAAATGCCCCTAAAAAATGTCACCTTAATCCCAACTATGTTGAGGTAGGTGACATGATTTTTTTTCAACTGCAAGAATGCACAATGATTCGCAGATCCCTACCATCCCCAATTACCGCGCACAAGGAGTGTCTATAATAGTTAACACTAAATTTATACAAAAGCAAAGAAACATAGTTTTACGCAGAATTAGTTAACACAATAAATGCATACAAAAAGCAAAGTAACAAAGTTTTACACTGGTTGCGCTTCCTATTACAACCTTTATATGAAGAAAAAATAAGATAAAATTTCAAAACTGTCATCATTATAGATTTTCCACTTGTAAATATTATGAGACAGCGAGTCGGCGATAAGTTGAGTTAAATGCTCTAATCATTTCCCATTACATGATTGATATTATAAAATCAACATGTAGATCATGGAACATGTCAAAAAATATATTTATGTATTATCATAAATAAAAGAAAAGATTGGTATAATCTGAATTCTTAAGGTCATAATGGGATATTATGATATACCGAGCAAAATATATTGAAAGATAGATAAGATTTGCTGACAGAGGTTTGTGCCTTAAGTGGGTAATAGGTATTTAATCATTTCTTTCACCTCAAAAGGACAAGGTTTCCAGCCAACCCCATCTTTTTCTTCTTCCCTTTTTTTCTTCAGGTTTCTTTAAAAAAAGATGGGATGAAGAAAAGTAAATCATGACGTCCCAAATCTGTAATATTTAATCATCAAATTTGTGTAACTAACACAATGAAATGTATCTATAAAGTCCTAATAAATAACTAATCATAAACTAATAGTAGTGGAGTCCTTGAAGATTCTAACAAAAAAAACACAACTTGTTTCTTGTTTTTAGGTGTGAGAAACTTCACGAAGATGAAATTTTGGCTGGCAATTAAGTACTTCTCAACTATTGCTAGCTAGACTCAACTTCTTGAGAACCCACCAAACAACTGATCCAAGTTGAAGCTATTTAAACAATGCCTTGTACAAGATTAGCCCTGGAATATGCTGTCTAATTATACTAAAACTCGCACTTATGGTGGAAAAGAGCACTAATTCAACTAAAAACAAGGAAAAAACAGATGAAATGACAGCATCGTATTAAAGCCTATATAGCTCAGGTCTATCAATAAACTAGATTTCGTCACCTGGTCAAAAACTTTAACAAAAGGCGATGAGATTTGTGGGGATGATCTCTTTATATTTGGAGCTTTTCTTTGAAGGGGGTAGATGATACCCGAGCCGAGCTGGCCAAAATACATCCACGTGGCTACCCAAGTGTTGATGATGTGGACCGACCAGGCCACCTTCACCCGAGCCGAGCTCAACCCATTTTAGCATAACAATGCAATAGTGTTCCACTCAACATTCCTCCATTAAGTTGATCCAATTTACCAGTGGCAGACCAAGGTGCCACCTGTCAACGCGTCAACGGGACAAGTCAACAAATATCTCGCAACACATGGCCACCATGCGCCTCATGCACATCAAGAGAAGGACAAGTGCCCCACTAATGTTTTAGATGTAATAATTACTTAGTCACTAATTGTATTAGTATAAATAGATCTCATTTATTAGGAAAATGACAAGAGAAAACCACTATATAACTTGTAATATTCAAATTCAGTGTACAAAGCCGACCAGAAATATCCTGCTCGGCATTATCAGCAAAAAGGCAGTTCAACCACTTTATACTATTTCCAAGTGTTTAATTTACTTTTCCTAGTCACGCATTTGAGAGTTCTTGTGTTGTTGATCAAAAAAGAGCATCAACATGGGGAAAGTCCCGAAGGCCTGTACAAGAGGCCTCTTGGTCAGGTGGATTGTAAATCGAGGGATATGCACGAGCGGCAGCTCGACAAGGGAGATGACCAACGGTCCACGAACCCAGCAACAACCTTTGCAATATTTTAGCAAAGAACTGTCACCACACAAGTTCGAACCCACGACGTCGGAGTGTTTCCACCCCAATCACCTTGCCACTTACCAACTCGTCTGTGCCCCTAGGACTTTTGGAGCTTTTATGAAACAACAATGTAATGCATAATATAATCCTATAGACTCACCAACTAGACATCTTTGTAATAGTAATTCATCAAATTAACCAACTAAGTTTATGTTGAAATTGGATTGTGGGAAAATGGCACTTTCTAAAAGAATCCATTATGAGAAACACTTTTAATCAGGAAGGAAAATGTAACAGAGAAAGAGCAGAAAAAATAAAAACAGGGAAACAGCCAATTTGAGACAAAAAACCAAAGAGGAGTCAAATTTTGTCTAATGATATTGTTGACCATTCAGGCCACTCAACCTGTGACCCAATATGTAGAGTGAGAGCATTTACCTCCATTAGAGTTCTTCTTCTTGATCCATTCAAAGCTTCCTTTTCATAGTGGTGGAATACATTTCAAAGTACATCCATATACTCATCATCTTTCCATCCCCACCACCAACCGACCTGATTTTCAAACTTCGTAAAAATAGGTTAAAATTTGAATACAACGGCAACATATTGCAATAAAATTTCTTCAGGTCACCAGATATCATTTGCTAAAAAACCAGTCATTAGATTTACACCAGTTAATTTTCTTTCATATCTAATTAAATTATAATATCCCACCAGCCACAAATCACAATAATCTCTCTTTTTCTCTGATGTAAGCATAAAGCATTAGTTTTTTTTTTCAATTTCAAAAGATTATCCACAACTCAACTAATTAACAACATGAAATCATTGCATACATCAACACAGTTTACACACAAATGTATAATGTCCATAATGTTTTTTGTGAACCACAGTTGAGATACTATATAAGCACATACATATGTTTGGCATCATGGTTATATTTGAGAAACTCTACTGTACTCTAAAGTGATAAAATAGGCCCACATCACCTTTTTCCATCCTATAAATCACCCCAACTTCGCACAAGTTTCACTTGTCCTTCAACCATTTTCCCTAACATCTATTAAAGCAATGCAACCCAGTCAGACCTTTGAGCTGAACTATCTATTAGCCCAATTTGGGCTAACTAGTACCAACACACCTACAAATCAATATCACATATTTCCAAACCATTTAAATCAACTCCATGTCACTCCCCAAGTGCAAGAGTTCAATCCCAATTCAACAAGTTTCAGCAGTAACTCAACTTCTGATGAAGCGGATGAGCAGCAATTAAGCATAATAAATGAGAGGAAGCAGAGGAGAATGATTTCGAACCGAGAATCGGCACGAAGATCACGGATGCGCAAGCAAAAACACTTGGATGAGCTTTGGTCACAGGTTGTCTGGCTCCGAAATGAGAACCACCAACTGATCGACAAACTGAACCATGTCTCGGAGAGTCATGACCGAGCACTTCAGGAAAATGCTCAGCTCAAAGAGGAAGCTTTGGGGCTTCGCCAAATGCTCGGTGACATGCGCCTCCACAGTCCTTATCCTGGCCTCAGAGAGCTTGATGATGAACCCTGCAATGATTTGCTATAAAAATTGAATTACTGGATTTTCTTGCTCAGATGGCTGGCTATGATTCTTGTTTTCTATTAATCTGTTTCGTTCATTGTTGCTGTCTCGGTTGATTAAAAATACTCCAATTGTTATCCAGATGAGATAAAAGTAGTGGAGTAATAAAATCTTATTTAGATTATAGATATAGTATGTGTCGAAAAGCTTTAGTTATATAAGTTCCAGAAAAGCAGGCCTCCATGAACTAAACCCCATACTTTCCATTACAATGGAATCACCTGCATGAAGAAAAAAAGAAAACTACAAAATACACACACACAAAATGGCAATCATTCCATGCAATATGTCCTGTAATCATCCAGGTGATTTACAATGAAAGAAAGATTTGACGTTGCATCGGTTAACCAAAACGAAGAATGAAAGGCAAAAATAAACACATGATTTACTGCCTACACTTTTTTTGAAACAATTTAAGCCTTTTTTTAGCTAAAATTATGTCCTGTAGCATTAGGGAACAATTTTCAGCACAATCATGAAACTTCAATTGCATCAACTTTTCTTCAGTTGGCAATTTGGGAACAAAATATCTGTTGGGTTTCATCTAATGGAATTAATATCAAAAAAGATTTACATATGGTTATACCTGTTAATATTATTTATTCCCAGTCATAATACTTTTTCCACCTAATCTTCATCATCTGTCTTCATTTCGAAAGGAGATTAAAGGGAGAAGAAAAATGAAGAAGTCTCTGAAAGATAATCTTTCTACCTAAGATGTTTAAAGGATTCTGTGGAACAACAAATTTTAACACATTACAGAAAAAGCCTAAAAAAATCTTCATAATTCGTGCCAGAGAACTCAATTTTCACATGTTTTCCTCTAATCCAAGATTTGAACTGCAGGTTGATCTTCCAAAATGTAGCATTTTGGTATCCCTTGCCCCAAAAATGAAGAGGAAAAAGGACACTTTAACTTATCGGCAATGTGTATGTGTACGTTCTTTGATTGCTGATATTATGATGCCTCGGTAATGCATTCTAAGTTAGTTGCACGCAGCCCCGTCATTTCACACTTGTCCGTGTGTTTGAACAAATTGCGGCCTGGACGGCCATTTTGTGTTAAAATTTGAAATCACAGATAAAAGAAAGCAGTAACAAGGTACTTTAGTGCTGCAAATTCTCCTGATTATGTCTAGTTAGAGCTCAATTAATAGAAGATCTGATCAACTCAGACATTGGTTCTAACGTGAAAAAAGGCATACCATTCGAAAACCAAATGTACTCTCAGACAACCCCCAGCTAAATCCTACTGTTTTTAACAAAAAATTCTCTCAACTGGATTTCATAACACAGACCTATTGATCAAATTTTTGTATACCTCGTGCATATTTACTTTACTGTTTCCTACACTTTGCTAATTTGCTTGCTTCAGGCAAACAAATAATACCTGAATTTGCTAATTTGCTTAAACCTAAGCATGAGTAACGAGATACAACTTCACATCCTGGGTAATCAATTTTATTCAAATACATTGCTCATTCCGACGAAGTATTCATAAGATCACGCAGTAAAACACATAAAACACTGAAATTTAAAAAAAAAACGTTTAATAAAAAAATGAGAATGCATAAATACGCAATGCGCGAAAAAAATTGCAAGAATAATCGAACAATAATGTGAGGCATTTACGATCAGATTCTTACCGTCCAAACGAAATAAACAACGCGTCATCGAAAAATGGAGTAGTATTTGCCTATTTGGAGGAGAAAACGGCGTTTCGCAGAACAGGAGTTTTGAATTTTAGTGGCGAACTCTTTCTGTCCTTGAAACTTCCCGCGGAAGACAAAAACGTGTATTTTACAGCACGATTATGAATGAATGAAATTACGTAGGAATTAAATAAATTGAATAAATTTAAGAATGAAAGGGAATGATATGATAATACTATTCATATGCTTAGTTATGTACAAGAAATGGATGATATTTTTTTTACTGTGATTTAAATATCTTGATTGATAAATATAAATGAATAATAGTAATAAATTAATTTTAAGTATCAAATTACTCTTAAATAATATTTTATTGATAATATTTTATTAGATATATTATACACAAATGGTCTAAGATTATTTTAATGTGTGTTATATAATATATATTTTTAATTACAATATCAACAACATTTTATACAATATTGAAAAAATATCAACAAAATAATTTTATATCAAATCTTTCATTTAACTATTGAATACTGATAAGAAATTTACAATGATTTGCTAAAATATTATATGTTTTATAATTTATATTTAATATATAAATAAATAAGTTTTTATTTACAACATTACTTTTTAAAAATCTAGATTATATCCAACATTAACTTTTAGTCATTTGTAGAAGGATAATTTCTCTAAAAATAAAATTATGGCCATTATTGATGATTGGGAATAACTATTCCATATTTTTGTGAATAGGGATTTCCATTGGAATGACTATTCTCAATATTATACCATACCAAACATATGAACGAGAGTGAATCATATGAATATTCATTCCATTCTCATCAATTATGTCATACAAATTATACAATTATAGTTCCTCAAAAAAGAAATTATACAATTATAGTTTTTTTCAGCTAGGATATTCAAATATTTAGTAACATAAATTTTTTGAAAGTTTGGTTTTGGGTGGTTAAAGATGTAAGCAAGTTGGGCTGAATTGAGGGCGGAGAGAGTAGGGCCAACTCCACCCCACCCCAAACCCAATTTGTTTTTCCAAAAGAAATTACTAAGAAATTAAAAAAAAGTTGTAATTTATATGATTTTTATTTTAGTTTTTTATTCTGCCCACCTCAATATTATTCTTGGCTGCACCACTGAGCCTATGGTCGATCTACGTTAGGCTTAGTTTGGCTTAACTTATTTAACAATTGAGCTAGACTAAGACCTTTTATATAAATCGAGTTTATTTAAATAATCGAGTCAGACTCGGACTTTTGAAAAAACCTTTTTAGTTAAACATGGCATATTGGGGCTTCGCTCTCTTGGATTTCTTTCTTTAGGCGAAGGACTTCCTCTGCTGTCAGCCACAAAACTACCAAGATAACCTCTTCGTATCAAGTCATTCATTTCATTCTTGAAAGTTTCGCATTCATCAGTGTCATGACCATGGTCACGATGAAATTTGCAATACTTGTCGCGACTTCTCTTATTGGCAGGGGTCTTCATTTTTGCTGGCCACTTGATGTAATCCTTATCTCTGATGTACATCAAAAATTCGTTCTTAGATGTGTTCAAGGGAGTGTACCTCTCGAACCTCGGAGGATTTGCTCGATCCTTCGAGGAATTAGTAGTGATAGACAACCTATCCTAAACCTTCTTCTTCTTTGTATGTTCATTATCGCCATTCTCGTCTATCTTTCTCTTTTTGTCTAAAGACTAACGTTCGGCCTCTATCCCAACATTAGACATTTCTTCGACTTTGATATACTTTTCTGCTATATTAAAGAGGTCAACCAAGGTCAGTGGAAGCTTTTTTGCCAAGGAAAAAGCAAATCGTGATATTTTTCGGACACCATTCATAAGTGTTGCTAAGGCCACTGAATGGTCAAGATCCTCTATCTCGAGGGCTTATTTGTTGAAACGCTGGATGAATCTCTGGATGAAGTCTCTCATAGATTCATCCTGTTTCTGATGGACACCTATAAGATGTGCCGAGGTCTTTTTATACCTTTTGCTACTTACAAAGTGGTTGAAGAACTCTTGAGCCAATTGCTTAAAAGATGAGATGGATGCTGCAGGCAACAAAGAGAACCAAACCCTTGCACTTTTTCTTAATGTAGCAGAGAATGCTCGACATTTGATGGCGTCGATCTCCCTGTGGAGCATCATATGAGCTTAAAAATTCTCAGGATGATCCTGAGGGTCCGAAGTTCCATCATAATTCTCCATCTGAGACATCTTAAAGCTTGAGGGAATTTCTTCCCTCATGATACCTTCAACAAAAGGAGATTTAATTGGAGAAAAGAGGTTGGTGCTTGGCTTCCTCACTTCCTTCCACATTACCCCTAGCTTTTCATACATTTCTTCCAATTTTTGTTTATGATTCTTCTCTTTAACAATCTCAGTGCCATTTCTTAGGCCTCTTCTAGATCGGACTTTAACTTCATCGTTGAACATTTTGGATCTTTGGGCATGACTAATATGTTTCTCTTTGTTAGGCCTATTACTCAAGGACTCCTCTTTGTCAATGAGTCATCTCATTAACAATTTCAGTTCGCGAAGATCTTCTTCCATCTTTTGTATATGTTGGGCATCTACAATTGGGACTCCTTGATCGTCCCGAGGCCTATGTTCGCAAATAGAATCACCATCACATCTTGATACGCGAGAGTTAGCACGACTACTCTCGGCATGTTCTGTAGGCCGATGTTCAACATGTGTATTTTGACTATTCTCGGTATTCCTTTTTCGTGGCGCCATTATTGCTCAGATCTAGTCTCGTTCCCACAGACGGTGCCAACTAATTGTTAGTCCAAGTGGCTACGATAATCTAGAGGGGGGGTGAATAGATTATCTCGGTTTTTCAGATTTTGCCCTCTTTTTTGAATAATCAACCAAAGACGAGAATGTAAATGCGGAAATAAAACAACACTCGTCGATTTAAAGAGGTTCAACCCACCTGGGCCTAATCCTCTACCACCCCAAGATATTCGGGATGGATTTCAAAAGAAAAAGATTTTATTAATTTACCAAAAATTAATACAACACCTTGAGGATTACCACAACCCTCTTACACCACCTTGAGGATTACCACAATCCTTTTACAACACCTTTGAAGATTACCACAACCTTCAAACACCACCTTGAGGATTACCACAATCCTTTTTCAACACCTTTGAAGATTACCACAACCTTCAAACACCTATCACCTAGATCACCCAAGTGTATTCTTACCACAAGAATACTCACAAGGATGTCTTGTGTTGAATGATGACCAAAATCAAGATTACAACTCAATAATGATTGATACAATATGAGTACAAGTGTAATCAAGAATTGAAAGCCTAGACCTCAAATTTGTGCAAGTGAAAGTGCTAAGGCTAGTACAACAAGATATATGAAAGTGTTTGCTTTGTTTGCTCTTTGCTTGCATGGAGTGTTGTGTCTTGTTGCTTGAATGAAGCTCTATTTATAGGAGAGGTCTTGGCTTTGATTTCCGGACATTGGCTCCTCCTTGGGGAGTGATTTCTTCGCAAAAGAAACCATTTAAAATCATCAATATAGTTTGTTAGAAATCAATCCCACAAAATAGGGAAAAGTCATGTCAAAACGCACGGATAGTTTCTTTGTCAAACATGGGTTCGGCCGGTCGCAGAGAGATAAGATTGAAATTGAATTCTGCGAATTTTTACACAGGGGGACCGGTCGAAGGGGAGTGCGACCGTCGCCTCACCGTGACCGTTGCCGCCGACGCGTTTTTAAACAGAAGTCCGAACAAAATCCAACTTGCGTGCAGTGCGTCGCCCGCGCCGATCGGTCGACCACACCGGTCGCCCACCCTGGTCGACGGCCGCCGCTTCCTTTTTTTTTTTCTTTTTCCCATTTTCTTTCGCTTCAAAACTCAACTCAGTGCGGGTTGCCCTATAGGGGCGACCTGGTCGAGCTGAAACAAAAGTGTTGTCCAATTTTAAATCGAATATTAACTTCAAGAAATACTCCAAAAAATAGTAAAAACATTTTAGATCGATCGGAAGTGTTGGGACAACATTTAGGGACATTGTTTTGGTATAAAAACTCATTTGAACAAAATCATCAAAATCATGATACAAACATTTATCTAACAAACTCCCCTTTTTGATGATTACAAACCAAAACAATTTTCAAGAGGACGATTTCGAAAAACAAAATAATTTTCCGGTTTATGAGTAAACTATCCGTTTAAAAACATTTTACAAAAGCTCCCCTATCAACAAGCACATTAATAAGAAATATTGCATAAGCTAGAAGCCAAGCTTTTACAAAATAAACAATAACTCCATGAGCTTAGAAGCTCCCCCTGTTACAAATACTTATTATCCATGCAAACAAGTTTATAAAACAGTCATTGGGTCGAGTTTTCTTCACAACTTATGGCCTTAATAAGCCATAGCTTGTAGCTTCTATCATGAGCTTTTATTAGCTTCTTTTGAGCTAACGAGCCAATTTCTGTTTCTCCCCTTTGGAATCATCAAAAGAATGTTAGGATGATAGAAACATCATAGAAGTATATCAAAGTGCGCCAAAGAAATGGTTTATCAACCATTGAGCAATTTAGGCTTAAAAACCAAAGAAAATGGGAGAAATGTACCATGAAGAGTTCATACGCTCGTTTTATTTCCCAAAACATGATCTCAATGAGTATAGAAGACTTTTGGAAGCGAGAGAATCATGTAGAAGTTGAAATTTTCATTGAAACATTTCATCGAACACATTGTGGGCGTGAAAAATAAAAAGAGTTGTATATAGCCCTTGTAAATGATCCAAGCCAAAAAATTTTCAGCACCAAATCATACCAATCATCATACAATACAGCATAACAACTAAGCTCATCATGATCATAAAATAATTTCATCAAGTAATATACAAGAAATGCCATAAACTCAAGGGTTCAACCCATTTGAGCAAAAGGAATAGAATTCTTACCATTTGATCGGAAAAGATGAACAATGATGATGATAAACATGCTATATAAGGTCCAAGATATAAATGGAATGCATAAGAATCAATTTTGAGTGACAATAGTGTGCATTTGGCAAAGGGGACGAATAATGGCAAAAAAAGTGAAATCAAATCTTTGAAGAACTTAACTTAAACCAAAATTTAGCCTAGGGCGACCGGTCGTGGTTGAGGGCGGCCGGTCGACGTTGAGGGCGACCGGTTGCCCTCAACCTCTTCAAATTATTTGTTTGACAAATTTTTCAAAATCCGAATTTTCAACCAAAAATCCGATTTTTCGCCCTAAGTTTTAAAAACATGCAAAATGCAAACGTAGACCTCATTCAATATGCATTATGCCTAACCGAGCTCGTATTGACGCAAAAGTCTCGGAAGTTAGCGATTTTGTAAAAATGTCCGCTAATTGATCTTGAGATGGCACAAACGATATCTCAATTTTTCGTTTTGAAACACAATCCCTTAGAAAATGATGTCGAATCTCTATATGTTTAGTACGGTTATGATGAACCGGGTTTTGAGCAATATTTATAGCGGATATATTATCACAAAAGATAGGAACATTTTCAAAAGAACATTTGTAATCCGCTAAGGTTTGTTTCATCCAAAGAAGTTGAGTACAACAAAAGGCGGCGGAAATATATTCGGCTTCGCCGTTGAAAGTGAAACACAATTTTGTTTCTTTGAGAACCAAGAAACTAGGCAATCGCCTAAAAATTGACATGATCCTAAGAAGTACTTTTCCGATCATCAATATTTCCCGCATAGTCCGAATCACTATAACCTTTAAGAGAAAAATTTTCATTCTTTGGATAAAATAAACCATATTGAATGGTGCCTTTCAAATATCGAAAAATCCTTTTAACGGCACTCATATGAGATTCTTTGGGATTGCTTTGAAAACGAGCACATAGGCATACGGCACTACGGCATGAAGAATGTCCGGTCTACTAGCGGTTAAATAAAGTAAACTACCAATCATACCTCGATACTTGGATTCATCAACCGTCTTGCGCTTTATCATCTTTGTCAATTTTGACATTGGTTGCCATAGAGTCGAGACGGTTCTTCCTTCTTCAATGCCGAACTTCTTCAAAAGTTCTTTTGTATACTTTGATTGCGAAATATAAATACCTTCTTGGCATTGCTTAATTTGAAGTCCAAGGAAGAAGTTTAGCTCCCCCATCATACTCATCTCGAATTCACCTTGCATTAACTTGGAGAATTTCTTGCACAAAGATTCATTAGTAGCACCAAAGATAATATCATCAACATAAATTTGCACAAGTAAACAATCTTGCCCTTTTTCAAAAACAAAGAGTGTAGTATCAACTTTACCTCTTGTAAAACCATTTTGCAAAAGAAATGAGCTAAGTCTATCATACCATGCACGGTGCTTGTTTTAAACCATACAAAGCCTTTTTAAGTTTATAAACATCATTAGGCCTAGAAAATTTTCAAACCCGGAGGTTGTTTTACATAGACTTCTTCTTGAATAATACCATTTAAGAAAGCGGATTTAACATCCATTTGGTAAAGTTTAAAATTTTTGAAACAAGAATAGGCAAGTAAAATACGAATAGCTTCTAAACGTCTTTCGGTGCAAAAGTTTCATCATAGTCAATACCTTCTTCTTGACAATACCCTTGAGCTACTAACCTTGCCTTATTTCAACAATGTTGCCTTGATCATCAAGTTTGTTCCTAATACCCATTTTGTACCAATAATTGTTTGAGATGGAGGACAAGGTACTAATTCCATACATCATTTCTTTCAAATTGATTCAACTCCTCTTGCATTTCCAAAAACCAATCTTCATCCTCAATAGCTTCCTTAGCATTTTTAGGCTCTTTTTGAGATATAAGAGCTTTCTCGGCAAAATTCCTTCGAGTCATTACTTTATCAAGGGGATCACCAATAATAAGATCTTTTGGGTGATCTCCTTAAATTTCAATGCTACGGGAAGATTCAAGTATCACCCCTATCTTCTTGAGGAACATTTGAACTTGAAGGTTGATCATATGAAATAGAAGGTTTATCATTATGAGCATCACTTTGAACAATAGGTTCAACAATATCCTCTTCATCACTATCGTCATTGGGTATTCTTTCAACACCCGAGGCTTCATTAAATTTGACATGAATAGATTCTTCAACAACCATGCTAGTCTTGTTGTAAACCCGATATGCTTTGCTCTTGGTTGAATACCCCATAAATATTCCTTCATCGGCCTTAGGATCAAGTTTGTCCAATTGATCCTTAGTATTTAAAATAAAGCACTTACATCCAAATATTTTGAAATAACTAATATTTGGAGTTCTTCATTTCCAAAGCTCATATGGAGTTTTATTCATTTTAGGACGAATATAAACTCGATTAGTGACATAGCAAAGCGGTACTTACGGCTTCGCCCAAAAATATTTTGGAAGAGAAAATTCATTGAGCATGGACCGACTCATTTCTTGTAGCGTCCGATTCTTCCTTTCGGCTACACCATTTTGTTGAGGTGTCCTTGGAGCCGAAAAATTGTGCGTATATCCCTTGGTTTCACAAAAGACTCTAAACTCACCGTCAAATTCTCCGCCGATCACTTGAATAGTTTTAATAGTATCTTCCTTTTCATTCTCAATGCGTCTACACAACTTAACAAACTCATTAACGGCATCGCTTTTATTTGCAAGAAAAAGAGCCCAAGTGTATCTAGAAAAATCATCGACAATAACGAAAGTGTAATGTTTTCCACTTAGACTAGCCGTACCAATATCCCCATACAAATCAAGGTGAAGCAATTGTAGGGGTTTGGTAGTGGAAATTTCATTTTTGGGCTTAAAACTACTCTTAACTAATTTGTTCTTTTGACAAGTGTCACATAAGCCAAGATTTTCAAAATTCAATTTGGGTAGTCCTTTTACATGTTGGTTTTTGTAAATATTTTTCAAATTCTTGTATCCAACATGTCCGAGTCGCCTATGCCATAAACTCGTTAAATCATTATTGGCGACAAGACAAGAAACATTTTGACTAACCAAATCACTAGTACAAATTTTGTAAAGATTTCCTTTTCTATTTGCTTCACAAATAATATTACCATTTTTAAGAATAAGGCATTTTTCTTTATTAAAAGAAACATCATAATTTGAATCACAAAGTTGGCTAACACTTATCAAATTAAACTTAAGCCCTTCTACTAAAAGAACATTACAAAGAGAGAAAGAAGAGTTACCAATTTCTCCATTTCCAAGAATTTTTCCTTTGCCATTGCTTAAACATGACCATACCCTCTTCTTGGAGCTTGATGTTGGTAAAAAGCTCTCTCCTCCCGGTCATATGGCGTGAACATCCGCTGTCCACGAGCCATTTCGAATCCTCCATGGTTGTTATAGCCCCTATTACCTACAAAATCATTTCTTTTAGGTACCCTATAATTTTGGGGTCCATGGGGTTAGTTTTGAGACCTTTGGGTCTCCAAATATAACTAGAGCTATTTCTCAATTTGCAATTATTAGCATAATGTCCAATTTTGCCACAATAAAAACAAGTAGGAGTATGAGAGCTACTACTAAGACGTATGAAAGCTCGGACCTTGGTTATTTTTCTTAAAGACTTCTTGAAATGGTTTGTAACCAAGTCCTTGTTTTGAATGCTCACCTCTTTGTGCATCTAAAATTTTAGTAACCTTATCCGTGCTTAAATTAAAACGATGCACATCCTTTTTCAAATTATCAATATCATTAGTGAGCATTTGTTTCTCGGTTTCAAGAGTTTGAATTTGAGTAAGGGTAATAGCATGAACATGATCAAGAGTCTCATAAGATGTAAATAATTTATCCTTTTCTATTTTAAGCTCTTTATGCTCCTTCTTTAAACTCTTGTATTTAACAATTAATTTTTGAAATTCATTTTGCAACTCATCAAAATCACATTGCAATTCATCAACTAAGGAGGAGGTAGAGGAGTTAGAGCGTACCTCATTATTTTCATCGTCCATAGCCATAAGACCATGTTCGGTTTCACCTTCCTCGTCGGATGTCTCGAGTAGCTCATCCCAAGTTTTGACATCCGCATTTAGAGCCTTCTTTTTCGGAAAAAGCTTCTTTTTCTTTTGTTCCTCCTCATTGAGTTTTGGGCAATCGGCTATGAAGTGCCCGGGCTTTCCGCACTTAAAGCAAGCATTATCTCTTGGTTTTCTTGCTTTATTTTTATTCACAAATTTTGCAAATTTTCGAACAAGTGTGGCCGTCTCCTCATCATCATCATCATTATCATAGTATGCATTATTAGAAGAGGAAGCAAGACCTTTAGGAATATTTTGCATACCCGATTGATTGATGGTTGGTTTGGTATTTTTCCTCTCCTCGAGATAGACTTCATAGATGAGGAGGTTCCCGATGAGCTCGTCAAACTTGAGTGTCTCAAGATTTTGTGCTTCCGTGATTGCCGTCACCTTTTCGGACCATGAGCCGGAAGAGCATTCAATACCTTAGTCACTTTGTCTTCTTCGAGATGACTTTACCGAGGGCCACAAGAGGATTGACAATGTTGTCAAGCCTTTCCACCATCTTGGAGATGCTTTCACCATCATACATGTTAAAGTTTTCAAAGTCTTTAACAAGCATGGTCTTTCTAGCTTGCTTGACCTTCTTTGTCCCTTCATATATAGTCTCCAATTTTTCCCAAACCTCATGTGCCGACCTTATGCCTCGTATGCGATTGTACTCGGTGGCGGTAAGTGAGCAATGCAAAATATTTAAGGCCTTACCGTTTAGAGAAAAGCCTTCTTATCATTTTCATCGAACTCCTTGAAAGGTTTAGGAGTCGAGGTGCCATCCTCCATTTTTTTGTTGGTTGATCAACTCCTTCAATAACCACATTCCATATGTCAAATCCGCACCCTTGTAGAAAGCACTCCATACGGTCTTTCCAAAATGCGTAGTTGTTGGCGTCGAACAATGGTGGCTTGTTGGTGGAGGCGCCGGTGGTGAGATAAGCGTCATTCGTAGCCATGGATCTTTCCTCTTTACTCGGAGCGAGCTAGCCAAAGAGTTTGGCTCGATACCACTTGTTAGTCAAGTGGCTACGATAATCTAGAGGGGGGGTGAATAGATTATCTCGGTTTTTCAGATTTTGCCCTCTTTTTTGAATAATCAACCAAAGACGAGAATGTAAATGCGGAAATAAAACAACACTCGTCGATTTAAAGAGGTTCAACCCACCTAGGGCCTAATCCTCTACCACCCCAGTATATTCGGGATGGATTTCAAAAGAAAAAAAGATTTTATTAATTTACCAAAAATTAATACAACACCTTGAGGATTACCACAACCCTCTTACACCACCTTGAGGATTACCACAATCCTTTTACAACACCTTTGAAGATTACCACAACCTTCAAACACTACCTTGAGGATTACCACAATCCTTTTTCAACACCTTTGAAGATTACCACAACCTTCAAACACCTATCACCTAGATCACCCAAGTGTATTCTTACCACAAGAATACTCACAAGGATGTCTTGTGTTGAATGATGACCAAAATCAAGATTACAACTCAATAATGATTGATACAATATGAGTACAAGTGTAATCAAGAATTGAAAGCCTAGACCTCAAATTTGTGCAAGTGAAAGTCTAAGGCTAGTACAACAAGATATATGAAAGTGTTTGCTTTGTTTGCTCTTTTGCTTGCATGGAGTGTTGTGTCTTGTTGCTTGAATGAAGCCTCTATTTATAGGAGAGGTCTTGGCTTTGATTTCCGACATTGGCTCCTCCTCGGGGAGTGATTTGCTTTAAAAAGAAACCATTTAAAATCATCAATATAGGCTGTTAGAAATCAATCCCACAAAATAGGGAAAAGTCATGCAAAACGCAACGGATAGTTTGTCTTTGTCAAACATGGGGTTCGACCGGTCACAGAGATAAGATTGAAATTGAATTCTCGCGAATTTTTACACGGGGGGACCGGTCGAAGGGGTGCGGCCGGCCGCCTCTCACCTGTGGACCGGTTGCCGCCGCGTTTTTGAAACAGAGAAGTCGGAACAAAATCCAACTTGCGTGCAGTGTCGCCCGCCGCCGACGGCCGACCACACCGGCGCCCACCCGGTCGCCCACAGTCGGCCGTCTCTCTTTTTTTTTTTTCTTACGTCCCATTTTCTCGTTTCAAAACTCAACTCAGTACGGGTTGCCCTATGGCGACCGGCCGAGTCGAAACTGAAACAAAAGTGTTGTCCAATTTTAAATCGAATATTAACTTCAAGAAATACTCCAAAAATAGTAAAAACATTTTAGATCGATCGGAAGTGTTGGGACAACATTTAGGGACATTGTTTTGGTATAAAAACTCATTTGAACAAAATCATCAAAATCATGATACAAACATTTATCTAACACTAATGATGTATAAAAGTCTAAGGACTAATCAGGATTACAATGCCAAGGCGAAGATCCGAAGTTGATCAAAGAGTTGGAACGATTGTAGCCAAAGATCTGAGGTTGACTGGACGTCGGTATGAACCTGCAAAACAGAACCCCGGGATTGTCCTCAGAGGTAGATACTCCGATGCTTAAGTTAGTGTTTGCTCGTAGAGAGATTGTGAGTAGTGAGTTTTTCGTATCCCCCTTACCTAAAGCCAATGTCCTCTTTTATAGACCTTGGTTATCCACCTGGCCAATGACTCTTCCCGAGGTTAGATTCCTTAGCGATTTTCCTGAGGTTGGACTCCTCAGTCAGTTAAGATAAGTCTTATCATCAGATGCTCATCGGTCAGTTATTATCATTAGATAGTTGTCGCTTAGTGATGCACGTGTCACATCCTCACAATGCCACGTGTCCATGTTAAAATTATCCTCATCGGTGTGAATAGTACTGTTTTGTGATGTAATTATGTAATAATGATATTTGAAACTTTATAGTGATGTTTTTTTAGTAAAATAATAAATTAATGCGATTGATAATTGGAAAAATGAATATTAGTAAATAGTGTAACTTTTTGAATTTTTTTACAACTAATCACAATTTGGGTTGAAAATATTTTTTGAGGGGAAATTCTGTGGAAATTTTTCACATCCAATCACAGCCTTATATTTCGTCTTGTTTTGTTGGGTCTTTAAGATGTATAATCGTGTTTTTCTTGTTTCTATTTTTTTGCACTTTTTATTGTTGTCCCCAGTTGAAGGGCGAAGCCCGTAGGTGGATCATTGGTGTCTGTCTTGTAGTTCGTGGTAGTTGCTCGTGCTTGGTTTGTGTTCGTGTGTTTAGTTGTTTCGTCTCCCTTTAAGAGTGCTTTGATCATCCTTTAGAGGTGTGACGTTGTCTTATCGAGTAGGAGTGTTTATTTTTTAGAGTGTCACTTCCCCTTGTCAAATGTCTGTGCAAGATGGCCTTTTCGCTAGTCGGCCACAATTGTACATTTGTGTTTGAGTGTGCAATAAAATATCTATCGTTTTGAAAATTTAAAAAAAAATCGATAAATATCATCAAGCTATTCTAAGTCATTTTATTTTATATAAAAAATAATTGTGTAGAAAGATTAATGTTTTTTAAACTGAACATTTTCTTTTATGTATGATTATTTGAATTTTTGAACTTTGTTATATATATTTTTAGTATATATACTATTATGTATATAATATAATAATTTTTTTTAAACTAGATAATGACATAGTAAAATTGATTTGATTATAGATTAAATTTAAAAATAATTAATTGTATGATGTAAAAAGAAAGCTAAGTTCTAAAAATAAACACATACATAAAACATTAAAGCTAAATTCTAAATATAATAAAAAACATGCTTAAAACATTTTCAATCGTTAAAGCCGGTTAGGGTGAAAAATAGAAATAAACGAAAATTGCAGAGGTCCACCTCACCAGCGATGAGCTAAATTCCACGCATCGGAATGTGAACATAAAATCAGATTAAAAAAATATATATATCCACCGACGCCGTCGCGGGTCGGACCTGTAAACTCTCATTATCTTCTACCTCGTTGCTTCACTCTCCAGATCTTCCCACAACCAGCAATACACACAAATCTACGTGTATCTATCGCGTTGCTCACACACCACACCCACATATCCACCAGATATTCAGAATTTTGCATTTTATTCAAGAGGGAGAGGATTGACTGGTTTCGTGTTTGCAAGAAAAAAAATAGTGATTGTAGATTTGTGGTGAAGTGATTGGTGATGGCGGTGGCGGTCCGCGGCGGTCGTGTCGGATCGGGAGGCGGATCCGTGATCCGAAGCTTCTTCAGCTACCGGATCTTTGTTTCCGCCATGTTCACGCTGCTATTTCTAGCTACTCTCTCTGTCCTGCTCTCGTCTCACCCGTCTCACAACGAAGCCGTAAGCACTCACAATTTCTTCCTAATGCGTGTTTCCCAGTGTTTCCTGGGAAGATGTGTGTGCATTTGTTTCTTAATTTGTGGTTCCGTGATTTATTGGGATGGAAAAGGCAACTTTGCATTTTGTTCTAGCTAATAATATTACAGTGTGCTCGCATTTTGAGATTACTTTCCTGTCTGTGTACTTTGAGAATTGGAATGTATTAGAAATCAAATCTTTTCGGCTTTTTCTTTTTGTTAAAGATAAAGAGTTAGAGGCATTTTTCCATTTTTATATATCACTTTCTGAGTCAAAACCAGTGTGTTTTAGCAATCTTCCGCTCTATAGAACACTAGATTTGGCATTTGATTATGAATTGGTGCAAACATGATATGCTTTAGGTGGTTAAGACTTATTTCAGTGCTTAAGATTTTTTTTTTCATGGGCATGTAGTTGTTGGATGCTATTATCACTTTCACTAGCATATTGATGTTTCATCGGAAACTGAAAAGTTATACTTGAAATGAACTTTAAAAAGTAGATGTTTTTCCTGAATTATGAACAGGTTATGGACAATACGGGAACTGCACATGTACGACGAACTTTTCTAGCGTTGCGGTCAGATCCATTGAAGACTAGGTTAGATTTGATATATAACCAGGCAAATAATCATATTGCCTTAGTTAATGCATATGCAACGTATGCAAGGAAGCTCAAACTTGAGATATCTAAGCAGCTTAAGTTGTTTGATGATCTGGCTAAGAATTTCTCGGACCTTCAACTGAAGCAGATCTATCGCACTGCATTGTTTGAATCCGAAGGGCCTGTTGATGAGGATGTTTTGAGGCAATTCGAGAAGGAAGTAAAGGATAAAGTCAAGATTGCTAGGTTAATGATTGCAGATTCCAAGGAATCCTATGACAACCAGTTAAAGATTCAGAAATTGAAAGATACGATTTTTGCTGTCAATGAGTTGCTTTTGAAGGCCAAGAAGAATGGGGCCTTTGCCAGCCTGATTGCTGCAAAATCAACTCCTAAGAGTTTGCATTGTCTTGCAATGCGGCTTATGGAGGAGAGAATTGCACATCCTGAAAAGTACGAGGATGATGAGCCCAAGCCTGAGTTTGAAGATCCAAATTTATACCATTATGCTTTATTTTCAGACAACGTGATAGCAATATCTGTGGTGGTGAACTCGGTTGTTAAGAATGCCGAGGAGCCATGGAAACATGTTTTCCATATTGTTACTGACAGGATGAATTTTGCTGCAACGAAGGTTTGGTTTAAGATGAGGCCAATACAAGGGGGAGCCCATATTGAGATCAATGCAGTGGATAATTTCAAGTTCTTAACTTCCTCGTATGCACCAGTCCTCAGGCAACTTGGATCTGCAAACTTGCAGAAGTTTTACTTTGAGACCAGGGCAGAGAATGCCACTAAAGACGTGAACAACATGAAATTTAGAAACCCCAAGTATTTATCGATGCTCAATCACCTCCGATTCTACCTGCCTGAATTGTATCCAAAGCTGCACAAGATTCTGTTTCTGGATGATGATGTTGTAGTTCAGAAAGATTTGACTGCTCTGTGGAAAATCAATATGGATGGAAAGGTTATCGGTGCTGTCAATACTTGCTTCGGCTCATTCCATCGCTTTTCCGAATATTTAAACTTTTCTCATCCTCTCATCAAGGAGAAGTTTAATCCAAGGGCCTGCGCCTGGGCATTTGGCATGAACATGTTTGACCTTGATGCCTGGCGGCGGGAAAAATGCACCAACCAATATCATTATTGGCAGAATCTGGTAGGCTTTATGTTTTTTCATCATTCAGCTTGGAGCTAATTCTAGTTATATGATTCTTCAAATATTCATACATGTGTACAGATATAGTATACACACACACACGTATGTATATCTATTATCTACACACATATATAATATAAATTTTAGGGTTAAATAACAAGAATCACCCCTGAGATTTAGCTTAATCCCAAAAAAAAAAAAAAGAACTAAGTTATTTTTCAAAATTATGCATACCCCCTTATGGTATTTCAAACACCCTCTTCAAATTTTTATATACTTAACAAATACGTCTATTGAAGGTGCAACTTGTCAAACGGAATATCAAGAGGTAGTTGGGCTTTTTTGTTATTAGATTAACTTCAAGGGCAGTTTTTGTAATTAACCCTAAATAAAATTTACTTACTGAAGTCATTTTGTTAATGAATGATCAGAACGAGGACCGCACATTGTGGAAACTGGGTACGTTACCAGCCGGTCTTGTTACATTTTCCTCCACAACCAAGTCATTGGACAAATCATGGCATGTGCTCGGCCTTGGGATCAATCCTAGTATCAGTATGGAGGAAATTGATAAGGCTGCCGTTATCCATTTCAGTGGAGACATGAAACCCTGGCTGGATATTGCCATGAACCGTTACAAGCATCTCTGGACGAAGTACGTTGATAGTGAAATGGAATTTGTGCAGATGTGCAATTTTGGCATGTAAAAGTAGCACGATTACTGCCTTAGCGATCACATTCACAAGGTGACTAACGTATGTCTACTGAAGTAAAGCGTGTTAAGCCTTTCTCATCGTTCGTTCATTGTAAGTCGTAACTTTCAGAACGAAGGTTCTGGGTGTAATTTTCCACATAAAATGTTTCTGTTAGTTAAATGTTCTTCTTTACTATGTTATTATTGATTGACCTGGAAAAAAAAAATCGCGTTGTATACAATGAAACGTATTCTTTGTAGGCATAAATTACTCGGAACTGGAGAGGTGTTTTTGTCATCACTCTCTTACTAAGGTTCTTAAGCCAATTTGTTGAGTCGGCCACTATTTCCTAGTTTGGTACTCCTGTCACTGTTCGCTTTAACTGAATATTATCTGAAGTTGGTTTAAATACAACCTTAGATTCAAAAAAAGGTCCCCTAAGGTTTGGGCAAAATTAAAAAAAACCGTTGAGGTTTGATTGTGTCTTAAATTTAAGTGGGTGACTGTAATATTTTGATAAACATAAGGGGAGATTTTGAAATATTCTTTTGCATATGAAGAGGAAATTTAAGACGGATCAAATCTAAAAGGGGTTTCTGTAAGTTTCAAAAATCTGTGGGTTTTTTGTTATTAGCCCAAACATCATGGGTTATTTTGTAGATGTCCCAAAAACTTGTGCATTTTCAGCGTTCTGAAATTGCACCTTTGATTCCAGTGTTAACAACTTTTGGGGGAGTCATTGAAAATGTTTTGTTTAATATCTTACTGCACCAATTCTTGTATTCATAATTTATGATATTTCATTGCCTGTTATGATTGACCAGTTGGTAAAAATACTAGCCATAACTCGACTTGATCAAATGGTTAATTACATTCTTTTTGTAATAAGTTTGGACTAAGTGGTTGGAGGGGATGGGATAAATTTCAAATAAACTGAAAGATATAGGGTTCGAACCCTGGTCAACACCCATACAACGGGTTATGGATACCACTTGAGCTACAAGCTCGTGGTAAATGGTTAATTACATTCACCTATTCTTAAAATCACTAACTCCATACAGCATCATCTCCCGAAGTTTTGGCTGTACGAAATTTTGACGTCCGCTATACAATAATTTATTTATCCTAAGTTACTGACTGAGTAAAGTTTTTGAAACAAATTTTACTGCAAAGTAGTTTTGCTATTATGCTTAGTCAAAAGATAATCACATTTTGAATACAGCCTTATTGGAAAAATTTTTGGAGAAAAAAAAGTAAATTATGTGGGGTTAAGGAATACAACGACAAGCATATGGCAGACGCAAGAACGGTTCTCAGTGCGTAAATTAGGTACTAATCTATACCAATTTGTTTTCCTCTCACAAGAAGATAAGATAAGGGTTTTAAAAGGGAGAACATGGTCTTTCAATAATCAATACCTTATTTTGAAGGAGTGGGAAGAAAACATTCTTGAGAATTTTGATCTCTTTAAGACAGTTGAGTTGTGGATTCAAGTGTGGAAATTACCCTATCATTGGATTGGAGTAGAAACATGGAGAAAAATTGGGAAAAAATTTGATAATTGTGTTGATGTCGTTGTCCCTGAGACAGGTAGTAGCAAAGGAGGGTATTTAAAAATTTTGGTTGAGGTTAACCTTGACAAACCTTTGTTACGGGGTACAAATATTAGGTTGGGAACTGAAATAATTTGGGTCGACTTTCGGTATGAAAATCTTCAGAGTTTTTGCTTCTATTGTGGACGGGTGGGCCACATTGAAAGGGGATGCCAAGCTAGAAGAGAAGATATCAAAACAGATAAACTCATCGAGGGTCAATTCGGCGAATGGTTAAGAGCTACGGAGTTGTATACAAGTAAAGGGAATAAACAACCATTGAGAGCTAACTCCCCAATCAAGAAGATGACCCAACAGAGGTGTGGCAATGAACATGAAAACAAATCACAGCCTGTTGATATTCCAAACACTAGCAATATTGTGCAAGACAAAAACTCAGAGGATAAAATAAGAGAAGGAACATCAGGGAGCTCGGTCTCTGCCTTAACCCCATCATCATTGGTTGTGGTCAATCCTAATGCTGATTTTGAATTATTGAGAACAAGAGTGGATAACCTTGATTCACCATGTGCTAGGTGGAATAAAGAAAATGGGATGCATATTGATAATTTGGAGATGATTGATGTGGTGTTTCGGATGGATGGTAAACGAACACCATTTAAGGAGATCCAAAACACATCAAAGATGAGAGGAAATATTGGGAAAAAATATCAGTTTAGCAAGAGAGAGGGCGACCAAAAAGAATGAGCTATTCTATTCTGAACTTATGGAAACTACCCCCAGGCCAAGAAGTAAACATTATTGGGTATAAAAAGCGGATTGGATTTAGCTTATGACGACGAAGGCTCAATAGTGGAAAGAAGAAATCGAAACCAACAAGGTGGTGAAAAGTCTCAAAATAATGGTGAAGAGGTGGAGGTGGCCAGCCTAAAATGGGCCCCACCCCATCAATGATTGTTTGTGGGTGGAATTGTAGAGGTGTGGGAGGGCCCTCTACAATTTCCCAACTAAAGGAGATAATGAAACTCCACTTCCTTGGCCTTTTATTTTTATGTTTATGCGAAACAGAAATGAAAAATAAATTCATTCATATGGTGTGTAGAAGTGAAAGATGTCAACTTGTTAACCTGGTGAGCAATTGTGGTGGTCTGTTTTCTCCAGATTTTAGAACAACTTTGGTGGATCAGACTCTAACAACAGATGCGACAACTCAGACTCGAGTAGGACCATTAGCAATAGTGGTCGATCTTTAGACCGATTTTGAACAACTGGGGCTCTTGGATGC
The DNA here is from genome assembly GCA_016081115.2 of Rehmannia glutinosa. Classification (NCBI taxonomy): domain Eukaryota; kingdom Viridiplantae; phylum Streptophyta; class Magnoliopsida; order Lamiales; family Orobanchaceae; genus Rehmannia; species Rehmannia glutinosa. The sequence goes on along the minus strand of JABTTQ020001697.1, from coordinate 135,347 downwards.
GTGACTAGAAATGACAATGGTATGTTGGTTCAAGTGTGGGCTACTTCAGGGACTCTTTTCGTGATCCGATGGGAAGATCTACTTGGTATCCAATATACTTGATGTGTGGTATGAAGAGAAAAGCTCAAGTGTTCTTGCTTTCAAATCGATGATGAGGATTTTATCTCAAAACTTAATTCTGAATCTCCTTTTGAATTGAGTGGAGAGAAAATATCTGAATACATCTACTACTTTGGTTTGTGTTCGAGCTTCGTGTGTTTGCTATCCAAGACTTGCAAAGTTATGTCTCTTTGTAATAAATTAGCTTGGCTTGTTGAGGATATTTGTGTTGATTTGAATTGATTTGATCAATTCCCCGCATGGCTTAGTTGTTAGCTTTGTCGGCCCTTAGCCAGTTGGCTACGTTTGTAATTGTATTCGTAGATAATCACATTTTGAGAAAATTATTTTCCTAGCAGAAAATCATTTGAAAAAAAAAAGAAAAACCAACAGACTTAATGGGGTCCACGAGGGGGACCATTGAGGCATTGAGGAATAAGATCTCCTATTCTACTTCCTGTTCTACTCTATTGCATGCTCGACAGTCGACACATTGCTCTCAAGCATTGTAGTTCCATCACATACGAAATAAGTGCCGACCCACGCAAGTGAACGAGGAAGCTTACCATTCCGCCGTTAATAAAAAATCAACAATACATGTTTATCTTATAAACACATGTCCATCAATCATCATCCAATACAGGAAGTGGTACACAAAAAGTGGAACAATAAATATGTTCCCGACCATTGATACACTAGTCGTGGTATGTGGGCATGGGTCATGACTTGGCAGTTGGCACAAAAAAAATGAAATAAAAAATGAAAATTCGTATGTCACTGTATTATCCATGCCACACTAGGTGTAGTAGACTTGATATACGGATGAATGACAAATATCACACTTCTTATATATATGAATAAAAAGTGTTTCATTTATAAAAAATTTGGCATTTGCATGGTGGACCTATACCAGGCGTAGCATCTAGAAAACCCCCACCATCCCACCCTTCCCGCCGAGTCATTCTACAATCATATTTGAGGATATTATCAAAAACGAAAATATATTTTTACAATGAGTTTTCTTGATGTTGATTTCTTTCTGCAAGTAACTTAAAATTATATTAAATATTTATAGAAATGTAGTGTATTATCAATTTAATAGAAGTGTAAGATAAAAAAAATATACTTCTCTAAAATTATTTAGAGAAATACGTTATTCTAAATATCTATTTAAAAAAATATTAAATAATAAACAACTAAATAAAAGCCATCTTAAAAATATTTCCAATCATACCATCATTTTCTCTGAATCCAAGTGCCGGTCCAGTCCATCCAAGAATTTCCACCTTGGAGCGGCCCATCCAACAAGCACCATCGATCTCAAGTACAAATTTCAGTGAGCAGACTTGGCCCAATTTTGACCCGCTTAAAAACTTGAAAAAAACGTTCAAGATTATTATATCTCAAGCACCATCTGATTTGATTGGGGTTGTAGTTTCAAAGGCCGTCGGAGTTAAAGAGCCTGCTTATTATACTAGAGATGATGAGGCTGGAGAATTTGATGACAAGGAGGATGGAGATTGATGATGATTAGTTGTTCGAGTCTTGATTAGTGGATTGTACTTGATGATTATGAACATTTTGTTATGTTGTGTGTGTGTGTGTGTGGTGATAGGTGTTTTGTTGTTGGTTGTTTTGTTTCGATGTTTTATGATGAACTTAATGGACATTTTTTAAATAAGTGAAAATGTATAAAAAGAAAGAAAAAAAGTCCTGATCACAAGCTGCTGATCAGGTAGCAAAGGAAAAATAATGTCAAACTTCCCAAAAAAATGAACTAACAAAAATAATTTAACGACACAATTTAAATGAAGGGCGCTTATTTCTGGAGGATTTTTGAATGATATTGTCATTTGTTTTCTCAGCACGTGCTCTAGTATCGCCTAGATAGTCTGATGTATCCCGTGGAATGTCGGCCCAAGATCCCCGAGCCGCAATTGCCATAGTCTTCATAGCTTCTGAGGAATCACATGAGTGAAAGAGAAGTGGAGTAGTTGAAGAGTCGCCTACTTTGGTTTTTAAAGCTTCTATTTGGTCTGCATCAACTTGAAAATGAAAATTAAGAGGATAGCTGGATGTTGGAGATGTTGAAGCATGAGCTGAAGCCAAAGTCGTTTCATCACACTCTTTTAGATTTAAACTTGAATCAACAACATGAGAATAAACCACAATAGCTAGTGAATTATCTTGTGTCGTTGGTAGACCCGGACTGCAATCTTTTTCGTTGTCCATCTGAACTACTCGCGGTTGGACCGAGCAAAAGGTTTCCCGAAGAGAGATTGGTCCTCAACACTAGGTTGGTCTTCCTTGGCATAGTCCGCCCACCGTTTACTGACAGTAACCTTTGCAATATCAAGATTATCCTCGTCCATCCCATCGAGAATGACAAACTGATTAGAAGAAGCAGGAATAGTTGAATTAGCCCCTGGTGGAGAATGAGCCAATTCAACAACCTTCTGAACCACAACATCTGATCGAGCTTGGACAGTCTCATCCGAACCCGAGAGATCCAAGACAGGCTTCTTGGGTTGCATACCAGCTACATGACGAGGGGGCTTGGGATTCCGAGAGCGGCTGCGACCCCTAATAGTCGATGGCCCATCTGAAACTTTCCGGCAGGAGGCTACCAAATGGCCAATGATTTGACAATGATGACAAAAATCCGGGAGACGTTCGTAATGGAAGAAAATGAATCCTGAATGATCCGTTCGTTCAATCATCATCTTTTCGGGTAAATTAGTACTCAAGTCAACATCGACGAGGACCCGTGCAAAATGTCCCATGGAACCGTTCAACGTTATATCATCAATTTTGATAGGTGAACCAATGGCTCGGGCAATCCCCATCAACACCTCGGGATGCCAGTACTCCCAACTTAATCCAAATATTCGCACCCAAATTTGTGCTATCAAAGTATTAGTATTATCAGGATCAAAATCCGGTGTCGAAGGCTGTAAGCGCAAGGAACCTGGGGACAAGGACCATAATCGTTTACGCCAAACAACATCACGATCCGTGAGCTTATCAAAGTGAATATTATAATACCCTTTGCCAAGAGAAATAATTCGAAAAGGAGAATTAAGACGCCAAAGAGCTTTCAATTTATCATGCAACTGAGGAAGAGTCAGTGGCTTACAACCTTTGACGTAAAGGGTGCGTCCAATCAACGATTGTTCACATAATTGACGTCTAGAGTCATAGATTTCGTCACTAATATGTAAGGAATAGTGGTTACCTTTCTTCGTAAGCATAAGCGGAGAACTGACCGCGACATCATGCATGGAAGCCACAATATTCGATTTTTGTTTTAGCATACCGTTGTAAGACGGTGCATCAGTAGACGATAAAATTTGGGCAGTAGGAAGACTTGATTCAGGAATCCTAGTCGTTGAAATATGGGCGAAAACCCTAGTCGGGGAGGAAACCCTAATTGAACCATGAGGGTGTGCAGATAGAGATGAAACAGATTTCATAGCCTGAGAGTCTCCGGCGTGCGAGTGTGTGGGAAGAGTAGGGGTCAGAATTGTTGAAAGTACCGCCGGACATGACAAGGGCGGCGATTGTAGCAAAGGTGGAAAAGAAATTTCAGGAAAGAGAGCATTGTCCAATTCAGCCATGGACACAATCAAAGATTAACCCCGGCGGGATTGACACGCAGCGGCGAAAAAGAGAGGGACTAGGGTTTTTCCCATGTGGAGATGAAGCCGCTTGCCGAGAGCGACTCAGATTTGGATGAAACCCTAACTTGCGTCGCCCACTTCTCCTATTTTTCCTATAATTCATGTATTTGTGACAAGTTTTAGATTTTCGATGAACTTAATGAACATTTGCTTTGGTAGTTGTTTTGCTCTTATGAATCGCCATTCGCCATGAAATAAAACAAGTTATAACATTATATTTGCTTATTTGTAGTCTAAAAACAAAATTTATGTATTTTTTAAGTGTTTTTATTATTTTTTCACCTCATGTACGAATGACGCGCCTCTCGCCTAGAGCCTTTAACAACTATGGTTCAGGGGTATTTTTTTGTAATAATCCCTAACATTATCTATTAGCATTATGCCCATGAATCTAACATTGAAAGGAATGGATTCACACACCTGCTTCTTTAATGCAAGCACAAATTGAGCACTCAAATATTTACCAGTGCTATGGTTCCTATGATTACTAAATAACAATCATATTAGCAAATGCAGTGATTTACTATTTGTAATTATTAAGCTAAAACTCGGGTAGTTTTTGTAATTATCTTATGTTGTTCTTGTTTTTGTGTTCTTTCAGGAAGTTGAAAAAGAAAGCAGTCACTGGAAAGGTTTAGGGTGCTATTGGATGTGAACAAAATTCCATTTTCGTTCCGCTAGAGAATTTTTTTTAACCAAACATGCGATTGTTTATGAAAAATTTCAGAAAATATATTATTCTCTTACTTTCACTTTTTCTCATTTTTGTTCTTATCAATCACATCTACACTTTTTTTCACAAAAAACTAATTATTATTACACATTCTCCGACAAATTTCAGTATTCACCCACTCACATATTTCTAATTAACAATCATATCCAATCATTATTTTACTATTTTTAAATCAAATCAACTTTCATCATTACTTTTTCATCTCATATCCAATTACATTATCAAAATTTATCTTTTTTCTTCCAAAAACCTTTTTCATCACTATTCTCTAGCAAAATGAAAATTTTCAAAATGAAAGCATATCCAATCGCGCTCTTATTCTTCTAATTGAGATCCCAAAAATCTAAAGTAGAAGTGAAGAGACAAATTTAAGATTAGTTATATTTAACTCTTACATCACATTGAAATTCTTCTGTACATGTTACTTTTATTGTGTAATATTAGATTCTTGGCCTTTTGTCACCAACCATTAAAACATTCAGCTCAAAGAAACATTCTTTCTTCACAAAACAAACTTTATGTAAATAACAGGTTAGACGAAAATTAAGTCCTGTAAAAGAAATACGGGATAATTACAAAAACACCCCTGAGATTTGGTTTAATTACAAAAAAAAACCAAACATGTTTCAAAATTACAAAAAACAACTTTAGGTTTCGTTTTGTCTTAAATTTAAGGGGGGTAATTGTAATATTTTTATAAAAGTCAAAAGTTTTTTTAAATATTTTCGAAAATCACAGGGAAAAATGTAAGCCGGAATCAAACCTCAAGAGTTTTTTTGTAATTTTCAAAGAACTTTGGGTTTTTTTTGTAATTAGCCCAAACCTTAGGGGTGTTTTTGTAATTATCCCAAAGAAATACCAATAAAATTAGAACCTAGACGAATTTCCCTATTGTATGAGATGATGCCATGCAATTTATTTTTGGATAATTGCTTCATTGTTCACTTTTACATGAAGCATTACACCACATTCTCTACTGTATTCCGTCTAGTTAGATGAATGTCATGTGTACGATAATGACATTATTTTATACACATGGCATTTACTTAGTAGATTGGAACACTAGACGAAATATCGTAGAAATAAAAGATCTCGTATGTCTCCATCACCACCACCACTAACGACTTGTTGTCGAGCTCAACGTCGCACGAGCCGATCGTGGGACCCACCTCAGACGGCCGGCCGTTCGGCCCGTGCAGACAAGAATCGCCAACGCCACGACAATGAGCACCAATACAACGGCTAATCCGCCGAAGAGGTAAGAAATTGGAGAGTTCCATTTCCAAATTGTGGATGAAGTTTTAGAAAGTGTCATTAGTTTTTTTTTCCTAAAGTGTTTCTTGAAATTGTAGGTTGTTGGGTTGATATTTATATGGACTTATGTAGGTGCAATTTGGGTTGTAACAGTGCCTTTAAAAATTAAACAGTAGAACAAAGTGGGCTCTAAAGGGAACATTCCTTATTGTACTTGGTAGATTCTTGAGAAATTACTTGTAAATTAAGCAGAATTGTGCAAAGTGCTTATAAAGTTTTTCAAGTCAATAATCTCTGCAGTGATACATAATTTATGGTTTTTTGGCATTTAAAAATTTGATGGCTCAAATTAGATTTGTATATGAGAGCCTATACACTTGAAATAACCACATGAGATTATTTTTTCATTTTTCGTCTATAACATTTAATTAACTCGTTTTTGCAATCCCGTCCCTCTAATAAGACGAGATTATTTTTTTCATTTTCTTATATTTTTAGCGCAATAATACCATGCAATAAATTCGGCGTTGTCAAAATTGGATAGGCGTCGCCTAGACGCCCCTAAGCCGACACAATTTTGTCCAACTCGATGAAATAATTATCTCGGCCAACTAAATTGGACCTAGGCGCTCAAATAGATTAAAGTAAAAAAAAATAGTATTGTTCTTAGGCCGTCGCCGCCACCAAACTAGTAGTAGCGATTTCTGCAATCTTGAATTAATTTCGATATTTCAACTTTATTTGTACAAAACCATTTCTTTCGAGGACTGATATAATGCAAATATATGTCATAACCTTGTGCGTACGTACGTGTTAAGTGATTAACAACTTGATTTAACCAAGTAAATCAGTACCTGAAGGTTCCCTTTGGGGTCAAACTTCGGGTATTTTTATATGAGTGACCTGAAACACGAACACACGTTAGGTTAGTTGGGATGACTCCCAACTAAGGCCCTCCAATGCTTCAATTTATGGGCTTTTATAAAGGTAAAGTGGTAAAATCACTTTATTAGTTTATCACAATTTATTTTTCAACTTTAATTGGCTTGAAACATATTTTTCCGGACTTCACAAGTGCAAAGTTGAAATGTTCTAATATTTATTACACATAGTGCTAACCACATGGGTTAGATCAAATTAATCCTCCGTCGGAATATCCTATAAAGATTATTTATGTCCACCAAATAAAATGCTGTAAACAGGAAAAAGGGTCCCTTTTTTTATATATAAAAGTTTTAAAAAAAGAACTAAAATAAATCCCTGTAACAAAACAAAATCCCATGTCATCATTGTATATCTTTCCATGGATGGATGAGCCGCCGCGTCCACCTACACAATGAAAAACAAATAGAAAAGCATTGTTTAGTTTCATTTTAAAGCAATATCTTTTTAGTACAATAAATTAATTGTTGTCAGTTTGAATCTATATATATATATATATATATATATATATATAAAATAACCAAGTCACTTATAAATAGTAAAAAAAAAATTTCCGGCCTAAAACACTCTACTTAAAATAGTAAAACACATTTTGAGTATTTAATTAAAAGAATGTAACAAATAATAGGAAAGTAATTATAAGAAAATGAAATCAACATGTTTTCTGGATTAAATTGTATATTATATGGTAACTATCGAATTAGGACAAATGGTAAGTAAATTGGTAGAATTGCTATGTGTGCACAAAGATTATAATCAAGTTATTTTAGGTAATGAATTTAACAATATTTTTTGGTCAAGACAATTTATTATGGTAAATTTAAATATATACCTTTCCAACTATAAGAAAATAAAATCAACACATTTTCTGCATCTAATTGTGTAAATGGTAATCATTGAAGAGGACGAATGGTAAGTAAATTGGTTGAAATTGTTGTGCGGGCACATATATTACAATCAAGTTATTTTTGGTATTATATTATTAATTAAGTCTCTTTTGGTCAAGATAATTTATTATGGTAAATTTCATATATATTTCAATTTTAAACATTGATCTAATTGAATTTGTATATATGAATATAAATATCACTTATATACATAAACATTCCAAAAAACAATATTGGTATAATTGGCAATTATCAAACATCGTTTGGTGATTATATCAATAAAAATAGTTTAATATAAATTAATCTATAATCCAGGCCAAATTTTATGTAATCATATTACTTATATATGTAAACATTCCCATCATATATGATACAAATCTTGATTTAAAAAAAAACTATCCGAAACTTTTGGCAGTCATCACATAATAATGTAAAAAATATTTGCAAAGTAATTACAAGAAAATAAAATCTGCAAATAATGTAACATCACGTTGCCAAATAAAAAACACTTTTCTTGATTAATCTTATTATATCACCTATAAATACGAGTTGTAATTGAAGTCATTTATTTTTATCTGCATTCGAAAACCTCTGTCCATCTTTCTCTGCAATTCAAGGGCAAAATTGTTTTTTTGGTCCGTTAAGTTGATTCAATTTCGCTTTTAGTCTTTTAATTTTTATGGGTTGCGTTTGGCAAATACTAACTTTTCTAAACCTGCACATTTAGTCCGATTTCAAAATTTCGGGGATATCTTATCCCTAAAATGCTGAGTTGGGCCAATTTTCAATGAAATGACTATTTTGCCCCCTTTTTTTGGAGGGAAACCTTGGGCATGTGCACATCACATGACTTGTTTAATATCTCAATTAAATCAAATAACAAAAATAAATATAAGATTAAGTTGAAGTAAAGAAAAAATATGAACATTAAAAAAAAGAAAACCAAAAAAATTGTATTTACAATTTTCAACTATATATAAAAATTAAAAAAATAGAAAACAAAAAAATGCATATATATATATATATATAATTTTCAACTCTAAATTATAATTAATGTAAACATAGAAAAATAATAATAAATTAAATAATAAAAATAAAAAAATATAAATTAAATAAAATAAAATAGTCGATCATATATTTTTATATTTTTCAACATTAAATAAAAATTAAATAAAAATAGAAAACAAAAATAAAAGAAATTTATTTTCTTTTTTTTCGGTTTTTCGTTTTTATTTATAGTAGAAAATTGTAAATATATATATTTTTTCCTGTTTCATTGCTTTCTATCTTTTCTTTAATTTTAATTTACAGTAGAAAATTGTAAGTCAATATTTTTTCTGTTTTTTTTTGTTTTCTATTATTCTTTAATTTTGATTTACGGTTGAAAATTATAGATATATATGTGCTTTTTGTTTTTCTAATTTTTTTATTTATATATATAGTTCAAAATTGTAAATACATATTTTTCTATTTTTTTCATTTTATTTTTTTAAATTTTATTTATAGATGAAAATTATAAATATATGTTCATATTATTTTCTTTAAATTAAATTAAACAAAATTTGTCAAACATATATTTTATATTTTTGAATTTTAAATAAAAATTAAGGAAAACTAGAAAAAACAAAAAAAGTACATTATTTTCTTTTTCTTTTGGTTTTTCCCAAGGTTTCCTTAAAAAAAATGGGCAAAATAGTCATTTCATTGAAAATTGGCCCAATTCAGCATTTTAGGGATAAGATATCCCCGAAATTTTGAAATCGGGTTAAATGTGCAGGTTTAGAAAAGTTAGTGTTTGCCAAACGCAACCCATAAAAATTAAAGGACTAAAAGCGAAATCGAGCCAATTTTGCGGACCAAAAAAGCTATTTTGCCCAATTCAAGCAATATGACACCAATGCTCATACTCATATTAGTATGATCAAGCATCTATGGATATGAAATTATGTCAGGTGTGTTTCTTTGAGAAGCAGACGTACAATGACCAAACCAATATTGACAGCTTGGAGTACGTTTTTCATGATGCTAAGGTTTATAATTTTTTTTGTCATTACAATATTTAAATTCATTATATAATTACCTTAAATTTCATAATGCAGGACTATTAAATCTATGAGACTGTAAGAATATACAATATAAGAGTAAGCTTATTGAAGGCAACGTTTATGCCACAAAGGACTTCGTCGTAGCTAATTAATAACACTGACAAATACAAGACGACGAGTACAAGATACAAGATGTTGAATGTGTCAATGAGACTATGCTATTTATTATGCAACAATAGTTTTGTTTTTTACATTTTAAAATTATAATATAAAGTGTAAACTGAGCAATAATTTTACAACTGGATATTTGTTCCAACAACAATTGCTTACCTCTCTTCATATATCCGTTGCATCAATGTATTCTCTAACATAAGTTCTAACTGCAAAATAAACAACCCATATAAAAATTTGTCGGAATCCGACGATTTAGAGCTAACTTATAAAACTTGGTTAAAGCAAAATAATAGAATAATTTATCTTTCTTATTGTGTTTTGTTTGTTCTTGGTGCACAAACATATTACCTGTACAATTATCACAACTTCTTCAATTAGAAAATAGAAGAAAAAAATTACATAATTTGCTGAATAATCTGATTATTTCAATGTGAAAAAAATACCAAATGTAAATTATAAAATGGTGTTACACAATACTAAAATTTAAATAGGAAGAAAAATTATCAATGTAATGAAATTAAATTTTAATTTCATGATTTCAAAAATGAGGCATAATTTTCTAATTTATGTAGATCTATTTCATGAAATCAGTTTAATTTAACTCCGTCTACAAATTCAAACATTACACTTAATTTACCTCCAGCAAGGGTTATGCAAGGTAGAAAGAATCACGATGAGAATCACATCCTACAATCCAAAAAAAAAACAAAACGTGAATAAAAATAAATTTACAAGCATAATAAAATTATTTATAATAACAAAAAATCGAATTGCCTTAAAACTGAGATGTTAGCCTGACGGAGCCGTACATGGTCCAATATGGATCTTGGATATTTTATAATGTTCTACATTATATATTTGGTCCAAATTTCTGGAATATTAAATGAACACAAAAAAAATCTTTGAATACAAAACCAAAAATTAAAACCTCTTTTGAGGTCGGAAAATAAATTCTGGTGAAATTTAGGGTTTGAGATAGCAGCTGAAGTGAGAATTTTGTTTGAGATGAGTAAAATAACGTCTAAAATAAGGGTTTGATATAGCGTCTGAAATAGGGTCAACGGTTGACAGAAAAATTGTATCGGCGTGAGCGTTTGAACCAAAGATTGAGAGAATTAATGAGTTTTAGATGTAGAGAGAAAAGTAGGCGTAATTGAGAAACCCTAATGTAGGTGTAATTTTTTATTTATTTAAGGTACTCCATCCATCCCAAATATATAGTTCAGTTTAATAAGAAAAATATTGAAATCTATTTTACTTGATTTACTTTTATTTAATGAATAGTGTAGGTTATAAAATGCATATTAAATAGAGTTATAATAATAAAAATAGAAAAAGTACTATTAAATATAGAAATTGGACTATATATTTGAAATATCTCAAAAAAAAATAATTACGAACTATATATTTAGGACGGAAAGTATATTTTTAATCAGATCTTAATCCCTCATTTCCGCCTACGTGTCTCAAGCTTGTGAAATATAGTACATGTGTGATGCAAATCGTATACTTCATTGCAATATCAGAATTTTAGAATCATTTTTTTTTAACTTAATAGATAGTTGGACCTTCATCTAAGTTGGCTAGGTAATGGGTCTAAAAGTTAGACAATTGGGTCGTTTAAAAGTTTTATAATCTTAATATAACTCATATTAATTAATATATGGGTTTCATAATCGGAAATTAAAAATCTAGATATTAACTCACATACAATCTTAAAAATCGTGGTTAAATAAAAACTAATATAATAATTGAACAAAATTATTCAAAGATAGAAAATATATCATATGAAAAAACAGGGAAAAAGAATCATTCAATTATTCTATCAAACCATTTTCTGAAATATTCTCATTGGTTCTCCTATATGGATGTGTTGACACTGCTCATATTCATTATCAACGATTTATTTTTTTATAAAAAATCATCAGATAAAAAATTAGCTTTCAATCTAAAAAAAATGACCCTGATATTATTGGCTCTTATCAAAGACTTAAATATGACAAAGACATAGTGGACTATGAAACTCTACCTTAGCAGAAGCCAACATCCAACGACAAAATACAAGTACGCGGTTTGGAGTGCATTTTCCCCAATGCTGAGGATAATAATATACCTATATGTTTATTTATATGAATGCAATATTAATCAATTAGCTAATGCTAATTTTGACCTTAAATATCTCATTGTAGGGGGACCGAATACATCAGAAACACATGTCAAACAATATAGGAAGCAACTAACTGAATGACGTTTCAATACAGCATATATGTAACATGATATAGAAATATATAGATATATTATAGAGTTTTATATTACATATAGATTGTATATATGCATTCAATTTATATAATTGAATACAACACAATCCGTGCATCACACCGGTCAAAATTAGCATGTATTTATTTCATATAACCCAACACATTACATCCCGTGCATCGCACGGGTCAAAAACTAGTTTTTTTATTATAAGCTTTATATATATATATAAAAAAAGAAAAAGATGAATACAATGGACCGAAAATTTCTTGAGAAAAATTACATTATATGCTCTTCAATCAATTTTATATTTCTGGGAAATTAATCTTGGAGAGCGTATTTCTGTTAGAGCTGGACAAACAAGGACAATTTCAAATCCTGATGAAATATACCATTAGACGTTTGCTGACTGTGAAAGAAGAAAGGGATGAGAATTGTGGGCTTGTCGTTCCTGGCCAAGATATATAACTAGTGTTCTAAAAAGTCATAGACGCAAGACAACCGATAGACTGGGGCTTAACGCTTAGACGAGATCTGGGTGGGTTTAGGAGAAACCTAATCGGAAGAAAAACATAGGCAGTTAAGGGGAGCTTAACGTCTAGGCATGACTAGATGGAGATTTTTAAAACAATGTATTAACTACAATTTTAAGTGTTGCCTAGTGTCAGCCACGTTTTTTTTAAGGGGTATATTAAGGAGAGAACACACACTTATATGAGACTGATTCCAGACTAATTATCGGAAAGTACAAATTTGTAGCACTGAAACACGATATTGAGTTGCGTTAAAAGTTGGGAAAAATCTGCCAATTGTGTTTTATTTTTTACTTCAATATTATTTGTTTGAGGAATTTTATTTCAATATCGTCAAAACATGTTAAATGTATATTAATTATGGTTTCATTAACTAGGTCAAAACTTACATAAATTTTAGTGGAAATAGGACAAAATAGCCATTTACAAAATGTAAAGATTAAAAATAGCCATCTTATGTAGACACATCTTTTTTAGCCATTTTGGGGTGTAAAATGCCATTCATACCTTTCTAGCATGTTTATTTAATATTTGGATTATTTCTCTCTCTTTCACCTATCTCTATGTATCTCTTACTCTTTCTTTCAAACTTTTTTAAAAATATCGAACTTGTATTTTTTGTTTTTAAATATGCAATATGTGTGTTGAATTATAGATATCGAAAAGAGGATTAATTTGTTATATTATACATGCAAAACGAATTTAAAACGAAAAAGTAATTATGTGAATTCAAAGTTTTTTGGAAAAAAAAATTGGGTTATAATAAGTGAGAGAACTGGATCTTTAACTCGATGTCGAGTCACAGTAACTCGATGCCAAGTCACAGGGACGTGTGTTTTTGTGCATTTAAATTAACACAAGGGCAAGAGTTTTTCACACCCCAAAATGGCTAAAAAAGATGTGTTTGAAAAATATGGCTAAAAACATCTTGGTTTGATGAGAATGGCTAAAAAAAAAAAAAAGAATGTAAATTTTAAATCAACATTAACAAATATCTTCTGGAAAACAAATTCACACTTTCCTATTTTTCACATATATACCCATCCTCCAATATATTTTTCCAACATATTTTTATACCATGGGCCCAAGTTCTGGCCCATCACTCGATTCCTCTGTTTCCTCTGATTTTCGGACCTTTTGGTCTCTCATGACTCTTAATTCCATCTCCATTTTTATACAATAGCTACCAAACAAGTTGACCTTATTTTTCAACATCGTTTTCCATTCTCATGTTAAAAATAAATAAAGGAGACTCAAGTCAATTATACTCAACTTTCATGAGGACCGCCAACATTTAAAATATTAACAGAAGAGTTATTGGAGAATTTAATTTGACAAAAATAATACAATTGTCTTCCACTGAAGAAGTTGGTGAGAAAATTGCATCTTCCTTTTAGACTAATTGGGCACAACATTACCATTAATACACATTTTTTCACTAGCTTTTCAGTTTGAAACCAGTTTCATATTCAAACTACTCGATTATTTTCTAACATGTCCGAGACGCCACAGAATTTCCTCAACCTAATTTCCACAAACAAAGACCTGATCAGCAGCAGAAGTCAGTTTCACTAATCCATTCCGTCCTCCTTAATTAAATTATAATTATATTTATTCTTTCTTAATGTCCTTGGGCTTCACCTCTGTTCCATTATATTTTTTTTTAATTATAGTCGATTAGTTGGATTTTGTTGTTGTTAAACTAATATGACTGGGGTGGGCTAGTGAAAAGGTTATGTTCGCTTTGGCTTGACCTCATAGTTTTGTCTTAAAAAAAAAACACATTAAGAGTTTGACCCTCACTTATAAATCACACTCGCGTGCTCAAGCAATGTATTCTCAACACTCAGATATAACTCTTATAGATGGGCTCTAGATGGAAGTTATCAAGAACTCCCGCAATTACACTACCTTGATGTTGGAATCCTGCAAACCAAACTGTTAGAAGGGGGCCGAAAAAATTTTCGGCAAAATTCCTCTGATGCTTAAGTCAGGCTAGACATTATTCAAAGTAGAGGAATACAAAAGCGTATAATAACAATGTGAATGTTAAGTAGAAATGAATCTTGCTACATAGGTATATTTATACACGAAAATAAGATGAGAGAGAGAGAGAGAGAGAGAGAGAGAGAGAGAGAGAGAGAGAGAGAGAATCTATTAAGGATTCAATTACTTTATTTATTACACTGAATTTAGGTAAGACATATCCCAAAGATCTCACGTACTTATCTCATAAGATCCACCAAGTTCAAGAGGATCTTCTCGACAGACCGACACTAATCAATCACAAGCTCAGTCAACCATCACAACTGTATAATTCGGTCAATAATTGTCATAATCGAACTATTCTTTAAGTGCTGACATATAAATGATTGAGAAATATATATTGTCTCCATTATTCCAGAGCTTCAAGGATTTCTACTATTTCGATCATATTATACAACTCGACCTATTAAACATGAAAGCCTTAACTTGGACCTTGTCAAATGTTAAATTAGGTTAGCTCGGCCCATTAACCATGATTTCATATGGTTTGGGCCTCATCACTTACTCCAGTTTTTTATTCTACTTTGTATTCTATTTTTATTTGACAAAATAAATTATTATCTTAAATCATTTGGTGCGAACATGCTATACATGTATAAACCAAATATATATAACCATAGCACGTACGCAAATCATATATTGCACCTATTAGTGTTACTGGGATATTTTCATTTTCATTTTTTCTTTCCATCCACAAATGACTTTTGGTCATGTGTGAAATGTCAGTACTCATCATACATTTATGTATATATTATGTAAGTATTAAATATGTTTATAATCATATTATAAAATGAAATATTAACATCATCATATAGAAATTAATTAATTTAATTAAAAAAACTTAAAGACATTGAATGCAATATGTAAATATTGTCCAAGTAAAAATGCTTGCAAATATATGGAATACACATTGTACACCAGAAGCTGGAGGAGGAAAAATAATAATATACTAAATAAAGAAATAAATTAAAAATAAAGTAATAACTTGAAACCAAACAAAATTTCAATTGTATATGAAAAAACGTTTTTTTTCTTCTTCATGCTTCCTGCTAATTGCTCAAACTATATAATATATAAATATATTCACATTTTATTTTATATGTTATATAAAAATTAAAAAAATCCGAAGGACACCAAAGACGTCACAAACTACAAATTTTCCTGTAAAAATATACAACTATTTAACCTATCTAAATTCTATAAATTAAACTAGCTAGGTAGCAAAAACCATATGCATATATAAATTGAGCTAATATTTGGCTTAATTGCAGTTTTGGTCCTATAAATATAAGGAGGTGACATATTTAGTCTTGTAATTATTATGTGTAGCAATTTTGGTTCTGTATATATTAAAAATTGGTATACTTGGTCCACTAAGTATGCTATGTAGCAATGTTGGTCTCGCAATTTTTTATATTTTTTCAATTTTGGTCCCATAAGTTCTGAGTTCGTGCAATTTTGGTCCTCAAATGATGAAATATGATTTACCTATTTGAGACCAAAATTGCACAAAAATAAAACGTATTGGACCCAAATTCCACGAAAAAAAGTTTAGGAGACCAAAATTGCTACATAACATACTTACAGGACTAAATATGCCACCACTTTGAATTTACAAGACCAAAATTACTACATAAGATACTTACATGTCCGAAATTGCAATTAAGCCCTAATATTTTACTAATAAAAAAATAGAAAAAGAAACAAAAAAAACTCAAACTTCTGCAACCCGCCTCGCGGCGGCGATTGGTTTCGCGAGATGGGTCGGGTTAGTTTCTCCGGCCATAATCACCACTATTCTGCTCTCCATTTCTGCTTGTAAAGCGTGCACCTGCTTTTCCGGCTTCTCATCGTCCGATGACTCAGATGAATTTCTATATGAGCAGGCCAATATTACTAATGCCAGAGCTATTACTCCCAACGCCAGAGCTAGACCGCCGAAGAGATACGGGATCGGCGAACTCCACCGCTGAAATCCGCCGCCAGCGGCGGCGTGGGTGGTGGTGGTCGGGTGTACAACTTTTGGCTTCATCTCTTTCTCTATATAAATTTCTTGTCAATTTTATGGTGGGAAGGGATGGTGTGGGTATATTTATATATATGAGGTGGGAGATGAATTAAAGGAGTACATATTTAAACAGTGCATGGATTAATTAATTAATTAGGATAATGGGGATTTAATTTTAATTTAATTTATTGTATTTGTGTTACAGAAGTGAACTAGAACTTAAAAAGTGGGGATTCTTTCATTGGCTTTATTGCATGATTCTTAGTGGATTGATTTCCTTGCAAGTCTTTTTGTTTAATAGGTTTCCATATTTACCCTTTTTATACTTCAAGGCATTGCCATTGTAAAATATATCCATATATATATATATATATATATATGGGGGCTAAGAAGGGGCCCTTGCCCTATAGATTTGGTCTATAGATCATGTCCACTCCATAAGGATCATGCATGCATGTATTTTATATAGTTGGAACATCTAAAGCTATTTGACACGGATTAACTGATTGTTAGTTAGATCTCTCACATATTTTCATCATTGTAATAGTAGTATAAAACCATGTACAAGCTTCAATCATAATTCAGTTTTACACAGCATAATTCATAATGGAGTTCTTCATACTTTCTCCCAGTGTTTTAAATACCGTACCGGTGATCAAACCGGCTAAGCCACCGGTATGCGGTTCAACCGGTCGGACCGGTTCAACCGCCGGTTTTACCGGTTTTAATAAAAAATATTTATTTGAAATTATATTATATAAAATATGAATATGATTTATTAATATAGAAGGGAAAATTGTATATGTTTAGTTAAAACGAAAAAATGTATATATTTAGCTCGAAAATGACATAAATATATTAAATATTAAGTTTATAAATTCTATTTTTATAAAAAAAGTGAAAAAATACAAAAACTAAAAAAAAAAAAGCAAATTCCGGTTCAACCGGTTTTAGGCCGGTATGGCCGGTATTGACCGGTATTGACCGGTTTAACCGTTAAAACGGTATTAGGACCTTACCGTACCGGTCCGACCACCGATCCCGTATAACCTAGGTTGAACAGAAGCCGTCTGATGCGATATTTTGAACAGTGCTTTCTCCTGGTTACAAATATGGTATCTAGAGCCATCAAATTTTTTTTCAATGTCTTCTTCTTTTTCTTCCTCGATTTCTCTTCCCACCTTCACCACTCTCACGATTCGATTGGACAGAAACAATTACAATTTCTGGCGCACTCAAGTTTTATCTACAGTCTATGCTCATGGATTTGAGGAATATTTGCTGGGAACTTCTGCACCTCTAGCTCAATTTCTCGAATCACCTTCCAGATGTTCTTCTTCTGAGTCCCCTATCCTACTGAATCTTGAATATCTTCAATGGCGTCGCAGAGATCAATATCTTTTCATCTGGTTACTTGCATCAATTTCCGAATCCATGCTCGGACATGTAAGTCGGTGTTCTTCGGCTGCTGCCTTATGGAATTCTCTAGATCAGCAGTTTCGATCGCAATCCAAGGCCAGAATCACGCACATGCGTCTACATCTTCAAACACAGAAAAAGGGAGATCTTAGTGTTAAATAGTACATTCTGAAAATGCGAACCATAACTGATGTTATTCTTGCAGCAGGTCAACAATTGAATGATGATGATCTGATTTTGTATATACTTGGAGGTTTTGGATCCGATTATGAGTCTGTTATTGTAAATTTGACCTCAAAATTCGATGACCTATCTCTAGCTGACGTTCAGTTTGCATTACAGACGCATGAAATGCGTTTACAACAATAATTTGGAGGTATTTCTACTGCTCATGTGATTACTCCAGTTGCAAATTATGTTGCTCAAAATTCTTCCTCTCATGATACTCGAGGTGGTTTTCGTGGAAATTACCGTGGTCGAGGACATGGTGGTCGAAATGGTAGAGGTGGATCTAGGATTGTTTGTCAACTGTGTGGTAAAACAAATCATCTTGCAACAAAGTGCTTTAAACGCTTTGATGTAAACTTTCAGGGTTTGCAATCTCTCAATCAGGCTCAGGCACATTTGGTCTCTCATGAAGCTTCCTTTGTCTATCCTTCTGCTGCTCCTTCAGTGTATACAGTTAACAATGCCGGTTTTGCTCATTCCAATCCACCTCCATCATCTAATGTTGAATGGTACATGGACAATGGTGCAACCTTTAATGTTACTTCAAGTTTGCAGAATTTGGACGTTCACTCAGATTACAATGGTAAGGATAAATTGCTTGTTGGCCATGGTCATTCTATACCTATTTCTCATATTGGTGTTTCTTCTATTCCCTCTTTGTCCTCCCCACACAACTCTTCCTCCTTACTTCTCAATAACATCTTGTGTGTTCCAGATATCACTAAGAACTTAGCATATCTCAATTCACAAAGGATAATTCAGTTTATATTGAATTTCATGCTTCATGTTGTTTTGTCAAGGACAAGCTCAGTCACAAAGTCCTTCTGAAAGGTGCTCTTAAGGATGGCCTTTATCAGTTGGACCTGTCTCATCTTTCTCCCAAGTCAGCTGCCAACTCCAGTTCATCCCAGACACCTAGCTGTATCTTCACTTGTAATGACAATGTCATTAATAAGTTCTCTGTTGCTGCTGCTTCTTGTAACAGTAGTGATACTTCTTCAAATTCTTCAGCAAGTACTTGTAATATGTCAAATAATACAGTATAAACTTGGCATAATAAATTCGGACATCCACGTTATCCCATTCTATCCTCTGTTCTCAAACAATTAAAATTGCAAACTCCCAAGCATTATTTTTGTGAAGCATGTCAATTGGGCAAAATCAAGAATATTACTTTTCCCTCTGTTTCATCCACATCCAAAGCACCATTTGATCTCATTTTTACTGATGTTTGGGGTCCAACACACATACCCTCTAGTGATGGATACAAATATTATCTTCATTTTGTTGATGACTTCACTAGATTTACTTGGATCTTTCCTTTACGTGCAAAATCAGAGGTGTTTTCTGTCTTTAAACATTTTTTTACTCATATTGAAAGATAGTTTAAAATTCAAATCAAGACTATTCAATCCGATTGGGGGAAGAATACAGACTATTAGCTGCCTTTCTTCATAATCTGGGTATTATATTTCGACATCCTTGTCCCTATGTGCACCAACAAAATGGTAGGGCTGAGCGTAAACATTAACACATTGTTGATATGGGACTCACTTTCCTAGCACAAGCTTCTATGTCTCTCACCTATTGGTGGGATGCATTCCTCACTGCCACATACACTATAAATCGTCTCCCTACTCCTACTCTTGGTGGTAAATCTCATTTTTAGGTTTTGTTTCAATCTTCTCCTGATTATAGCTTCCTTAAGGTCTTCCGCTGCACATGCTATCCATATCTACGCCCCTATAACAATCACAAATTGCAACTCCGCTCTTCAAAGTGCGTTTTTCTCGGCTATAGCCCAAGCCACAAAGGTTACAAGTGCCTCAATACTAGTGGCAGGATTTATATTACAAGAATAGTCAGCTTTCTTGAAAATGAATTTCCTTATTCTTCCATGTTTTCCTCCACCAGTCCCAAATCAGATTCCACCCATGTCTCATCCATCTTGCCACTACTTCCTCTTCCTAGTTCCATTCCCCCAAAATAACAGCACTCCAAATTCCCCTTCACCTCCTGCACCCAACACAGACACCTCATCTCCCTCCCCCACTTCTCCTATTTCATTGGCTCCTCTTACTTCCTCACCGCCTTCTTCTACACATATGCCATCATTGTCCCCTATTCCTCCTGTCCTCCAACCCTCTCACTCAATGGTCACTCGTTCTAAAGCTGGAATTTATAAACCAAAAGTCTACACAGCTTCCTCACACTCCTCTGCTTCTGTTCCTTCCACTGTCCAACAAGCATTATCCAATCCAATTTGGAAGTCTGCTATGAATGCTGAATTTGCTGCACTCATGAAGAATAACACCTGGGAACTTGTTCCATACTCTAATGACATGAATTTGGTTACTCATAAATGGATTTTTTGGATCAAATACCTCCCTAATGGCTCTATTGACAAATATAAGACACGTCTTGTTGCAAGGAAATTTGAACAAGTTGCCGTAGTTGATTACTTTGACACGTTTAGTCCTGTGGTCAAGGCTGTTACCATCCGTATAGTGTTTGCATTGGCAGTTACCATGAATTGGAAAATACATCAAGTCGATGTAAATAACGCTTTCCTAAATGGGGATCTCACCAACGTTTGTGTATACATGACTCAACCGGAGGGATTTGTTGACTCTACCAAGCTAACTCATGTTTGCAAGTTGATTAAATCTTTATATGGGCTTAAACAAGCCTCTAAGGCATGGTTTGATAAACTAAAAGTATTTCTTACCACATGGGGCTTCACTTGTTCTACATCAGACTCTTCTCTGTCCTATCTCAAAAACTCATCCTCCTTCTTGTTGGTTTTGGTGTACGTTGATGATATTTTAATCACAGGGAGTACCTCCACACTCATTGCTCAGCTAATTTCAGATTTAAACACACGGTTTTCTCTCAAAGATTTGGGAGAAGTTAGTTATTTCTTGGGAATGGAAGCTCACAAAAATTCAGCTGGCATGTTATTAAGTCAGACTAAGTATATATCCGACCTGTTACAA
The DNA here is from genome assembly GCA_016081115.2 of Rehmannia glutinosa. Classification (NCBI taxonomy): domain Eukaryota; kingdom Viridiplantae; phylum Streptophyta; class Magnoliopsida; order Lamiales; family Orobanchaceae; genus Rehmannia; species Rehmannia glutinosa. The sequence continues at coordinate 114,047 of JABTTQ020001697.1, read as the reverse complement.
AAGACTTCCATGGTTGACTGCAAGCCCTCTCCTACTCTCTATTGTTCTGGTTTGAAGTTGTCCTTACATGATCCTTCGCTGGCCAATCCCACTGTATATAGAAGCACAGTAGGAGCTTTACAGTATCTCACGTTAACTCGGCCTGATATCAGTTTTTCAGTCAATAAGCTTAGTCAATTCTTGCATTCTCCCACTGAGTTTCACTGGAAGGCTTGTAAGCGTATTCTTCGATACTTAAAAGGTACTCCAACACTTGGTATTCAATTCACTCCTTCTCAGCGGTTGTATTTGGAGGGCTTCTCAGATGCCGATTGGGCGAGTTTCTTGGATGATCGCAAGTCTACCAGTGGTTATTGCATCTTACTTGGCTCCAATCCAATTGTTTGGAGCTCCAAGAAGCAGAGTGTTGTAGCACGGAGCAGCACGAGTCAGAATATCGTAGCCTAGTTGCCGCAGCCACAGAGTTAGTTTGGTTAAGGTCTCTTTTCTCAGAACTCGGTTTAACTTTAGCCACTCCATCTGTACTTTGGTGTGACAACATTGGTGCCACTTCGTTAGCCTTAAATCCGGTCTTTCACGCTCGAAAAAAGCATATCGAAATCGACGTGCACTTTATTCGTGAGATGGTTCAGTCTCAAGTCCTTGATGTCCGTTTTGTGCCCTCTACTGATCAATTGGCTGATATTTTTACCAAACCTCTGTCTGAATCACGTTTCCAGATGTTGTGTGACAAACTTGCTCTTCGGAACCCGGGCTCAGTTTCTTTGGGAGCGTATTAGCATCTATAACCGTCAGTTAGTTATATGTAACAATATTTCTGTTAGTTAGTTAGCATTGTAATTGATTGTTAGTTAGATCTCTCAGATATTTTCATCATTGTAATAGTAGTATAAAACCATGTACAAGCTTGAATTATATAAAACCATGTACAAGCTTCAATCATAATTCAGTTTTACACAGCATAATTCATAATGGAGTTCTTCATACTTTCTCTTGGTTACAAATATGGATCGTGTATACTTATATGCATAAATAACTGTTGATTCGCGTATCTTGCAACAGCTAGACTAGTGCGCCTACAAGTCTTGTTTTAATCAAATCAATATAAACTATCAGCAATATCTCAAAATTAGCTCGAAATTTTATGTCTACGAATTAGCTAATAAACTATACGAGTCGAAATTTGTCGCCTTAGATTGTTGTACATTCCCGTGCATCCTGCTCGATAATTCAAATAGGGATCGATTTCAAGAGGGCTTGTGTCAAGAGTCATGTGACTCCCAAACAAATCTGATCGTATATTTTAAATGGTGTGTCAACACATATACCAACATAACCAGCACATGCCAAATGTATACATACATGGCATACCCATGTACTAATATTATTGAAGCATCGTATAAAATAGAGGATCCGAATTACTTACTCGTCAAATGGGCTGACAATTTAATGGGTTTTAGTGTTCAATTGATGAGACGAGGGTATTTTCGGACATTCACACTTGAGAAACAAAAGTAGCTAGCGAAGTAAAGCAAAGGAAGATGGAGAATGAGTGTGAAAGTTGTCAAATAAGTGAATTTCTTTGACAGTGGCCTTCACTCATACTCAGTGGACCCACTAAACGTGTTCTTTTGGTTCAGGTATCATCCTAAATCTCACCAAGTCTTCGTTTTAAACTTCTATTTAAATTTACAAATTATTCCAATAAATTAAATATGGGTGTGTGTTTTATATGGAAAAAATGGGAAATTAAAGTGTTCTGAGAGAGAGAGATTTTAATAGTATATATTGAAGAATGTGTTCGAGTATTGAAGGAAAATATATTGAAAAATATATGAATGTCTGTTTTGTTTTAGTTTAAAAGAATAAATAGATAATGAAAAAAGGGAAAGAAAACAAAACTAAGTGTGTGTGTGAATATATGCATGCACATACAAATATTTGTTTTTGTTTTTAAAGAATGAGCGAAAGAAACGAAAAGATGAAAGAAAAATAATTTTTGTGGCTGACGTGATCGATTACACTCATATTTCACTTTTTTCAAACTTCTAAAACCTAATTTGGGGGAGAGTCTGATTTAAGAAACAAATAAAAATTATGTCTTGATTTGAGAATATTGAAATTTTGGGTAATTTGATGGAGGGTCCAATTTGAGAAAAAAAAAGTAAAAATTGGGTCTTGATTTGAGAAGGTAGAAATTTTGGGTCTTGAAGTAATATATTTTCTTAAATTATGACTCTATTATGAAATTCTCCACACTTAATTAAATTATCTGAACTCACCTGATTCAAATTCTATATATATTTATTTATATTTATTACATATACTAGCAGAGAAGGGGTGATGCTCAAAAGACAATCTAGGCACTTTGATCATAACTTACTCGATCCTCGAGGACATATGAATATGAAAGAAAACATTATGTGATTATGGACCACAATGAAATTATAGATTGGAAGGAAGAGTATATTAATAGACAGAACGAAGGATTAATTGGACTTGGTCAACTGCTCTTCACAAATGGTCATAATCTCAAAATTTAATTATACATTAATTAAAATAAAATTTAGAATTCGACCCCCTTTAAGTTTTTACATCATCCTTTTTTTTTTTTGAATAAATGGAAATATATAAAAAGCAAGGAAAAAGTTGTGATTACAAGCCAATCAGATAGCAAAGTGAAAACAATGTTAAATTTCAGAAAAAAGAAACAGCAAAAATAACTTAAATCGCAATTTAAATGGAAGACGTCTATTTCTAGAGGATTTCGAATGATATTGTCATTTGTTTTATTAGCACATGCTCGAGTGACGTCTTGATGGTCTGATATATCTTGTGGAATGGCGGCCCAGGATCTACGAGCCGCAATTTCCATAGCCTTCATAGTTTCTGAAGAATCACATGAGTGAAAGACAATTAGAGTAGTTGAGGGGCCGCCTATCATGGCCTTTAAAGCTTCCAATTTGTCTGCACCAGCTTGAAAATCAAAGTTAAGAGGATAGCTTGATGTTGAAGATGTGGAATCATGAGCTGAAGTCAAAGTCGTTTCATCACTCTTTTTTAGATTCAAACTTGATTCAACAACATTGGAATAAACCACAATAGCTAGCGGATTATCTTGTGTCGTTGGTACGCTGTGATCATTTGTAATCGTTTCAGCAGACTTCTCTGCAATGAGACCCGAACTGCAATCTTTTTCCTGTAGAGCCTCAAATGGATTGCGAGTAGAGATGTTTTGGTGAGGGCGTGAAGAGCTAGTATTTTTACCATTACTACTTAGTTGTTTTAGGTCCAAAAAATTAAAATTCTACCTCCATCCCTGGTGATATTATCAAGGATAGAACATATGCCTACGCATATATAAATTAATGAAATGGGATACCTGTAAACACCCCCCATGAAAGTTAGCCTAATTGTACGAAGAAAAAATGCAGTTATCTTTTAAAATTATAAATACTTTTCTGGTATATGTTTCTATTTTATAAATTGCACCTATTGATAGAGTTTTGAGGGGTATATAATGAACAAATAGAAACCCCAAGAAGGTATTTGCATGGCTAAAGAGCCACGGCGGACGTAGAATTTTAACTTTGGGGGAGGGAATTATTTGAAGTTTTTATCAAAATTTTAGGGGGCAAATTCATATATTCTAACTACAGTTTTATTTTTAAAAAAAAAACTTTAGAAGGGGGAAATGAACTTTTGAAAAAATTTGTGGGGCAATAACCCCCGTCGGTCCGCCAGCGCTCAAGAGGGTATTCTTTTTTTTTTTTTTTTTGAGGAAACTCAAGAGGGTATTCTTAATTTAAAAGACAACTGTGCTTTTTTGTAATTAGACTAAACTTGTAATTATCGCTAAAAGAAATGAAGGGAAAATAAATCTTTATGTTTATGTGATGGACGACGGAAGAAACGAGATCAACAAAATGCAAGGAAAAGAATTTTATCCCTTTCTCTTTCATTCCATTGTATATTTCAATTAAGATAGTAAATATAAATAACTCTCACACTTTAATTAGTACTTTGATTTGATTTGTGAGGATGACTTGGGTCTAGAAAAAATGTTTACTTTTTAAAGAACAAAAGGGGCCCAAAATTAATATCCCCTTTTCCATGCTTTTTAATTAAAATTTACCCAGACCACCATTAATATTAGTTCACTAATTAACAGCTTAATTACCATATTTATTAAGCTAAGCGTGCAGAAAATGGATTAGTTTTTTGTTTTTTTTGAGTGGAAAAACGATTAATATTAGGAGATCATCTCCGAAAAAGCAATGTCCGCCAATTGTTCGGGCATATCCCCGATCAGCGCCTCAGCGACTCATTACAGTCAAGTGTAAAAGCAAAAGGCGCTAAACAGTGGGCCACAGTGTTGCCCGAGCGCCTAATAAAACTAGGATTAATAACATCAAATTGGGAAAAAAAAGGTAAGTATATCAACTAAAATGTTTTTGAGGTAAGATAGGTCATCTTCACTTCGGCGCCGTAATTTGTAGAAGAGTGCGATATTGTCCGTTTCCACCATGAGTCGACGAAACCCCTTATCCCGAGCTACCCTCAATCCTTCTCGACATGCAAGAGCTTTCGCCACTTCAATAGACTCCACCATGTGAGTTAATTTAGTAGCAGTAGCCAGAACTTCCCTCTTATGATTCCGAAGCACCGCGCCCAACCCCGTTCCTTGTCCTACCACATATGCATCCTAGTTTAATTTGACAGTTCCTTCCTTAGGCGGGCTCCAAGTATCCTGATGCCTCTGCATCTCTTCCATTCGACCGCTCACACTCGTGCTCTGATGCTCTTGAAGTCTATTCGCAACCCAGTTATATCTTTTCCTATGGTCCATCTCCACTTGTTGGAAAACAAATTTTCTCGCATCCCAGAGTGTCCACAACAACATGGCAAATAGAGGGTGGCTTGCCTTCTCCCCATCCCGTCAGACAACCTGAAGCCAATCCATAATTCGACCACCATCCATACAGTCCTCAGTCCTAATGTGCAGATGAGAAGTAGCCCAAATACGAGAGGCCCACTCGCACTCTTTAAGCACATGTCCCGGCATTTCAACATCGGTACCACACCTCGCACATATTGGATCGATCGTTACACCCTTCCTCTCAAGCTCACTCTTAGTAGGGAGAATTTCATGGGCACATTTCCATAAAAAAATCTGAACTTTTGGTGGAATATTGAGGTTCCAAATCCATTTCCAAAGATCCGTGTTAGCACCAGAGGACGATGGAAAATTTTCCAGATTCTCCAAATTTATCATTGCCAATTGATACCCTGTTTTGACCTAATACCTTCCATCCTTTGTGAAGTTCCAAACCATATGGTCCGGGACGCTATTCAAAGTGAGGGGATGGATAGTATCGCCCGTGCGTCCTCTGTATTAAACATATTCCGAATCAACGCCTCGTTCCATTCTCCCCATTCATCGTGTATGAGATCCCGGACCAGCAAATTGAGGTTGTTGGGGTCCGTTAATGTGGTCGGCCTAGAACCCAGATTATCCATGATCCAGGGGTCGTCCCAAACTCTAATATTTATACCATCGCCTACATTCCACCTAATACCTCTCACAAGAATTTCTTTGCTTGCTACAATGCTTCTTCATATGAAAGATGGATTATGGTCGATTGTAGAAGCGAAAAAATGACCTTGGGGGAAGTATTTGGCCCGAAGGACTTTGAATAGAAGGGAGCTCTGGAGTTGGAGAAGACGCCAGCCCTGTTTGGCCAACATAACCAGGTTGAAACAATGAGTGTCCCGAAAACCCAATCCACCCTCATTTTTTGGTCGGCATAGCCCAGTCCAAGCCTTCCAATAGATTCTTCGTTCTTCCTTACGTTGCCCCCACCAAAAGCTACTAAAAAGGGAGTTTAATTGCGTGCAGATTGTTGTGGGCAAGAGAAAACAACTCATAAGGTATGAGGGTATCGCCTGCGCCACTGATTTGATAAGGACAATCCTGCCAACCGTAGGTAGTGTTCTGCTCTTCCAATTTTTCAAAAAAAAAAAAAAGATGAATAGTTGAATTTAAATTAATATAGTGTTTATGATCAAATTTTAACCTTGTTTTGATGGATTACGTGGAAATAAGATAGGTACTAATTGAAGTCACAAAGTGGAGTCTCCCAAGTCTCGATAAGTAGATCAATGTACATTATTATATTCACATTAAACGTACATAATATTATTAGTTATAGAATGTAGTACTCATGCGTTATTGATGTATTATTATGTTTTTTAAAAAATAAAGTATATTTTTAATCGAATGTTCTATACCATTATTATAACTCAATTAATCATCACCTATCTATAAAAACTTATTGACAAAACCTAATACAATTTTAAATTAGGCTGCCAAACTTTCACCGACCTAATACAAGAAATCATGATTTACATGTGAATTGAAGAATCCATTGTTAAATTAGCTAAATATAAAATTTTGGCTTCTAATAATTACCTTAACAAATTTTACTATTCGATCACTTGTGCTAATTATAATCCACACTTAACTCGTGTATGAATAAATAGTCGTGGAGGAAAACGTGTGAACAGACAGTTTCAGTTGTAAATATTTTACCAGTGGGCAAAAATATTTTTTTCGTCCACTAAATAAACGAGTTCAGAGATTTAGTCCACACTTATAGAAATTTTTGAATTGGTCCACTAAATGGCAAAAATTCGGACTTTTAACCCATTAACCGGCTACAACAGGTAAAAATGACATGCATCCTATGTGGAATTTGTTTTTTGGCTTTTTTTAGGGAATGGACTTTATTTTGCTTATAGGGCATCCTATGTGGCATTTTGCAGGGAAAAAATGTATTTTCAATGTAAATTAGATAAAAAAAATAAGATACATTATGATTATGAATAAAATGTTAATAAAAATAAAATATTTTAATTGGATAAATATATTCAAAATTATAAAATAAAATAATTATTTATGTCATAAGTTTAAATTGCTTATTAATATTAGTATTTTTAAAATACTGGACTTAAAATATAGAAAAGTATATTTAATTCAACTAGAAATAAAAATTTATTGTGGTAAAAAGAAAATAAAAATATTTAATTATTACTCTTTCATTATTAAAAAATAAACTTCGATTCAAACTTAAAATTATAACAAAAATAATAAATAAATATATATTGAAAAATCTAATATTGGAAATGAGTATAAATTATTACTTTAATTCAAACTTTAAGTAAATTTAAACTACAGAATCTTACTAATTGATATAGCAATTTATGTCTAATGTTAAACTTAAAATTAAATAAAAATAAAAAACAGAAACTTCCCAAAATCCTGAAAATAATTTAAAAGTGGTGGACGAAATTGGACAAATTAAAAATGTCAAAACAAGTTTTGCCTTGTAAATTGGATAGAAAATGTTATGATATAAACACATTTTTTATTTTATAATATCGAATATATTTATCCAATTTTAATAATTTAAAATTTTTTAACATTATTTTTATTTTTCATGAAATTTTTTAAAATTATTTTGTGTTTTTCAAATTAATAAATAATTTAAATATATTATGTAAACTATTTTTTATTTTATTAATAATCATAATGTATCTTATATTTTTTTATCTAATTTATATTGAAAGAATATTTTTTCCTTCCAAAAAGTCACATAGGATGCCCTATAAGCAAAATAAAGTTCCTTCCCTAAAAAAAAAAAGCAAAAAACAAATTCCACATAGGATGCAGGTCACTTTTACCTGTTATAGTCGGTCAGTGGACTAAAAGTCTGAATTTTTGCCGCTTAGTGGACCAATTTCAAAAATTTATGTAAGTGTGGACTAAATATCTGAACTCGCTCACTTAGTGGACGGAAAAAACTTTTTTGCCTTTACCAATGTGTTGTGATTAGTGGGAGATAACATTTTTTAAATGTAGATATTTTATAACTATGGTGCGTAAATATTTAAATTTAAAACGCCATCCTCAAAAATTGTAAATAACAAGTACATTTTCATCTAATTACAAAAAAGAAAATGCAACTCAACAATATATATATATATATATATATAGGATTTGGTTCAAATGAGACCACCCTCCCTAGGTGAGGCAGTGTTGACTCATCTTACCCATTGATCTTAAAAAATGAAGAGATGTGATTAATTCAGGTTTTTTTTTAATTACCCGATTTCCGCCAATTTAAGGGTAAGGTGGTAATTTTGTAAGTCAAATTAGTGGTCCTAGCGGGTTTTATGGGCCGAGATTGAAACTGCTATAGGATTTTGTGGCGGAATTTAAGGAACATGTTTCTTTCCAAATATTTTTATTTTACAAAGATAGTTAGGGTTCTTCTCTTTGCATAATTAGACATCAAATAATGTATATTTAGTTATTTTATTGGCACTTTTTTTTAAAAACAATACGAGAATTGAATATGACGATCGCATATTTAGTTATTCTACACTCGCATAAATAGGTTCAATATCTTTGCATATTTAGTTATGAAAATGTGATGTTGCTTTTGGAAATTATGAAAATGGGATGTTACATAATGTACTACATATTTAGTTATTCCACACTGCATAGATGGTTTCTAGATAATGCATAGTTAGTTGATTTTGTTGCATAGTTTATGACGTCTTGCATAATTGGTTATATTGTACTACATATTAGTTTTTTTACGTTGCATAGATAGTTTTCAGATAATGCATATTTAGTTGATTTTTATTGCATATTTTCAAATATGTAATATCCTACAAATATATGCATCGTTTCATAATTATATATGCAACGTTTCATAAGTATTTATACATCATTTCATAAGTATCTATGCATCGTCTTATTCGTGAAAATTATAGTTTTTAAGAGTTTATTTTAATGGTCAGTTTCGAGTTCTCCATTGATGTCTACACAGATGCATCGTCTTATTCATGGTTGTTTCATTTGGAATAGAAATCATCTTCTTCTTCACAATTTTTTTTCTCTATAAAATCAGTTTATAAAGTGTAGGTTGAATATAAACGAGTTGAGTTCTTCGTCGTTGTTTTTCCATTTGAAACATAAATTGCATCTTCTTCACTATTTTTTTCACAGTTCGAGTTCTTCCATTTGCGTTAATGGAGGAACTGAGAAAGAGAGGGAGGGATGGAGAGAGACGTGTGTGTGTGTGAGAGAGAGAGGGGGAGAGAGAGAGAGAGAGAGAGAGAGAAAAAGATAGACGTGAGATTTGAGAGATGGGTGAGAGAGAAAGAGATTTGATTTCATTCTTATAACTACCTTGTTGTGTTATTTTACCCTATTACCCTTATGTTGATTAAATTAATGTTTTAATATATTTTTTATCCATTAAATCACACCCATTGAATAATAGTGGGGGATGGTTGAGATTAGTCCATTGTGTCTCACCTAGAGACATGGTCTCACTTGATCCTCCATATATATATATATATATATATATATATATGATTTGGTTCAAATGAGACCACCCTCCCTAGGTGAGACAGTGTGGACTCATCTTACCCATTGATCTTAAAAAATGAAGGGATGTGATTAATTCAATTTTTTTTAATTATTTCCTAATTTTCACTGGTTTTAAGGGTAAGATTGTAATTTTGTAATTCAAATTAGTGGTCCCAGTTTTTTATGGGTGAAATTGACACTCACTTAGGATTTTGTGGCGGAATTTAAAGAACTTTGTTTTCTTTCCAAATATTTTTATTTTACAGCATAGTTAGGGTTCTTCTACTGCATAATTAGACATCAAATAATGCATATTTAGTTATTTTGTTGGCACTATTTTACGAAAACAAGACATAATTGAATATAGCGTACTGTATATGTAGTTATACTACACTGCATAAATAGGTTCAATATAATGTATATTTAGTTATGAAAATGAGATGTTGCTTTTGGAAATTATAAAAATGGGATGTTACATATTGTACTGCATATTTAGTTATTCCACAATGCATAGATAGTTTCTAGATAATACATAATTAGTTGATTTTGTTGCATAGTTTATGACGTCTTGCATAGTTGGATATACTGTACTACATATTAGTTTTTTTACGATGCATAGATAGTTTTCAGATATGCATAGTTGAGTTTTGTTGCATATTTAGCTTTCGAACTCACTGTTCGTTATTTCTCTGTAATATTGCACCGATTTTTCTTGTTTTTTCTCTGTAATTTTCATGAAATGTAATTTTCGAGTTCTTCACAGTTTTCTTTATTTGCGTTAATGGAGGAATGAGAGAGAGAGAGAGAGAGAGAGAGAGAGAGAGACGTGAGATTGGGGAAATTGGGAGATGTATGAGAGAGAAAGAGATTTGATTCCATTTTTGTAACTAAGTTATTTTACCCTAATACCCTTATATTGATAAAATAATATTTTAATATATTTTTTATCCATTAAATCATATACATTGATTAATAGTAGGGGATGGTTGAGATTAATCCATTGTGTCTCACCTAGAGACATGGTCTCACTTGATCATATAATGTAAATTTTCTTTTTCTTTTTAAATGTGGTGGAAATCTAGTTGGAGGATTAGAATGAAATAAATGTCTATCTCAAAAAAAAATGTCAAAATTAAATATTATTATTAGAATCGGAAAAAATGTGGATGGAAAGTTGGGTGGAGGGGTCTTAATTTAGATTAGAAAGTGAGGCACACAGATTTGTCAAGGGGCCTCGCACCACTAAACAGAATAATGAATTAATACTACTTTAAATTTTTTTAAGACTTCAATATCTAGGATTTAAATAATGGGGCAAAAGTATTCACGGAGACTTAGAAAAGGGTACAAAATGTGTTGATATTCACATTGCCTTTATAGGTTTTATGATTCAATCGAATAAAAGTATGATATCAATTAATAATCGCATTAAAAAAAATCGTTAACACGTTAATATTGAGTCATGATCAGTTTGAAAGTTATAATTGTGGTAGCGTGTTAATTAAAGCCGTGTTATGGCATAAATTAAGATGCTAATCTTATAGATAGCATCATGATCTTTTATATTATTCTGTTTTGAATTATGATTGTTTAGGTTGGGTTTTGATTGAACAGTTTGCATTTGAGAAAACAATGCAAAATACTAACACTCAAGTCCTCTATTCAAATATTTAAAATTTATAGTAATTAACTCAAAATTATCCACACAAAATATCAGTCATTTATTATAATTCTTCATGATGGGTCATTTATTATCCACAAGTAGGGTTTGGAGAGATACAACACTTGACTTTGGTTTGGGATGATCTACAAAAAGAGTACACCTAGTTAGCCGATATGGTTCTCCGCTAAAATCTTTTCATACTTAAATTTGTATGTAGGTCAGAACTCTGAAGTCATATGAGCCAGTAAGATAGATAGATTAAAATAATTTATATGTCACTACCTTGCGAAAGGACCAATATGGAGTATGTAGAGTGCGATTGGATATTCTTTTATTTTAGATATTTTTTGCTAGAAAATAAGGATGAAAAAGAAATTGAAAGAAGAAGAATAGATTTTAATATATAATGTGATTGGATATGAGATGAAAATCGATTTGACATATGTGAATTTGTGAAAAAATGTGTAATAATGCTTGGTGATATGATGGTTTTTCTTGAAAATTAAGTAGAAGTAATTGGTAGGAGAAAAGTGAAAATAAACGAATAGTATGCGCGCGATTGGATATGCTTTGATTTTGAAAATTTTCATTCTGCTAGAGAATAGTGGTGAAAAAAACTTTGGAAGAAAAAAGATTAATTTTGAGAGTGTGATTGGGTGTGAGATGAAAAGTAAATGATGAAAGTTGATTTGATTTAAAAAAAGTAAAATAATGATTGAATATGATTGGTAGTTAGAAATGTGTGACTTAGTGAATAGTGAAATTTGTGGGAAGATGCGTAATAATGATCAGTTTTTTGTGAAAAAATATGTAGATGTGATTGATAACAAAAAAAATGAGAAAAAATGAAAGTAAGATAATAGTATATTTTCTGAAAAATTTCATAAACAATAGCATGTTTGGTCAAAAAAAAATTTCCAGCGGGACGAAAATTAAATCTTCCTCACATCCGATCGCGTCCTATATTTTCTGAAAATTTTTATAAGCAATCGCATTTGAATAAATAAATTTCTCTAGAGGAACAAAAATATGATGTTTTTGGTATACAGTCGCAACCTTTTAGGTGAGCACTATACAAATAATGTACAAATATTATTACTCACTCTTGACTATGCTTGACTTTAAGATCGTGCTAGAGAGTGTCGTAGATGCAAAATTTAAAAATGGCATGGGTCGGACACTTAAAAATATATTGAAAATATAAAAAATTATATAAATTATATTTTAAAAAGAAAGGGAAGTGGGGCCCATGTCGTCCCTCCTACCTCCGCCATTGGGGTCAGATCAGGACCCACTCAAAAAAGACACAAATCTTGTTATGTTGGGTGATAGTAGCAAATTTTTTGAAGACAAAATAGTTAAAGTGGAATTTTCCCAATCACATTGTAAGGTTCTTTTGGGATTTTGATGTAACAACTATCAGGTGGCTTTTCATGTATCTCACCAGTCGCCACCCAATAATGGAACTTCTTTCTTTCCATGTTTTAGCTTTAAAAGTTTGATTTTATTAAAATAATATTGATTAATCAAAAGTAGTCATGCACTAGGATGAAATTGATAGGACAAAGACTCATAAATGGGTTGTTTTTGGCCCTTAAATTTTGATTATGCGAATCTCATCTCACATGTTAAAAGTCTTTAACTCTTGTAACATAATGTTTTAAGACTAAAACATATCTCATTACCTGCAAAAAAACGACCCAACAGGCCGCAAGGGGCAAGAATGGGTCATGGAATATCTTAAATTTTTGGATATGTTATTATGACATATTTAAGATTTGTAATTTTATTTTATTTTTTTTCTTTGTATAAGGAGGATAATATTATATATATACAGGGGCGGAGCCACCTTTAAGCTCAGGGAAGCCCTGACCCCCCAATTTTTTTGTTTTTATCCTTTACTACCTATACGTATATATGTATTATATTTTGCCCCCCCCCCCTCCCAAATTTGTTGGTAAAATTTATCATGAGTCACATCGCCCATGAATTTTTGTAAGTTAAATTAGAAATATGTGGGCCTTATGTATTCGTATTATTATATTAAAATAATTTTTCCTCTTTTTCCATTCATCAAATGGAAGAAATGAATGAATTTCTTAATTATTGTTTGCTAGTGTACGTGGAAAATCAAATTGCAATTTTCTTATTATATTATAAATGATTTTCGTAATATGGAAGTGACATTCTAAGTTTAATTGATTAAGGATTTAATGATATATTTTATATATTTACTAATGAGTATTAATGTATTTTTTTATGCAAATGTAATATATATTTAAACTTTAAATTATCTTTTTATATATATATATATATATATATGTAAGTGATCGAGTTTTTTTACTATTGGCCCCCCTTAAGACAAACTCTGGATCCCCTCTCTCTCTCTCTCTGTGTGTGTGTGTGTGTGTGTGTGTGTATATATATATATATATATATAAATTAGTTGGTAGGAGTGGAAGGGAGGAGCCAAAAAAAACTGAAAACTTAGGGTTCGAACCTTAATCAAGGCTATTGTAAGGGATGAGCGATACCACTTGAGTTACAAAATTTAGTTGTTAATTCCCTCTAGATAGCTCATATTCATAAATGGTTAATTACAAAAACTACCATTGGGGTTTAGTCTAATTACAAAACAACTCATTTATCTATCAAAATTACAAATATCCATTGATGTCTGTTTTCTTCTACGAATTGCACACTCAAGAGGGGGTATTTGTTTGGTAAAATAAAATTATTAAGGAGGTGTTAGGTAAATACAAATCTTGCAAAATTGTTCACTTATGAAGCGTGCCCAATACATACAAGATGGAGAGCGCTAGATATCCCAGTGAAGTTTCATCCTAAAATCAATTGGTATTAGAAAGAGTAGTTCACTAGGCTTATAAGTTAGACTCTCATTCTCTGATTAATCAATATGAGGAACAACTCACAAATTACATATTTCATCACCATCTCTAGACTATAAATATATTGGTTATCCTGAAATACGTAGTTTAATTGGTTTAGAATAGAAATAACAATAGGGCGGGTCGAGTCAGGTATCTAAAGACCCAGACATACCTCTTCCTTAGAATGGGGCGGGGCGGGCCGACCCGGCCGTAGGTTACGGGGCGGAGCGACCCGGCCGTAGGTCACGGGGCGGAGCGACCGGGCCTGACCCAACTTAGATTAACTTAAATAGAAAAAAGAAAAAGAAACAATTATTTATTTTTAATATATTTATAAAATATTCTCTACAAAAGTTGTTATTTTTAATTTATAAATGATAGATATAATATTAAAGATTAAAATTTTATCATAATATTTATTATTATACATAATATATATTAAAGAAAATAGGCGGGGCGGGCGGGCGGGACGGAAGTGAACCAATGATACCCAGACCCCACCCCGCCCCTCTGCGGGTCACGGGTGTGGGGGCAACATTGTCATCCCTAGTTTAAAAACTATTATTTGCAAATAAATTCAAGGAAAATGTATACAATTGCCCCACTTTTCGGAGACAATGACAGCTTTTACGTTTCCCAGTACTTTTTTGGACAAATTTACGCTCTCGCTCTTTTTTTGGAAAATTTTATGCTCCCGCCAAATTCCGGACTTTTTTACATTGTTGTTTCAAGATTGTTTCAAACATGTTTCTTCTAATAAAATTTCATTAAAAAAATAAATTTTGTCTCCATTAAATAATCCATTTTATACTCGAAATCTTACAAAAAATCAAGAAATATACACATAAAACAACACATATTAAGACCAAATAAATTAAAAATATTATAGAAATAACAAGAATAAAAAATCACAATTCAAGTTTTGATCCGATGCATGAAAACATGGAAACAACCAAGAAACAATATAGAAACAAACCAGAAACAATATAGAAAACACCATATAAGCAAAAAGAGCTTAAAATTTGTATTTAAACATCGAAAACTACGTGGAAACAACAAAGAAATATCATAACAACATTAAAAACATAAACAGTATGGAAACAACTCAAAAACAACATAAAAAATATTTTTTTTTTGAAAGGAAACATAAAAAAATATTTAAAACACCACATGAATAAAAGAGAGCTTAAAAATAGGTAAAATTGTATTTACACATTGAACACTAGATGGAAACAACAAAAACTTATTAGAACAACCTTAAAAATATTATAGAACGACACAGAAACATATGAAACAATGTATACAAAACAATACATGAATAAAAAAACAACGTAAAAATAGGTAAAAGTTATTTTAATACATCGAAACAACAAAGAAACAACAAAGTAACAAATTTAAATGAAGATCAAAAACAACATATATAACATATAAAGCAATACATGATAAAAAATGAAAAAAAAAATGTAAAAATAATCAAAAAAATATGCAAGAGCATAAAAAAGGAAAAAAATGTACACAAAAGTGATAGAAGCATATTTTGTGGTATGTTTACCGGAAAGAGGGTATTTCTGTAATTTCCCCTAAATTCAACATTGTAATTTCTTTGTAAAAAGTAACGGACTAGAATAATAATTAAACTGCAACCTTAACGTATGTTCAACTGTAATTTCCCCTAAATCCAATTTACACCCAAATTTTGCTTAGGCTGTTGGGCTCTGTGCCTCGTATCGATGGGCCTTTCCTCCCAGGCCTTGGAGGAACTCATCGGTCTAATCAAATTGATGTCCAAAGCCCAAAGAAAAACCCTACAGTATCTTCCAAAAAAATAAAAAATAAAAACTAGAAAATCAATATCATCGTGGGCCTATGTTATAATCTCATGATGTGCATCCTCCTCCAGTCTCTCCATTTTTGTTCTTTTAGTGTAAATTCAAACCATTAAAAGAGAATTGTAGAGAAAAGATGAGATTTTAACTATTAATCTCATTTCTAACAGGTGAGACCAAGTACTATCTGTTCTAGTGAGATATATTTTTCTTTCAATTTTTGTTATCTATATAATTCCCTTTGGTTGGAATAACTTACCAAGAACGCAAAAAAAAAAACGACAAAAAAAGAAGGGAAAATGTCTTGGCAAATCCCATCTATATATTAATAATAGAGGTAATTACAAAAACTACCCTAGGTATCCCCTTGGATTTAACCTAATTACAAAAAACTTCAGCCATCTTTCAAAATTACAAATACCCCATTGGTGTTCCTATTTGCCTAACAAATACCCCCTTTTAATGGTGTAACTTGTATTACAAAGTTTAAAAATCGCTAGTGGCGCTAGCGGGGCGTGACGGGGCTAGCGCCTGAGCCTGGGAGATGGGGTTAGGCGGGGCCTGAGCGGGATTAGGCGGGATCTAATTGGAAAAATAACGTAGGCGGACAAGGAGGGCCTAGCGCCTAGGCGGGGTCTAATCGGAGCTAGGCGGGGTCTTTTAGAACAGAGACTTGTAAAAGAGAAATAAATGTCAACAAAGTATTTGTAATTCTGAAATATAATTGTTTTTTTCCCGTAATTAGAGTAAACATCCCTGGTAGTTCTTGTAATTAACCCTCAATAATATTCATCCAAGTTCTCATCTTTTGGGACAGTATTCTCCTCTGTTCATTATAACCCAAACTTCTTTCCTATTCATTTCCTGTTTCACTTAGCGCCCTCATTGATAATTATCATAACTGCTTCAAAAATTGTCACATAACAAATACATATATACATACATGAATCTAACAAACATATAATTCCTAAAGATCACATCAAAATTATAAACATCAATTACAAGCTAAAAATCAGTACTATCATCCAAGATAAGTAATCGATCGATCGATCTTTTCCAACATTAGAACGATGGGACGAGGCCATATGATGCACTCTCCGCCATAAAAGATGTCGAAAACATGTGATCCGCTTCGATTACGACATCCTTTCGTTTAGCGAATCGACCTTTGATTCTCGGTCTAGTTTCTGCATAGGCTTTTCTTGATGCATACCTTATTGTCTTCTCAAACTTCCTATTTTTCTTCTTCTCTCTGTATCTCAGTACTCTGGCCTCTCTGTCTATTGGACTTAGCTGAGCTGGGCTTTGGACAAGAGGGCTTGTGTAAATTGAGACTTCACTTGTTGATTCTGGGACAACCCCAACTTCCATTGATGAAAGTGAAACCTGATTTTATTACAAGAGAAAGAATTTTAGTGCATATATTTTGGATGTAATGTAAGAAAAGAAAATTTCTCTATTACTTTACCATGGATGGTCAGATATACTTAGAAGATAGATGTATAACTTCTTACATAATCTAATGAACATGCATGAGAATCAAGCACCAGTGTGAAACAAATGACATTAGACTTTTGAACATGGATAATTAGACCAATATCTTTTAAAATTTTGTCCTCTAAGTAACCCTTTTTTAAATTTTGGTCCAATATATTTGAAAAAATCCGACATTTAGTCTGATTTTGACCGGAAACGTGTAATCTAACCATAATGACTAATTAGGAACAATAAGTGCTAATGTGTCTAAGAAATTTCATGGTTTTGGTAATTTAGCATAAAAATTGACACATCAAATCACAATTTGGTGGCAATTTTTATACCAAATCACCAAAATCCCCAATATTTTTGATATATTTGTACTTGGTTAGTTATAATAAGCAATTTTCAACAAAATTACACAATTTTGGTCAAAATATGACCAAATGTCCAAATTTTAAAGGATATATCTGACTCAAATTTAAGTGTAACTAAGGACTAAATTTAAAAATAATCCAAGTTAAATGACCAAATAAATTATTTTTCCAGTCGAAGCAAAACCATTTAGGATACGTGATGAAATCAATTGCCTGTTTTAGTAGTGATGAAGAACTTACACTTTGAGACATTGAATACTCAGCTTTGGAGACCTCGTACTCCAATCCCAACTGAAAACATTGATGTTGGATTGGGACAACACTATCACCCCCATAGCTGCTCTGAGGAACACTGTAATATCCCTCATTGAACTGATTATTATAGTCATCAAGGTCCAAATACTCATCCACCTCACCACCAATCAACGGCCATTTTTCATCACTGCTAATTTGGTCGTCATCCCCATTTTTAATCATAGGGTTAAGCAATAGCCACGAAGCTGCTTCATCTTCGTCTTCTCCTGACCGTCCGATCATTAATCCACCGGAGTTTTCGGCTAATTGGCGGTAGGGGTTGAGATGATTTTCCGGCGGAAAGGGGACGCGGTGGTGGCGGCGGGCCAGAGGGTTGGCGGAGTGGATATCGGCGTCGCAGGCAGAGCAGAGGTAGGCCGAATCTGCGCGGCAGTAGACGGTGGACGCGGCGACGCAACAGGTGTCGCAGGGACGGGACCAGGTGCTGTTTGTGGCGGAGGCGCCGCCGTCTCTGGCGGTGGTGTTTTCGACCTTCAGCATTTTCAGTTTGATTGTTTACTCTGTTTTTTCTGTGTGTGTGTGAGTTTTGAAATTAAGGAAGAGAAGTGGGAATAGAAGTAGTGTTTGGCAACTGGGGTTTGGTGAGTTAACGTTTCGACACGTGGCGAGAAGTTGGTGGGTGAGAAAAGTTGTTATGTAATTTGTGGATGTTGTAAACTCTTGGCTGGGCCCCACGAGACTAAGATGGTCTGATGATGTGGTTCATCAAACTTGCCAAAGGGGACATGTACAGTTTTTATACACTGGTGTAAAAGTTTCATAATATCATTAGTTTAAGAGGCTTTTTTTTTTCTTAAAGAAAATATGATATTCTGTTTTATATTTGGTATATTGTACATAAATAACAAATTTACAAATTAAAATACATGTGGAATGCATTAGTTACTGGTTATTCTTTGATTATTTTTTAAATCGATGAAAATAATTTCACTTATTATATCGTTGTACGGAAACAAGCAATTATCAGGAAGGGAAATAAAAATTTGAGACAAGGATCGAATATTGGAGATTCAATTATTTAAGGATTCAACGAATATTAATAATTTGTAGTTCGTATGAAAAGAAAAGCGCACATACTACATACTGGAGACAAATAGATAGCAAAATATGCGTAAGAAAAAGAAATAACCAGGATAGAATATTGAAAATTCAATTATTTCAAGTCAACGACTTATACCCGTAACAAAAATATGCGTATTATCCTGAACTCCGTATTTTTGTAGTTTTGTTTTTGCCAAAATTCAAAATAATACTCATACGTATAGAGCAACATTTAAAACCGTCACATACTTATCTAACAGAGCTAAATATAGATAAATCCAACTCGTATTGAAAATTTTCTGAAATAAAAAATCGACATATTGGCCCTAGAGGGGGGGAGGGGTTTGGACTTTGGAAATTGGATGCAATCACCGTCAAATTAAGAATTGTTGGGCCCAATAACAGCAACATTCACTAAAAGTGGTCAAAATGAACAGTGTGGTAACATTCTCCTCTGTTTGGTCAATAAAAATAAAAAGAAGAAAATCACTTAAGTGATGGGCGTGGCTGCAAATAAATGAAAAGCATGGTAAGAAAAGAGAAATGATGTGTCAGAAAATAGCGCTGGCCGATTGGAATATAACCATGTAAGAAATCTGAACCACGAACTTCACAAACACACTCCTACTACTATTTTGTAACCATCTAAACCACGTGTGTTTGTGGGCCATAACAACACGCTCCTACTATTTGTAGCAACCTAAACCACGTGGTTATTGGCCATCACAACACACTCCTACTATTTGTAGTAAGCTAAACCATGTGGGTTTGTGGGCCCCTTTCAAAGAAAAATCCAGCGTAAAAAAGATTTGTTTTTAAATCTCCCATCTCGACGGTGTTGTAGATGCTACATCAAGTGTACATGTATTTGGTGGGTGGATGAATGATAAGTGTCCCACTATTTATAAGATTAAGCATTTGTTATTCATCTATGTAGACAATGGGACACGTGTCATTCATCCATCTACCGGGTGTAATACATCGGGTGTAGCATGAATGATACCCCCTCGGCCTTTGGTTGGGACTCAAATAGAAACAGACGGGTCTTAGGCATAGTCGTTAGTTAACTAACTCACATGGGTAAAATAGTAATTTTGACCTAATACATATCAGAATCGAACATCAGTATATATAACAATCAAAAAAAATATACCGATAAGAAAAAAAACAATCAAATTACAATATGAAAGACTCTGGCATGAAGAATTTATTTTTGCAGCACAGACATGATATTAAGAAAATGATGGGATAATTTATCTTTCAAAACAACTCTTTATAATTAATTGTATTAAATGAGTAAATAACTTTCAAAATACCTTTTGTTGATTTCTTGCACTTTGAATGACGACGACAATTTCCACAAAATAATACAAATTAATAAAATAATATTTAAAAAAGAGAAAATAAAGAGTCAAATATAAAGAGTGTGTTGGAAGATGTAAAAAAATATCATCTTTTAAATTTAAAGATGTTTGATGCTGTTTAAATCAGCAGATCACTCCAAGTGTTAAGATTTCTTATGAAAGTCCAACTTACTCTGCGGAGCTGGTAGTTCTTGAGACGAGAACTTGCCTGCGATAATTCAACAAAATTTAGACGTACCATGTGGTAGGTTGTCCCAGGGAGAATCTTCCGACGCTCAAGTCAGGGGCATAAAGACTGCAATTGAAAGTACTAGCGTGTGGGCCGGATCCGGGGTTGTGTGGATCGGATGATTTTATATGTGACCCAATAATAATAATTAATATTGTGTAATTAATGAGATTAAATAAGTTCGTTAAAATAAATAATAATTAAAATTGTGAAAAGACGTCTTTGCCAACAACAGTACTTTTTATTTTGCAAAAGATCCTCTTTAATTTTAAAAATTCACTTGGATTATCTTTATATATATATATATAATATATGTGTGTTACATGAGATTTGTCCAAAAATAAAATTTTAGTGTCACAAATTTAAATGATAACAACTTTAAAAGATAGTGCGGATAGATTTCTTAAATTTTGGATTATTTGTCATCTCTTAAATTTGTTATCTTTTAAATATATACTATGAACTAGTAGAATATTTCTCAATAAAAATATATTCGGATAGACCTGATCAGCATCGACTTTTCAAAACTAATTGTGAGCAAATTTTTTATTTTTGGGATTATATTTTATCTTTTAGAATCTTGATTAAATTCGTTATCTTTTAAATTTGTACATAAGTTGCCACATAGATAAATGATAGATAAATGTGAAGCCGCCATGTGGAATTGGGAGAACGAGAAGTTGACAAATTTTCAAGATAAATGAGGTGGTGACATGTGTCAACTTTATTTTTTCTTCTAGTATATAGAATAGATTTATTTATTTATATTTATAATATTTTAATGCTGGGTTCTGGTCAAGTCCAAATCTAAAATTACTAGATGTGTTGTTATTTAATTTTTGTTTTTGACAAGTGTTAGATATGTTGTTAACTTGTTATACATCGCATAATTACTTAAACTTTTCTTTCACTTGTTCACTGTACGTTCCTTTGGTTGTTCAAAATTAAGTATATCCATTCAATTTCCTTCTGTATTAAGTCACTGCTCGATTCAAAATTTCACAAATTTAACTACATTTTGAGGACAACTTATTTTATGCTGAAAAAAATTAAATGCAGTGAGATCTAAAGACAGAAAATGTGGCCAAAATAAATTTATTTGATCAAAAACAGAACATCACAGACACTCCTTTTGCCAAACGGAGGCATGGCCTGAATCAAAATTTGAACTCTAAAATTCAAATCACAAAAAAAAAAAAAAAACTCCAAAAAAGGGGGGAAAAAAAAGCAATGAAGCTGTGAATTAAGCTGTGAAGGTCTCATTTGTTCATGTTGGTTGCATCTTTGACAGAGTCCACCGCACCCTGTGCCTTGGCCTGCATCTGTTGTCCTGCCTAAACACAAAAATAACCCATTTCAATTTAACCTAAATAAAATACTTGTCATACATAAATAAACAATTTTTTGTACCACAAATTGTATTATTAAACACAATATGTAGCTAAAAGATGCAATAGATTTCAGTTATCTTAAAAACACACCAAGTGCAAATTAATGGCGTCATCAATACTTTTAGGTTGCGTTTGGTTGAAATGATTTGGATTTGATCATAGAATTTGTGGCAAGAGTTTTTCAAATGACTAAGCTGAGATTGATTTAAAATCTCTCACCATTGACTGAAGAAAATGGCTAAAAATAGGAGTTTAAGGATTTGAAATTCGTTGTATCTAAACAAGTTCAATAGCTTCAAATCCATCAATCGAAATTAATTCTTAAATGTTCGCAAATGGGCTCACACTTGGGCTAGGTCTATATGTATGAAATATGTGGTAATAGGCCGAATTGGCCGCTTCCTTTTTGTGAAAATGAAAAATAACCATGTTTTTTAGCCATTTTGACTAAAAACTTACGATCATATGTTTTTGTATTCTTTGGTCAAATATTTGACAATGTTTCAAAAAATTGATGTGGCACATTTTTCGGTATCAAAAAATGAAGGAAATAGCAAAGTGGACAATTGAACTGAAAAATGGTTAAGAAAATATAGTTAAAAAATATTTTGTTATGGAGAAGTGGCCAAAAAGCCGACGGGCTAATAAAATATTGGTACCCTGGGAAACTTGGGGCCTCACACAATTGGTTCATGAGATTCATATAAAGTCGGGCATTGGCTACAACAACCTCGTTGAAAAATTACCTGTTGCATTGATTCTTTGGCAGATTGTGCAGCATTAGAAGCCTTGTCCATCATCTGGTTACCTTTCTCCTGCATTCAAACACAAACACAAACACAAACTTCACCATATTTTTTTTAGATAAATGAAAATAGAGTACTTAAGTGGATCACTATGGTGGTGGAGGTGGAGGGTAGTGGCCTTGTGAAACATGCCACTGATCCATACGAGACATCATCTCGTACATATATAAAAAAAAAAAAAAGGAAAAAGTCTTGATCACAAGTCGATCAGGTAGCGAAGAAAAAACAATGCAAAATTTCAGGAAAAAAACCACAAAAATAATTTAAAAACACAATTTAAGTGAAGGGCATTTATGTCTCAAGGATTTTCGAGTGATATTGTAATTTGTTGTTTTTGCACGTGTTCGAAAATGAAGCTAACCTGTGCTTGGCCCTTGGTCTCGCCAGCCTTGTAGCTTATGTTCTGGGAATCCATATTCTTTTAAAACAAAACTTTTTTTTTCTTTCTAAGTGAACAAAAATAAAACTAATTGTATGTATCAAAAAACTTAGTAGTGCTACTGTGGATGAAATTTTCAGGGTCATGTGAAGTGGTATTTATAGTATTTGAGGCATACACAATGATGTGATGATCAAGATTTCTCGGACAATCACAACCGTCGGTTTAGCAAAACCTATGTAGTTGTCCAAGTCATATCCCTATTAAATTGTCTAAAAATGTTGAAAATCTGTTGGTTGATCCTAAAATTTCGAGAGGAGCTTAATTTGGGTGTTTGTTTGTTATTCAGAGTTTTAATGCTGCAACAATGTATTTCCAATCACAAATTAATGAATGCACATATATTCCATTGGGAATGTTGAAAAAAGAAGACTTTATAATTATTCTATCAAAAGCTTTTATAATTATTAGGCAATTAAATATATTGATGTTTTGCATGATGATTAATTTGCTAATTCAAATTTTGCTACTATGCTTATTTTTTTCTCCATGATTATAATAGTACTCATGTGACAGTAGATTTTTTTTGTCAAAACTTCATCTAAATACAGATCTACGATTTTTTTTTTTTCAAAAATAGTGCCACATGCATATTTTTGACCGTATATAATCCTTGTAATATATACACTATCAAAATATACACTTTTGTGCAGGGGCGGCCTTAGGGCGGTTCAAGTGATGCCGCCGCACAGGGCCCATCGCCGGCTAGGGCCCCAATTTTTTTTTTTATATAGGTTCAATATATATAATAAAGGTTGATGAATGCAACAAAAAACATCGTAGTTTAGTGGTTGTGGTTTCATCCCTCAACTTGTAGGTCCAATCTTCGATACTTCACACATGCAAAGTTGGTTTTTCCCGTTTTCCATTGATTAATGACACATATAAAAATGCAAGAAGAACAATTTTTCATAGCTAATTCATTATTAGTTCTTTTCATTTTTGTCTTTTCTTTGTGATAAATTATATTGAAAGGTTTTTTCAACTTTATTTTAATAAGACCAAAATATTAAGGTTGAAGTATGATATTTTTGTTATTACGTATCTTTTTTTATATATTAAATCAACGAAATTATATTAGTTACGTTGCTTTTATTATGTTTTTTTAATGTAAATACAAGAGGGCCCTCATTTCTTTTTTTGCTCCAGGCCCCTCGAAAATCAGGATCGATTCTGCTTTTGTGCACTTTTATATAAAATAAAACCAAAAATGCGAGGGACAACTTTAAGGACCCTGACTTATTATTTATAGCCTAAGTGCGACATAAATCAAGCTTAAATTGAAAAAACATGTTTTTGTGTATTTCAATGTTAACACTAAGACAAGTCTATAATATAGACTATATAGTTATGAACACGTTTAATGTCTCATACTTTTGTTGTTAACTAAAGAGCCATTTTAATACATATGTTAAGGATTGTGACTACTAATGGCCAACATGCATGTTGGACCATTAAAAAAAGTAAAATAGTCTTCTATTTCAAATGGCGTTGTATCTCAAATACCAAGCATTATGCTAATTTAACAGAATATTACGATTCTAATCAAATTTGCATTTTTGAGATAAATTATAGGGTTTTTACAATTTTAAGTGTAGGCGCGTCAATAGGAAAAGCGCCTACACGATTTTTTTTTAAATTATTAGATGTGTGTAGGCACCAATCATATATGTGTAGGCCCTACACACATCTGACACAATTTTTTAAGAAAAAAAAACTTTGTGTAGGCGCCTCAATATATTTTGAAACTCGGACCAGATCGGTCGATTCGACCCGGTTTAACCGAAAATCAGTCACATGTCCGATCCGGTTCTAAATTAAAATTGGGTGGCTAAAAAATCGTTGCCACCCGATCAAACCCGGTAAAAAAAATTATTTTTTAAGCAAAATTTTCTTTATTATTTAAAACGGAAAAGTATTTGGTAAATTTAAATATAAATTTTCCTTATATTCGATTGATATATATATTTGGATATTATAATTTATTAAGTTTTGTTTTTTTATTTGTATTTGATATTTTTTACATTTATACTTGTATGTATCTTTTACATTTATACATATATATATGTGTATGTATATAGGTCAACCGGTTTCTTTAGAACAGTTGACCCAATGACACAGTTATTAATCCGGTTCAATGTCCGATCCGAGTTTAAAAACATTGCATTTGAGGTGGTGCCTACACTTAAGATTCTAAAAACCCCTAATTTACCCCAAAAACGCAAATTTGATTGGGAATCATAATATTCTGTTAGATTAGCCCACTAATTTATTACACATCGGATGTAACAGTGTTGTAAAAATCGGCCTAGGCGGTCGACTGGGCGCTAGACGCACCTAAGCCCATACGATTTTGCTAAAATCGCCCAAAAAAATCATTCAGGCCAAAAATCGGGCTAGGCCGAGCGGCCATAAATCGAGCCTAGGCGACTGGGTGGCCAACAAATCGGGCCTAATCGGAAAAAATCGGTCAAAAACAAAAATTAAAAAAAAAAAAAAAAAACAATCTATTTCTAGGCGGCTTTCGGCAGGCTCAGATGCCTTGGTCTAGCCCCGAGCCACCACCCAACTAGCGTCTAGCGCTTCTACAATCTTGGTTAATAACATCATAAGTGTACACTCGACTCGACGTGTGTAAATAATATTTGGAATAAGACATGCAATATAATTTGAAATGCATGATTAGAAAGAGCCAGATATAAGGGATGAAAATGACTAGACTTGTAAATAAAAAGTCTTCAGTTCTTGACACTATATTTTTATATATAGTGGATATGTAAAAACCAAACAAAAATGAACTTTTTTTTTTTGAGAATAACAAAAATGAACTTAACATAAACATAATTGAGCATATGTCTAATATTTTCCTCTTATATTTAACTAAAATGAGCAAGGCAGTTGATATTCTACTCTAAAACCCCCTTCCTATAAACCCTAGTTCCCCATAAATTCCAATCATAATTTCTCTGTGGTTCCCTCTCGCCCTCTCGCACCCTTACCTTATCGTTGGCTCGTATAAAGCCTCCATACCCTCAAAAGAGAAGAATACAGAGATCGTAAGGGAGATATGGGAACAGAGGATTCAGTCAAGAAGCTAAAAAGAAAGAAAAATATCAAGAAGAAGAGGGAACACGACTTGGAGATGGGGAATTCTCGGTTTGCTCAAAAAGGTGCTTATCTAATTGTTCCGTTTTCTTCATATGTTATCTTATTGTTATGCTTTTTTTGTTATCACCTACTTGTATGGAATCTGGATATTCTGAAATGTGTGTAGAAGCTAGATTTGAAAAACTCAGGAACTAATCAATCTGTTAATTAATCAATAAAAAATGATTTAAGTGAAAGAATTTTCTGGAATAATTAAGTCTATGATGGAAGCAAAGCAACTATGGAGTATTTTCATTGTTCTCCAAGCAAAAAGAAATATTGGGGGAGAAATGGCTGAGCTGTAATTCTTTTACTATAGTCTACCTTTTGTTGCTGCTCTGAGTTTGACGGAAAGTTTGTTGCCTGCTTTTTTTGATGAGTGAGTGTGAATGTATGGCGCATTATCATTAATCTGGTTACATAAAAATTGCTATTGTGAATATGCGATCTTGTGGGATAATAGTAAGTTAGATACGTGTGTGGTGCACATTAATTTGGATGAAAATTTGTTTTGCATACCAAAGCACAAGAATGAAGTTTTTAGCAGAGGTGGAAATGGTTACTGATTAAAGGCTGGAAGTAAATTCTCTTGTTAATTTTGTCAACACGTGTCCTTTTACTTCTTTTTCCTTCCAACTTATTCTTTCTTTATGTTTTATATTTTTTGGCTTGGTGGGGACGTGGCTGTTTCCACTGATCATCTGTGCTAAATAGCGTTTTTACATGCAGAGGGAGGCTTAGCTAACGAGGAAGACAAGAACAACAACATTATCAAGAAGAAGATGAAGAAGAAGAGATCTACTGTGGATATTGCCAACAAAGAGGATCCTGAGATGTTTGAACTACCCAATATCAAAGGTAGACTAACATACCTGGATATTTCAAAAGTGATTATACGTCGAGTTTATATTATTCACTTGTAATTATGTTATCAGCAGAGGAAACACGCAAAACAAGTGGAGGAAACAAAAAAAGTAAGAAGTTGAGAAATAACAAAATACAGAATGGCAAGATAATCAAAACAGGAACTGAAGATTTAGATACCCCACACAGTAACAAAGTTGAAGATGGAATGTCTTGTAAAAATTATGTTGGAAGTGAACTAGCCAAGATAAAGTGCAGAAGTTGAGGAAGAAGAAGAGGAAAAATGTTGAGAGTATCAGCAAGGTTGATGAATTCAATGAGAAAGATGAGGCATCTGAACAACGAGATGGTATGTATGAAAAGATAAATCATTTTCCATGTTCTTTATGCATAAATTACTACGGTGCATATTTTGGTTTAATAAATAACAGTACTTCATTCTATCTTTTGATGCTATATGCCACCAGTAGGTTTAGCCTACTTTTGTTTGATGCCTCTAAATTGAACATGGTGCGTGCGGATCAGTCTTCTTAAGGATCTACTTCATTCTCTATTGATTGGATCGACCAATATTATGCATGTGTTTATTATGTAATCATGATTTGTGAGGATTGCATTGGTAGGAGTCCACATAAGATAGGATTGGTTTGTGGGGATAATTTTATTGCTTTTAAGTAATCTCTATACCTCAAATGTAAGAGGTGATGATCGGTCAGGAGTCACTAGGATTTTGTTCTAATTTTGGATCAGTGTTCTCTCTAAACTATTCTTGGACTACAGAGTCTCAACCTCAAGATCACATTGCAAACTCCGAAGGACTTAACGAGGCCGATACAAGAAAGAATTCCAAAGCTGGTAAATAACTGATTGGTGGTTGTGCAAATTTCATTCACCTTTCTGTGGTTCTCTGACTTTTATGTTTCAATGTATGTACTGGAAAAGTAAAATATGGACACTTCTTTGTCAATAGGTAAGTCAAATAAGCGTGGAAAAATGAAAAAGAAGAGTCGGTCAGTGGAAAATGAAATATCCTCGAGTAATCTGCTGGAAAAGAGAGGAGAAGATGTGCAAGATGAAGTTTATCAGATGTCCTCAGGGGATGAAGATTATACAAAAGGAATGAAAAGTATGATCACATGTTTTTCTTATACATATTATAGTGCTTGTGCCTTGGTCAATTTTGTGTTGTTTGATGACCATTCTACACTATTTTTCGTGTTTTGAGAGTATACGGGTCTGTCTCCTTCCCCGCTTGGTTCTGTAAAAAAATCAGGGTACCACAGTTTTAAAAGAAGTTGGAGAATGTTTCTTTTTTCCTTTTATGTTTTGAACCAGGTTAAAATTGTCTTTGTTCAGAATGGATAACTCAATACCATCAGAGTAGACCTGGCATCAAGGTGCTGCAAGAAAAGATTGATGACTTCATAATGGCCCACGAGGCCCAGGAGGAGCAGGTAATGTTTTTGGTCTGAAGTATGCTGATGTTTTTTAAACCGTAGCTCAATTGATGACCACCTATGATGATGGCTAACTTCTATCTAGAACTCATTGATCAATGTGGAAATCCTTATTGTTAAGTATGCAACAATTTTAATGCTGTTCTTTTACAGCCTTTAGTTGGTTGTAATCACCGTTAAGTAATTACAACTAATTTTAGGTCGTTTTTTTACTGAGATAGGGCATTTTTGTGGCATTTATGTTCTTTGTGCATCAAATCTTGTTCTATTTCTAATTTATCTCATGCAGGCAAGAGTAGAGAGAGGAAGCCCAAGCTGAAGAAGGTGGATGGACAGTTGTTGTGCATCACAAAGGTAGGAAAAAGACAACTGAAGCTGAAACCGGAATTGCTGTGGGTTCTGTTGCCCAAGCTGCTGTTCTAGACAAGATGGCGAAAAAGAAAACGAAAGAAGTCGGTATAGATTTCTATCGGTTTCAGAAAAGGGAAGCCCACAGAAATGGTACGTGCTTATTCAGTTGGAAATCGTTCATAAACCTTAATGTGCATGCTCAATGGTATATTGATATAGTTCAATTTATGAAGTACGGAATATATCATCTAATGTTTGAAAATGGGGCTGCTGATAGGATTATGAGATTTTTTTTTATTTTCTTAATTTTTTGCTTTGCTGCGTTCCTTCTTTTTTCCTATATTTGGTGTCACTGCATATCTTCTGACTTTTCACTTATGGTAATAGGCATTCAAGATTAATTCTCATGTTGTATTCATTTTTTTTGTAAATTTTTTTTAAATATCTCTGGTAGTAATCTAAAAGTAGGTTTCATGTTGCAATTATATATTATTTTTACCAGCATTAGAAATCTTTGGATTTGTGAAAAAACTTGACTGTATATGCTAGAGCCCGCCACAGTTTAGCACAGATGGAATAGCGATTTACTTTTGTCCAGATTTATTTGATGGAAGGAGAAGGCCGGCCCTCATCGCATGTTTTTGGCATTTATGCCAAATTTTAAGTGATTTTTTTCTTGTCTTTGTCTTGTCAAATTTCTGAACTGCATTGATTTATGGTGTTCCTGCAATATGTTCAGAGAAGTCATGCCTCCAATTTTTGTTCACACATTTTTATTTGTATCTTTATTTGGTGCGTGCTGATCTAAAAGAGATGATCGTTATACCTCGCTGTCTCAAGTTTCGATAGCTCTTTTATCTGCTACTCTTATTTTCATGTCACAATATCACTGATTTTATGCTGTGTGCAGAGATCATGATGCTGCAAAGCAAATTTGAGCAGGATAAAATGCGGATACAACAAATGAGAGCTGCAAGGAAATTTCGTCCCTATTAATTGCAGTTCTGGGCGTTATTTCCGAACACTTGTTTGCAGTTCATCTAAATACATGTGCCGTCCTTGATCTTATTTTGTTTCTTCCCTATATTTTACACCGTAACTCACATTGACACAGCAGACGGTCACGTTCAATTCGAAATGTCTGTTTGCTATCATTTTACCGTTTAATTATTCTGTACACTTATATTTCAAGATGAGTTGTAGATGTGAAATTGTACTGCAAATTAATTTGAAAGGCATAAATTAAGATAACACCAGGAAATATCTTATGTGCGCTCAAGTGTTGTGGTCTTTTCGTTGTTCAGATGAAAATGGATTCTTGCATTGATGTTGACTTGTTGTATACTAGTCTAATACGACGTTCTCAAGACCCAGATCAATATGTCAATATGTCTGAAAAATTGCTTATGAGTATTGTTCCCGAGTATTGTTAAGTGTTTAGCCAAGTGCAATAAAAGAAATCTAAAAGCCATGAATTTCCACTTCTCTATGGATTTTTTAATCACTTTTACAAGATTTCTTTTAAAAATAATTTAACAAACAAAATGGGAATTTCATTTAAAACTACTTTCTGTGAGTTGATTTTTATATTTAAATGTCCATTTCAACTGAGTTTCAAACATACTTTAATAACTTGGACGTTCTCCAGACCTAGAATTAATTATGTCAAGATTGAGTCCCCGGGGCATAGTTCAACATGTAGGGATGGCAAAATCCCCGGGGGGAACCATCCCTGTTGGTACCCAAATAAATTGGGACGGGGAATCCCCGATTAATTTGGGGATGGGAGCGGGGATGGGGATTCCCCGCTTTTTTGAAACTGGGGATGGGACGGGGATGCCGCTTTTTTGAAATAGGGGATGGAACGGGGATGGTATTTATATCCCCCGTCCCATCCCCGTCCCCGATAGATGAAACGAGGATTCCCCATCCCCGTCCCGTTCATATATATATATATATATATATATATATATATATATATGCATATATATTATTAATATTAATTATATTTATATTTTTTATTTTATTAAATTGTAAAGTTAAACCCTAAAAATTATGTGTTTTATACTATAATAATTTTTAATTTTTAAAATTACAAGATTTTGTATTTCAAAATTGTTGTATTTAACTCAATTTGTTAAAGTATTTTATATTGTGGAGTTATTATAAGATTAGCTAGTGATTCATGATATTTTATCTATTTTAATTATTAACTATTTTAAGTAAAAAAATTTTTTATTTAAAAAATAAAAAATGGGGACATCGAATCCCCATGGGACCCCATTCCCCAAAGGGAATCCCGTCCCGTCAGGATGCCCAAAACGGGGAAATGGTGCGGGGATGGTATTTGAAAATGGGATTTGGGGGACGGGGATGGTATGTCCCATACTGCCAAAATCCCCCCATTGCCATCCCTATCAACATGTAAAGGACTTGGGTGACGTGATGTCTGCTCTTTGACCACATACCATGTGTTGTTCGAATTCTCACTGCAGTAATGATTTACGAGGTGGAGAGAACTTCTTGTGTGGTGACTCAGTCTTCGGCAGCCCAAGGACCCTGACTAGTTGATGCATAACCCGCGCTTCACATCCTTCACAAAGCTCTAGGGCAAAGTTAGTAGGAGCCCTCAGGGATGGGGTTCATCCTTTAATTATGTCAAGATTGACAGATAATCTAACAGTTGTACAATTAAAGTGGGGCACTCTGGAAACGCATGCTACATTCTGTTTCTTACACGTCCAAACAAAGATCAAAGGTCAACTGAAATTCCAGCCAGTCAAATTGTCACTTTAAATATAATTTTTTTTAGGAAAAATATGATTTTTAGAATTAGTCCTCTCAGTTGTTACCTTCATGTTTTAGTCCTTTAACTTTCAAATTTTCAGATAGTACTTTAACTTTCAAATTTCCAGATATTTAGTCCTTTAACTTAGCAATTTTACTTTTAGTCCCATAACTTAACATATTTCAGAAATTTAGTCCTATAATTTTTTTAGGGGAATTTAATCCTATAACTTAACAATAGTTAAATTTAATAAAAAAGTTATTTCTTAATTAAATTAAAAATGAATAATTTAAATTAACAGTTAACTTTTAAAAAAATGATTAATCATTTTTAATTTAATATAATTAATTTTTTAATAAAATTTCAAGCTTTAATTTTCTAAATTTTGTGAAATAAATGCATCTTGTACATTAGTCCGGATCTATTTCTTGGAGGTAATTCTCCTCATCAAAGGTTAATTGCATAAATATGACAAATTTATCTTAATTTACTAATTTTATGTAGTTATTTTAATTTTCCTAAAATTCGTTAATTATTTTAGAATTTTCAATTTATTTTAATTTTTATTAATCAAATTAATTTAATTTTTAATTGCTTCTATAATTTAATTAATTTTCAAAAATTAAAATTTAAATATTTTACTTTTGATCGTTTATAAAAATGTGAAGTGTGGGTACTAACCTTTTGATAAATTAATTAAATTTAAATTTTGCTAAGTTGTGAGACTAAATCTCTAAAATATGTTAACTTATAGATCCAAAAGTAAAATTGTTAAATTAAAGGATTGAATATCTAGAAATTTAAAAGTTAAAATACTAAAAATGAATGTGACAATTAAGATGACTAATTCTCAAAAAAACATTTAAGATATTCTTAAAAGGTCAACTAATCGGACTAAAAATCTTATTCTTTTTTTTTTTAATAAGACGGCCTATAATCCTATATGCTTTACTAAATTCAACTCGATATTTTTTCCTATTGATCAAAATAAAATGAAAAGCGGCGTAACAAACCGTGGAAAAAAAGAGAACAAGAAAACAAAACGTTTAAATCAGATGCACAACCAAATTTGATCAAAATGCATGAACTCATCCCCAAAAGAAGATAAACAATTCACACAATATAACAACCTCAAATTTATTCCAAACATAAATGAGCTTAATCCATAAACAAATTCTACTCGAAACAAATGAAGACATAACCAATATATTCATAGTCCAACACTAGAAACAACATTAAACACAAAGCAAAGCAGTAAAAGAATATC
Organism: Rehmannia glutinosa; assembly: GCA_016081115.2. NCBI lineage: Eukaryota > Viridiplantae > Streptophyta > Magnoliopsida > Lamiales > Orobanchaceae > Rehmannia > Rehmannia glutinosa. The sequence goes on along the minus strand of JABTTQ020001697.1, from coordinate 80,913 downwards.
CAAATCACATTTGACAAGTTCATTTCTTGTCAACTTCCTCATCCTCATTCTCACTCCAACAAAGATTGGAGAGTCGACCTCGGGGACCCACACCCCTCGTGCTAATGAAGGCTGCTGTGAAAGAATCGAACCCCATTGCCAAGACCCTCACAAAATGACTAATTCCTCCGCAGGCATATCCCATAATATCCATACCAAATTTCGAATCAAGCTCTTTCTCAACGACAGAACTATGCAACGCCACGGAAAACTTCGCTGGCTGGAAGCACGCCAACACGCGCTCCAGTATCGGAGTTAAACCCACTTGTTTAAAATCGTAACCCAGCGACTTCAAAACTAGCATAACTAAACCCATCTTCCTATGTGACATGAATTGTGAGACGCACTCCTTCAATAGCATTCATCGAATAACCGCAAGGATCGAAATCGAAATCGCATATCTCGGTTTTGGGTAGGATTTTACTTATACCAGAAACTTCTGTCATAATAGCAGCAGAGCTCGATTGCGACTTGAAAAATACAGTGGCCTTTTTCTGGTCCAAATTGGTCATGCACATCTCTAATGTGTAAACAGGAGCCGTGTTGTTTGTTGATTCGGCACTGGCAGAGTAAACGTGCCATTTCTCGTGTTCATCATCACCACCGTCCATCACGTAGGCTTTGCTGATAAGGCCATGTTTGGTGAAATGGCTATCGAGAACATCCACTTCTTCGGAAAAGCTTCGGTGTGGAAATGGCTGAGCACCCGGAAATATGAAGCTTCCGCGTGTGTATTTAACAGAACTCACGGTGAGTTTGAGTGTATCAGCCAACTTAAGAATAGGTGGGATTGAGAGCAGCAGTTTAGTAGTCCCACAAGTTTTCAGAATTATCTTGTAATGGTACACAAAAAGGCTAGACTCTGATAGGACATAAGAATCAACTTCAGCATTCTTTAACGAGGAAACAATGGTGCATTCTGTTGGGCCCAATATTTCATCCAATTGGGCTTTGGATAAAGATCGGAGACCAAGACTAAGCGGAGGATCGAGAAAATATTGTGGGCTCGAAAAACGAAATCTCAAGCCTCTTTTCATAACCTTCGGCCGATTGGAGAGACTTGTAAGGACATTTTGAATCAAAAGAGTAGGAAGGAGTCTTTGTTTGGAAGCAAGAATAACAAGGACAAGGAAAGATGAGGAAAGAAAAGCAAAGAAAGAAGAAAGCGATGTTTGAGGTTGAAAGCCTATTCTCTACAACCACCGAAAGTGGTTAATAATTGCACACTTGATGGGTATCGGGATGGCTTGCGAGCGCACTACAATAAAAAGAAAGACATTGGTAAATACAAATTGTATGATCGTTAAAGCAAATGAACTCAAAATCATATTGGCAAATAAAAAGTAAACTCACGTTGGAGTAGGCAGCAGACTTGAATTTCTTGATTCCTCCGTGTGGTCGAATGTCTTCAATCTCAGTATCGAGGGAGCTTCGTAGGATAAGGATTTACTACTACGGACTTCTTCCCACCTTTTGACTCCATTAGCTCATTCAATTCTCCCCGCCAAACATCAAATGAGATCGATCAGACTAGACGAAAAATCAATACATTGAGCTTATCAAGGGTATGAACAGGGATGTAATAGTACTACGCTAAAACTCACAAAACAACTGGAGTTGATAAATCAAATATTTTTTGACAACACAAAGGAATATAGCCCACAATTGAAATAAGTGATTGGAATGTCTGGATACTATAGTACAACTCCACACAAGGGCTTTATTCCAATCCTATCCGAGGTTGGTTTGTTAATAAAGTTGATTTCATTCCACTAGGGTGTGAAACAATGCAACAGGTAAAAATGAGAAACAAGGAAAGTTAGTTGATAATCAAATATCTTTTGACAAGTCCCACAACTGAAACAAGTGAATGGAGGGGGAAAAAGGCAAAAATGTCTGGATGGTAATAGTACATGACATTACCCTTTGAGTAAGGTAGAAGGTGCAAATATATGCCAATGAAGAGCATATTGAAGCATGAGATAAAAATGGTTAATAATTATAATTTACCCCTGGTATAACACAAAATGTTTACCAAAAGACAAATAATAAGGAAAACAGGAATATCCTCTACAAGAGATAGGTCAATCAGACTACGCATCTTTTTCAGAAAAATTCAAACCAACTCCCTGCACAATTCACCATGTATTTTATAAGAAAAAACACTAATAAATACCCCCACTGTGTTTTCATTCAATTTTTTTTTCTTTTTTTTTTCTGTCTATATCGCCCTCTTTTCATTGGTATTTTTTCTTTTTTCTTTATCCCATCTTTCCAGATCCCCCTCCAAGTGCCATCCGGCCCAACCCCAACTATAAGACTAATGGCCTTCCATCCAGAAAAAAACACCCAACCCTTACCCACCCGCTCCCGACCCAACAACAGGCCACAAGCCACCCGAACCCAACATTATCTATAAACATATCTCAATATATATGAATGTATTTTATTGCAGATATAATCAAGAATTATAAAGTATCAACTGTGGACCGTTCAAGCAAGATCTACGATCTATTATAAACAATGAGTATAATTAACCATAATTTATCACAATATCCAAGAAAAAAAACATACACGCCTATAAACGTATATGGCTGTGAGAGTAATAACATAACGCCTATAAAAACAAAAAAACAAAAATGGAGATTGCAGCAACTCACAGGTTTAACGATAAATATATGAAGAACAACGACATCCGATGACGATTTACTTTCTCGTAACAAGCCTCACCAATCAAATCCTAAAAATTCAAATAAAAACCAGAATCTCATCAACACATCGTACCATACATAAACAAAAAAACAGAGATCAGAACAATAAAATTCGAACCAAAGCAGCGATAGAAACTTACAGATCGAAGCTACGATGGATTGGAAAACCAAACAAACCATAGCCGAATATCAATTTAGAGAAAATTGAGAGAATAATAAAGAGATATTTCTGTGTGGATGAAAAATATGAGGAGGAGCGGGGCTCTTAAATAGGAAACGGATTGCAGCGAAGTAGATGGGTGAGTTTGCCACGTCGTTTTGGTACAATTACGATATTGCCCTCCACGTATCTGGTCCTCTGATGTTTCGGTCCACTAATAATATACGGTATACCCCTACTCCGTGGGCCACGGCCCCGCGAAATATTCTATGGTGGGATTGCGTTTTTTTTTTGTTTTTTGTTTTCTTTCTGATTTTTGATTTGAAGATTTTAAACGATCTAAGATAAATAAATAAAGAGCAAGTCTCTTGTGAGATGGTCTCACGCAGGGGCGTAGCTAGGGGGTGCCACCCCAGTCCCCCGCGTACCCTAAATTTTTTTTGTCCCATTTTTTATATGGGAAAAAAATAAAAAGAAAATTATATGTTTTTTTAGGGGAAAAAATAGTTGAGCTAGGGGAAAAAATTTGGGCTAGGGGTAACCAGGTCGTGCCGCCTCGCCTTGGTCTCACTCCTGAGATCCAAATTAGTGAGACGGACCTCCTAAGGGCTCCGTCTTGAGAACATGAACCATGGAAATAAATTTAAAAATAATAATGAACCATGAAGAAACAAAAATAAACCCTAAAATCATGAACCATGAAGAATAAACCCGAAAACAAAAATAAACCTAAAAAATAAAAAATAAACCCTACAAAAAATTAAAAATCCTAAAAAACCAAATCAATTAAAAATAAACCAAGAAACAAAATGAACCCTAAAAAAACAAATATAAACCCTACGAAAAATAAAATTTGAAAAAAAAAGAAAAACTTTTAAAATTTTGTGTAAGGGCTCCATCTCACGGATCTAAATCCGTGAGACCGTCTCACGCAAGTTTTTGCCATAAAGAAAATGTCTGAGTGTGAAATAATTAAGATGAAATAATAAATATAAGTTATTAATTATAAAAATACCTCTCAGATTTGGGCTAATTATAAAAAACTCAAAGATGTTTTAAAATTACGAAAAAACTATCAAGTTTGATTATATCTTATATTTAAGGAGGTAATTATAATATTTTTATAAATGTCAAGGAGGAGTTTCTGAAATATTTTTTTCATGAATGAGAAAATATAAGATTTAATCAAACTTCAAGGTTTTTTTTTCTTAATTTTAAAAATTTGTGATTTTTTTATAATTAGCCCGAATCCCTAATTATAAAAATCTTTTTTTAGTGAAACGATGATTGAATGTGATTTGTAATTAGTGGTTGAGAAAAATGATAATTACTGAATTATTAGTTGAAAGTATTATATTACCAAATAATTCATGATTTATAAACTCTTATAAATTGAGGCAAATATTTCACGGTAAAAAATAAGGGACAGAGTTCTTCAAAAAAAAATTTAAGGGACAAATTCTTCAAAAAAAAAAAAAAAAAAAAAAAAAATTAAGGGACAGAGAAAAATGGTCACGTGATTACTGTCTTCCAAAAAATGTGTGGTGCTGAAATACTGCTAAGACTAGGGGCTGGGGTTGATTAGGGGCCCACCAACCGCACCTTGGGCCCTTTAACCAAGTTAAATAATGGAAAAAGAAAGAGAAAAATTATAATATATTGAAATGATAGCCGTAAACCTAGATTCACATGTCAAAATATATGTTTAATTAAATGATAGCCATTAACCCTAAATGATTGGCAACTTTTATCTTTTTACAGGAAAAAGAATATCGAATGGGAAAATTTGAAAAACTAAAAATTTACCAAAAAATTCGTGTGTGCAAGATTTGTAAAAAAAAAAGTATTATAATTGTAACTTTCAAAAACTCTCAGGGAGTGATTGGATATTCTTTTTATTGTTTAGATTTTGATGAATGCCATGTAAAACTCGAGAATAGAAAGTTGGCACCCCAATTCTTGTTGTAAAATGCATTATAATGAATAGAGTGGCTTGAAGCTAAGTCGAAACTGGCGCCCCAACATGCAAGAAGACAACTCAAGACTGAAGGAAGACTCCCGTTGCGAGGCAGATTGAGTATGGCAAGAAGAGTAGACAGGGAACTCTCTTTGGAGAAGCAAAATGAGATGCACGGTGAGTGGAGCATCACTGCTCAACTCAAGAAAAGCCAAGTCTCAAGTTGAAGTGATGCAGAAGAGTCATCCATCGATTGGAAGTGACTCTAAGTCACCTGGGAAAGCAAGGAAATGCGGTCAGTCGAGATAATCGTAAAGAACCGTTGCCGCAAATCAAGAGATTTACTTAAACAAGTAATATCTCCATACCACCTTTCTCAGTGCTCGATCCCGAGCGTGCAATTGGAATGAACGATGGGAAGCACCAAACCGTGTCGAGAACTGCGAAAAGGTGAAAGAACAATTCATACGAGAAATGGCAATTCCAAGAATCGCAAGCCAACGATTTGCGCAAAGTGACTTTCAAAAATAAGCTATCTCTTCAACGGGCAAATTTTTGAAAGTTCACTATAAAAGGCCGAGGAGTTTGTTTGAGAAAAGAGGATGCATGAATGACACATACGTGAGATAGACAAGCACATTAGAAAAATCAAAACAATCTCAATCCTCAAGCCTACATTTCAAGTACATCAATCCAACACTTACCCGTGAAGGAAAGAGAACTTCAACCAGATTGAAGAGGAAACCTTTGAAAACAAGGGGCCTACTTTCCGGGAAGGATTGTAGAAAAATTCAAGGTTGAACTAAGTCTTAAGCATTTGGAGGGCTTCGTGATCAAATCCAAAGAGCTTGAGCAAGTGAGTCAGTAGAGTAAAGCCCCTGTGAAGAAGGCCGAGTCGTCGAGAAGCCAAATTGAGTGATCAAGGCGTCTCATCGAGTCCCAAAGGATCAAGTCGGTTTGTTGTGATCAAGACTTGTATCGGGTACTGCTACCACTTTGTAAACCGATCATTACTTAGTGGATTCCTCCGGGAGTTGGAGAAGAGAGAGTAGAAGAATTACCCCATCTTGAACCTCTATAAAAACTTTATGTGTCATTTACATTTCAAAGATTTAAATTCCTGCACTTTTAATCGCTTATATCTGTGATAAATTTGCTATCCAATTGATAATTTATAAGTACTAAATCAAGCTCTAAAATCAAACTTAAGGGTGTTAAGTCTTCCACAAAATAAAACCACAAACGAGTTAAATTATAGCCAACAATTGAGTTACTCCATCAACACTCAATTTGAGTCTTTGAGAGATTAACTCTTGAGTGACTAATTCGATTGTCCATCAAGGACACAAGCTGTGTAGAATTAACTCTGAGATTTAAAAGGACTAAATCGAAAATTTGGTAAGGTTTATTCAACCCCCTTCTAAACCTTACACTTACACCCCTTGGGACCTACAAGTGGTATCGGAGCGGTTGGTTCATTGAACCCTCCGCATGGTTCTTAACTAGATTTCCAAACTTTTCAAAGTCCGCTTTAGTACTTAAACTTTCAAAACTCTTTTTATTAAAAGTCATTATCATGGAAGCAAATTTGACACGCATCCCTATGTTCACTATTGAAGAATTTGATGATTGGAAAATTCGTATACGGGCTCATCTATCAAAGATTACATGATGAGATGTGGATAGTAATAGAAGATGGGCCTCTACAAATATTAAAGGTGAACACAATCATACGAAGAGTTGCAGGTGAAGGAGAAGAAGATGTTGCTCTAGACCAGTCATGGTTGAAAAACCAAGAACCGAGTGGACAAATGATGACAAAAAATGATACAACCTGGATAATGTAGCCAAGGACATCCTCTACAAAACCTTGGACAAAGCCATGTTCAACAAAGTCAAATCATGCAAAACGGCTAAAGAAATGGGGACAAGCCGACATTGATTTGTGAAGGCTCGAGCAAATCAAAGAAAACAAATTATCGGTGGCGATCTGAAGTTTGAAAATTTCAAAATGATCTCGGAGAGAATGCGGATCAACTAGATGCTCGGTTTACGAAATCGCAAATGAGCCGCTACACTTGGAAAGGAATATACACGAAGAAATGTGTATGAAGATCCTAAAAAGTCTTCCAAATTTGAATGGGAAATGAAGGTCATGGCACCGAGACATTCCATGGACCTATCAAAGACATCCAACCATGAACTATTCTCGGACCTCAAAGCCTATGAGTTTGAGCCGAGAAGAAAAGACCCGAGGAAGAGACAATTGTACCCAAAACAATTGCTCTAATTGTCAAAGATGGGAAGAGAGTTGAGGTCAAAGAGGCAATTGACCCGGAAAAATAGCCCGATGGTTAAAAGATTTAACAAGTTCTTTAACAAGAACTACAAGAGAGAAAGAGTGAATCTTCCGTAAGACACTCGCTCCTCCAAATCAAGGGATGATAGGCCAACCAAGAGAATGGATCATCAACAAGTTGAGTATCAAAGGGTGACAACTCAAGAGTAGAAAGAGTCGATCAAAAGTTGAATATCTATGTTGGAATTGTAGACAACCAGGTCACTATGCCATTGATCGCTCATATCCTGTAGTCAACAAGCGAGGAATGAAGAAGAAAGAAAGGTCTTGAGAGAAAGAAGACAAGAAAAGAAAAAAAAAGGCAATGATGGCTGCAGATCACGAGACAAGCAACCAAGTCAAGAGACAGTTGATTGAGAGAGGTGAAGTGACTACTCGAGTGACTCGAAGAAGAAGCCTTGATCCGCTTAATGGCCAAAGAACAAGATCAAGAAGATGAGGTACAATCTAATTCAACAAGCTCGGACACTAGTGATAGTGAGTGTGACACACACACTTCATCACCTCACGATCTTTATGATTCATTAGGCAAAATGATGAAAGATTTTGAGCACATTAAATCCTCACACACACTATTGAATGAGGAAAACACCTCTTAAAGGTCAAAACTCAAAGTGACTAAGGAGCCGAGTACTCTAAGTCAAATAGTCATGAAAATGAAAGTTTAAAAATTTGAAAATGCTAAATTAGTAGCGAAAATTGCTTTGCTATAGAAAAGAGGGAGAATGACCTCAAAAATGTTATTGCCTCACTCACTAAGGCATCTAAATCATTGGATGATCTTATTATGAGTCAAAGAGAATGTGGAGACAAGACAGGCTTAGGATTTAATTCCTTTGTGCCATGTCAAACCTCAAGAGTAATTTTGGAAAAAGGATCTTCAAGTCATGAAGAGTCCGAAAAATCCAAAACTCTAAATATTGCACACACTTTCACTCCAAAGCACAATACTAAGCAAACGGCCTTGGTTACAAAGGAAAAAAAAAAAACGACCGATTGAGTGTCTTTGGAAGGATACAGTGAGAAGAAATTCACCCAAGTCCTCAAGAAACTCCAAGCGAAAAATACTCTGTAAAGAAGAAACAGAGCTACCAAAAATTCCAAAAATCCATAAAAGAAATACATATGATGGGAATGGTAGAAAATATCCAAGCCAAGCTGATTGGAACAATGTGAACTATCGGATAAACTTATGGAATATAAGCCCGGAGGAAAGGCACAGAACTCAAAAGGCCATTCCAAAAGACAAGAGCTTTCATCGGACACATATGTACCTAGGCACTACACTCAAAAAACACCACAATTACCCAAGGAAGGCAATTGCTAAAACACATATGCGGTGCATACAGACAAAAGAGACAATTTGTATGAACCTAGAATCCCCAAGCAATTTGCCAGGATTAATTATGATTATGGCACGATAGATGGCAACCCCTTGAGTCAAATCATTTGGCTATAGGTTGGTTGGATCATCTTACAATTCTAACCCCTCGGGACCCATACAAGTATGGGTACCTAAAACTTAATTTCCTTGATTGCGGGTTCAAGGAATAAGTGAGTGCGGGAACCTGGTACATGGATAGTGGTTGTTCCCGGACATATGACAGAAATAAGAGAAATCTGTCAAAATTCAAGGAAGTCAAAGGAGCCAAAGTCATATTTGGAGGAAATGAAGCTCTGGTGAAATAAGAGGCATTGGATCCATCAAAAGGAATGGATTAGAAATCACGAGATGTTGCATTTGTTGAAGGACTCAACTTCAACTTATCGAGTATCGATCGGCTCTGTGACAAGGGCTACAATGTTGGATTCAACATGGATGTATGCCAAATCAAGGATATTGAATCAAATGAAGTTGTCTTTGCAAGGAAGTAGAACGAGAGAAGAATATGTATGTAGTGGATTGGTCAACTGGACACCCAACACCCAAAGACTGTCTCTACTAGCAAAAGCACAAGTGAATCAAGTTAGTGTGGCACAAAAAGCCGAGTCACCGAATTTCAAAACAATTAACAAGCTAGCAAGAAGTCATCTTGTAGAAGGACTTCCAGGACTTCGATTATCTGAAGAAGGAGAGTATATGTGATGCATGTCGAGGAAAACAAATCAAGTCGTCGTTCAAAGAAAAGACATGCCCATCCTCAACAAGAATATTGCATCTCTACTTCATATGGATCTATTTGGCCCAGTGGAACCAGCCGGATAAGTGGAAAGAAATACACCTTGGTGGTAGTAGATGACTACTCAAGATATACATGGACAATATTCATGTGCAAGAAGAAAAGAAACTCTACAAAAACTACCACAAATGATGAAGAGGATTCAAAATGAGAAGAGTCAAACCATTATCAAAATAAGATCGGATAGAGGAACGAGTTTGTCAATGGAATAATAACTCGATCTTGTATTGAGAATGGTATTGGTCATGAACTATCACCGCAAGGACTCCACAAAGAGAATGGAGTTGCGAGAAGAAGGAACAGAACCCTCAAAGAAGCGGCAAAGGACCATGTTAGGTGAAGCGGGGGTTACCAAAAAGATTTTGGGCTGAAGCAATCAACACGACTTGCTACACCCAAAAACAGATGTATGATAAATAGGCGATAACAAAGACTCCCTATGAGATATGGACTGGAAGAAAACCAAGTGTTGCATATTTGAGAATATTTGGATGTAAATGCTTCATTCACAACAATGGCAAAGACAACCTAAAGGCTTTTGATGCTAAAGGCGATGAGGGTATCTTCTTAGGATACTCGGTGAAAGCAAAGCCTCTGAAATACTCAACAAAAGAACTATGGTTCTGAAGAAATCCATTCATGTAGTATTCGATGAGCCAAATGTAAATGGAGAAGACATTGAAGAGTCGGTGATAAAATTTGAATCATCCAATCATACGAAGAGTCCCTATCTTTGAAAATTCGAAGTGGGATTATCAATTGAGAAGAAGATGAGATAGAGAATCTCAAAAGCGGTGGAAAATTTGCGGCTAAGTGACCACGAAAGAGTGACCCGCAAGAAACACGGTGCAAGTCGATGAATCCAGCTAACTCACTCCAACCTTGATGTGAGATGGTGAGAGACCATCCACGAACTTGTCATTGGAGATATGAGAGAAGGTGTCAAAACAAGATCGAACTCAACAAGAAGCTATGTTCACATGCTTCATTTCGCAAATAGAGCCAAAAGATGTGTCACAAGCATTGGATGACACACATTGGATTCAAGCTATGCAAGAAGAGTGAATCGGTTTGAGAGAAATAAAGTATGGGAACTAGTGCAAAGACCCATACATCAAAATGTTATTGGAACCAAATGGGTATTCGAAATAAGATGAACGAGGAAGGCTCTGTGGTAAGAAATAAAGCAAGACTAGTAGCCAAAGGATATTGCCAAGAAGAAGGGATAGATTTTGATGAAACATTTGCCCCTGTAGCAAGATTGGAAGCTATAAGGATGTTTCTTGCCTATGCAGCTCACAAGAATTTCATTGTATATCGGATGGATGTAAAAGTGCATTCCTAAATGGGTTATTGGAAGAAGAAGTATATGTTGAACAACCTCCAGGATTTGAAGCGAGAAGACTCTTGGAGACAAGGTATACAAACTCAAGAAAGCTTTGTATGGATTGAAACAGGCACCCGAGCATGGTATGATACCTGTCACAATTCCTAACGAAAATGGATTCACAAAAGGAAAAGTAGATAGAACACTTTTCAGAATTCAAGACAAGAATAGTATACTGCTTGTTCAAATATATGTGGATGACATCATTTTTGGATCCACTAACCAAGAGCTATGTGAAAAATTTTCAAACCTCATGCAAAGTAAATTTGAAATGAGCATGATGGGAGAAGTGACATTTTCCTTGGACTTCAAGTGAAACAAATTGAAGGATGGAACCTTCATAAGTCAAACAAAATATACGAGAGATTTAATGAAGAAGTTTGGTATGGAAGAGAAGTCTTACGTAAAAAATACCAATGAACACATCGATCAAAATGGACATGGATGCGGATGGCAAGCACAGTAGATCAAACAAGATACATGAGCACTTATTGGATCATTGCTCTATCTCTCACGGCAAGCGGCCGGACATCACCTTTCTTTGTAGGTGTATGTGCAAGATTTCAATTTGCTCCAAAAGAGCCATATGACGGCTAAAAGAATCTTGAGATACTTGAAAGGAAGCGAAAGTAGGCTATGGTATCCAAAGGAAGGTGGATTCGAGACTAATTGGCTATTCGGACTACGACTATCTTTGGATGCGAGTGGACAGGAAGAAAGCACTTGAGCACCTCAAATGCTTTAGAAGCAGACTAATTTCTGGTTTAGCAAGCAAAAACTCAATAGCCACCTCTGGTGAGGCGAGAATACATAGTTGCGGGCGGTTGTTGTGCCCAAGTCTATGGATGAGACAAATGGTGAGAGACTATGAAGTTGAAGAAAAAGAAATTCCAATCATGTGTGATAACACAAGTGCCATTGCAATCACTCAAAATCTGTGTTGCACTCAAGAACAAAACATATTGATGTCGATATCATTTCATAAGAGATCATGTTGAAAAGAAGGACATTATCTTGGAATATATCTCAAGCGATAAACAACTAGTGACATCTTCACAAAACCATTATGTGAGTCAAGATTTGAAGAACTCAAGCATGAGTTGGGGTTAATTGGTGGTGACACTCGAGACGATCAAAGAAGAGTATTAGAAACGCAGAAAAGAAGTGAAAAAGAGTCGAAAACAAAAATCACTCAATAAATCACCAGATCGGAAAAACTGACTACACCAAGTCACCGATAAATTTGAGTCACTAAGAGAATCTGAGAGAGTAGAGCTAAATCGGCTAAGAGATAAACTGAATAACTTATGAGCAAAGTGACAAAAACGCATCGTTTTGACTTAAGCGGGAATGTTTTAAGGAACACGTCGACATAATGATGATGTGTACGGACATAAAAGTGCACACTAAGCTTATGATTGGATATAAATCTTTGCCGCATTAAATATGAGGCGTGAAATGCTCAATAGGCGTCACGAAATCAAGCCGTTGATTTCGATCACAATTCAAAAAACCGTCTGCCGTCCTTTTTCATAAACCATATTTAAACCATTTTCGTCCGTTTCTCTCTCACACTTCTAAAAACTGTTCATATCTTTCTCTCAAAAGGCAAAGGCAAATACTCTCGAAACCTATCAACCTTCAAATCAATTTAAGAGATTTTCTTGATATAATCTGAGAAATGGCACCAACTTATGACTTTACCAAGCTAGGAAAGCAAATTCACACGGTTCGGCGGTGGATTTAAACGAATGGTGAAGCGGGGTCCGCGACACCCTGGTGAAGAAAATCGCTAAAAAGTTGGAAACGTCCGGACTAAAACCGTTTCTAACGCGAATATCCTATGACCTATGTGGAGGAGGTCGCACAATTCTACGTGAATCTTTGAGATTCACGACGAAGGAATCAAGTCATCATTCACGGGAAAGCGGTGACTATCACTTTGCGCCAAGGATTTGGTGAATATTGCTCACTACTGCGGAAGGAGCAAGCGAGATTAAGGAAGGCGATGTAAACTTGGGCCGACGCATGGAAAAAAATAGCCAAGTCCGACCTTCGATAAAATTATATACACAAAAACAAGAAGCTGGCTGAAGGAGGATTATCACAAATTGTTGGACATAGTTGCCAAATGTATCGACATCAAATTTGGCGACTTTGACCAACTATCAAAGGCAAAGTGGTTGTGATGGCTGCAATCATCGAAGAAAAGAAGATAAAGCTCAATGAGTTTATCTACAAAGGACTTTCTGCCAAAACGTGGGGAACAAGTCCTTCAAAGAAGATGGCACATTTGGAGGATCCCTGGGATATGGCCTGTGATTGGCGGCTATTGGAAGTGAAAGGAGTCCCTCTTAGACATGGGAAGGCCTTCCATGTTAACAAGAGGATGTTGAGCTAACCTCTCAGTGCTCGAAGCGAGCTTATGCCAAGAGAGGCGACACGGTGAGGGGGAATCGGTGACCGAAGATCTGTTGCTTCCTCTCGGCCAAAAGAAAGGCCCCTGCGGCAAAAATGCTGCCCCTGCGAAAAGAAAACCAAACATGCTCCTGCCCCTGCGCAAGAGTCACCGCCCCGCTTGATCCGTGTCACCCGCCCTGCGGCGGCCGGTCGAGAAGGACTCACAAATGCCTTCTCCGATCATCAAAAGGAGGAGAAGCGACAAGCCAAGACGGCCAGGCTCCTCGAAAACAAACACCGGCCACCGCCCCGCCGCCCAAGACTCGAGAGGACACCGCCTCGAACCAAAATTCCCAGGTACAAACCAGGGAGACGAAGAAGACTTCGTCAGCGGTCCGAACAGGAGAAACCAAATGAGTCGATTACTCGGCTAGCACAAATACCGGAGACTACCGGAGAAGTAGAGTCTCGGATGTAGTTGATGAAATAGCCAAGTCTGTCTGAAAGCGCAATCAACGAGGCAACCGAAGACACAACACGTAGCTCACACAAAAACAAACACAAAAGAACCAGCCGGCGGATAGTGATGTAATGATCCTATCTCCACCTTACCCGGACATCCAAAATCGTCTGCGTGAGTGGAGAAAATGGAAGTTGAGCAAGTCGAGGAGCAGTTCCAACGGCCCGAGTTCATAGAAGAAGAAGAGAAGGCTGCTAAATTTCCTTGGACTAACTCTTTGTGCTCCCAAGACTTGATGAGGACAAGCTGCTTAGACATCCTGCAAATCTACAAGGACGAGGGAGAGAGCAGCAAAGCAAGTGAAGAAGCCGAAGCACGTGAGAAGGCAAGCATCGCCTATCTCCCGCACCCACGAGAACACACACATCCTCTCCTTGATGTCTTCTCACGAAAGTGACGAGGAACCAGGAGAATCTTTAACGCCACGAAAGAGTTACAAATGCGGCAAGCATTGCATGAATCAAGAATCCTTCACGAGCAAAGACTGGATGGAGGGACCAGGAGAGTCCTCCAGAACACACGGAAATCGATCCTATGGGAGTGGTTCAACAAATAGCCACTGATGTTCTTCTTTACCACTTCCCCACTCACTCGGAAGAAGGCAATAAGGAAATGGCGATGAAACTGGGCTAGTGGGGACCCCAGTCGAGCCAACCCCTATTGAAGGTGTGCTACCACCTGCCCCAACGGCTGAACCATCAATTGCAACAGCCGGGAGTCTGGAGACGAGTGACCCCACTCCAAGTCACTCAGCTGGTGCGCCGGCTGAGGGGGAAACTCCCTCCACTGCAGCAAGGTCGGAGGATGCTGCAGATGACTCCACAAAGAAGCAAGGAGGCGAAGAAGAGAAATTACAATCACAAGAAGAACAGCAAGTTGCCATCAACGAAGCTCAGACAGTTGAGACTGTCTCAGCTGAGGTGCCAACTGCTCTGAAGGCTAATGACGCTGCTGATGCAGTCGAGGCACATGAAGGAACAGCCCTGGGAGTTAACACTCTGGGCGATGAAAGTGCAATCCATGGGGTTGAGACTCCAATGGATGCCACTGTAGAAGACCCTAAGACAGCTGACACTGTCGAAAGGGAGGACCAAGGCCTCGCAGCAGTAGAGACTGCTGGAGGAAATGAAGGCCCACGGGAGGTTGAGACTTCCCGGGGTAAAGAGGCTGAAGTAGAGAACATCCCTCCTGCAATCATCGACCCATCTGAGAAGGAGATCAGCGCACTTCATGATTCCCAGGACAACCCTGATGTCACTTTTCTGGGATCAGAAGGCGAAGAAGAAGCTGAGTCAACCCCCATGACAAATCCAAACGACTCAGCTGCGGATGTTCCAGGCACGAGCAAGTCTGATCCCAAGACTACTCGTCAAACTTTTAACTTTGATGATGAGCCACCACTAGAAATCTCATCATCGTCCGATGACGCTGCTGATAAGGCCGAGGACAAGTCTACTGAAAAGGAAAAATCAGCTGAGACCAACGAAGCTGTTAAGACAAATGAGGCTCAGCAAGTCGGGTCTATTTCACAACCAAACCCAATTTGAACCAGAAACCACCTCCGGCTCCTCAAGCTACAATGGATCGATTCCCAAAAAGAACTTCACGCGCACCGCTCATCATCGAACATCCTCCCATCGGCGGTGATGAATCTTTTGTAGAATCTTTCCTTTCTCACTGGAGATACGAACTCCATGAAGAGTCGAAAAATGAGCAAGCACGCTATCACGGACCACCTCTGTTTTTCACTCGGGCACCATTGTTCCAGTAGATTTTGATTTCGACATTTGTATGGCCATCACCGCAATGAAGAATCAAATGAAGTTCGAGAAGTGTTCAAGGCACTCTTTCTTGAGGTTGAACGGATGGAGAGGCATCAAGCCTCTTTGGACATGCGCCCGGACAACAGAGATGCCAACCTTACGGTGACTTGAGAGGCATCACAATCGAGGATAAGGGAATGGTGGCAACAGCAGAAATCAATGCGTGTGGAACAGGTGAGATACTTGAACCTTGTTCAACAAGTCTGCTGGTGTGGAGAGTGAAAATGTTGATGCGAAAAACGGCTGAGGAACACATTGAGCATATGCATGAAGCTCACACCGCCGAGATCAAGCTGCTGCGTGAGCGAATGCAAATGATATACAGCGTTTGGAAGAACACATGACAAGAAAATTCAGCCTTCTCATGGTGAGATGAAGCGATTTCAAGAATCCAACGCTACTCGTTCAATTCCGAGTTTGCATACAACGCAGCAGACTTGAAGCAAATTCCACCATCGAAGACTCGACTTCATGCTTGCCAAAGATGTTCCCCGGGGTTCCTCTATCCTTTGATGATGCCAAAAAGGGGGAAGAGGAATACCTTAAAGCGACAAAATCAAGCCGAAAAAGAAAGGATCACCGAGAAGGGAAAATCAATGAGAAAGTCTTGAAACAAACAAGAAAGGAAAACTTGTTGAGGGGAAGGATCGGATGTAACATTGATGATTGCACAAACCCCCAACAGGTCCTCCACAAATGACATTATAAGCGACAAACTCCGCGTGACTCTGCCCTCCAACACTCTTTGTATCTATGGTGAGAAGAGAAAAGCAATTGAAGCGGGGATGAAGGAAGTGGAAGGAAGAATGGATGCCAGGGTGATGAACATCTTGAAAGAACATGGAGGCATTCCGGTTGACAGAGACACGTATGCCATTTCGGATGTCGGGACAGAGCCAAGATCGATTGACGAATTCAAAACGCTCGAATCGAAGGATATTTTGCAAATATGTCCATGGCTCAAGCTTGGGACTTATCTTTGGGAAAAGGGTCTCACATTATGTGAAGAAAGGCGACAGACAAGCAATGAGACTTCCTAGCGATCGCTCTGGGTCACTCTCTAGTCAATCACCGGAAGAAGAAGACCCCCAAATCAAAGATACGCCCGTAGGTAGAGGAAGAAGCGGCGATGGAGGAAGAAGCTTGGACTGGGCCTCCGCCCAAGAATATCGAATCGTAGATCCTGGAAAGAAAGGAGGGATCTCTTGGGCAGGCTTGACCAAGTGGCAAATTTGCGAGTGGCTAAAACTAACGCCGAGTATGCAAAGAGAATAGAAGAAAAAACAAAAGACAAACTCGGCTATGGCGGGAGAGACGAGAAAGAACAAGGAAAGATGAAGGCCGCCAGGAAGGCATATGAGAAGAAAAAGAAAAGACGGCGACGAAAAAAGAGGAGAAGAAGAAGATCTTGATCAAGATGAAAGAAGGAGACAACGAAGGAGATGAAGTGTTCTTTGTCAACCCTTCGTGTATTTTATCATGTAAATACATACAATGTAAGTCTTCCGTAATAAAGCTATAAATTCTTTATTTTCGAGTATAGACAAAATGTACTCACGATACACCTTGTAAAACAAAGATTGTGTAAAGTACAAGAATGATATGATCAATAAAAAGATTGATTCTCAAGCGCATACATTCTATGTCAATACACTATCTCGTATGTATCTTTGTTATTTGCATCTTTGTATGACTTAAGTTTTGGCATCATCAAAAAGGGGGAAATTGTTAGGAATTTTATTGTTTAGATTTTGATGAATGCCATGTAAAACTTAGAATAGAAAGTTGGCACCCCAATTCTTGTTGTAAAATGCATTATAATGAATAGAGTGCCAAGCTAAGTCAAGACAACTACGCCCCAACATGCAAGAAGACAATCAAGACTGAAGGAAGACTCGCTTGCGAGGCAATGAGTATGGCAAGAAGAGTAGACAAGAACTCTCTTTGGAGAAGCGGTGAGATGCACGGTGAGTGGAGCATCGATCAAGTCAACTCAAGAAAAGCCAAGTCTCAAGTTGAAGTGACGAGAAAGTCATCCATGATTGGAAGGCGACTCTAAGTCACCTGGGGAAAGCAAGGAAATGCGGTCAAGTCGAGATAATCAGTAAAAGAACCGTTGCCGAGAAATCAAGAGATTTACTTAAACAAGTAATATCTCCATACCACCTTTCTCGGAGTGCTCGGTCCCGGAAGCGTGCAATTGGAATGAACCAATGGGAAGCACCAAACCGTGTCGAACTCGAAAAGGTGAAAGAACAATTCATACGAGGAAATGGCAATTCCAAGAACTGCAAGCCAACGACGCAAAGTGACTTTCAAAAATAAGCCTATCTCTTCAACGGGCAAAT
The DNA here is from genome assembly GCA_016081115.2 of Rehmannia glutinosa. Classification (NCBI taxonomy): domain Eukaryota; kingdom Viridiplantae; phylum Streptophyta; class Magnoliopsida; order Lamiales; family Orobanchaceae; genus Rehmannia; species Rehmannia glutinosa. The sequence goes on along the minus strand of JABTTQ020001697.1, from coordinate 63,029 downwards.
TTTTGAAAGTTCACTATAAAAGGCCGAGGAGTTTGTTTGAGAAAAGAGGATGCATGAATGACACATACGTGAGATAGACAAGCACATTAGAAAAATCGAAACAATCTCAATTCTCAAGCCTACATTTCAAGTACATCAATCCAACACTTACCGTGAAGGAAAGAGAACTTCAACCGATTGAAGAGAAACCTTTGAAAACAAGGGGCCTACTTTCCGGGAAGGATTGTAGAAAAGTTCAAGGTTGAACTAAGTCTTAAGCATTTGGAGGGCTTCGTGATCAAATCCAAAGAGAGCTTGAGCAAGTGAGTTTAGTAGCAAGGCAAACGCCTGTGAAGAAGAAGCGAGTCGTACGAGAAGCCACCGAGTGATCAAGCGTCTCGGACGAGTCCCAAAGGATCAAGTCGGCCGTTGTGATCAAGACTTGTATCCGGATCATTACCACTTTGTAAACTGATCATTACTTAGTGGATTCCTCCGGGAGTTGGAGAAGAGAGGAGTAGAAGAATTACCCCATCTTGAACCTCTATAAAAACTTTATTGTGTCATTTACATTTCAAAGATTTAAATTCCTGCACTTTTAATCGCTTATATCTCATGATAAATTTGCTATCCAATTGATAATTTATAAGTACTAAATCAAGCTCTAAAATCAAACTTAAGGGTGTTAAGTCTTCATAAAAATAAAACCACAAATGAGTTAAATTATAGCCAACAATTGAGTTACTCCATCAACGGCTAATTTGAGTTTGTTGAGAGATTAACTCTACTTGAGTGACTAATTCGACTGTCCATCAAGGACACAAATGTGTAGAATTAACTCTGAGATTTAAAAGGACTAAATCGAAAATTTGGTAAGGTTTATTCAACCCCCTTCTAAACCTTACACTTACACCCTCGGGGACCTACACATGTTAATGAGCTTAATTCTCTCTCTATGATTCATTAATTAATGGTCCCCACATATTTTTGTTTGACCATTTTAATATACAGTAAAATTATGTTAAACATACAACAAAATAGTGTTAAGTATACAACAAATCATTGATAAGTGTACAACATACTACATGGCAGAGCACATGCGTGATTTTCTCTCTCCAGCGCGATTTTCTCTCTCCCCACGTGATTTTCTCTCCCCTAATAACTGATTCCATATTTGGATGGTCCCCACATATTTTTTTTGTTAATTATACCCTTATTTTGCCTTAATTAAATGTTTAATGTAATTTTAACCCCTATTTATCTTAGTCATTGATATAGATAAGGGAGGATTGAGATAAGTCCACATTGTCTCACTATAATATGCGGTCTCATTGTATCCTCCCCTATATATATATATATATATATATATTAATTATATAATATTTCGGAATCCCCAAAGAAATACTAACAAGATATAGGCCCACCACCCAACCATAAGATTCACATTTTCATGTCTTGGTCACTTGGTGTATACCAAACCTCAACTAATTGCCCACAACACACTCCAATTAGTCCACATTATGTGTATGAAGTTATTTCACGGGCGAATTGTGAACCAACTTCGTCGTATTTCTTAGCTTACAATTAGCCTCTAAATCATATAACGAACTTTTACACACGTGTGTTGTGAAAAGCAAGTGCATTTCTTGTGTGCAGTATCAAGAACATGAAAATATACATAGTTTGTGATTGATTATTTCTACATCCCTCTCAGGATATTGTACTAAAATAATTAAAAGTTAAGAAATCTAACTAATGCTGCGAAAAATGCAAATCACTTGATGAGGTAATTGGTCAATTTGTCCAATAATTCATATCCATTAGTCAAGGTCCAAGAGTTAAAGGTAACTACAAAAGCTAATGTACTTTTGTGGAGGAATTGGCTTACGCACGAATAGACAATCATAAAGGTCTCATGTTGTTCGAGGAAAGTCCTTCCAAAATCCAATACTTAAGTCAACAATAATATTTATGAGTGTAATTCAAAAGCATAGAGTAATAAATGAGTTAATTCAACTTACTTATACTCGAAATGTTGGGTCTCATTGCCTTATTTGGTAGACTGGTCTCGTGGGCCATTTGAGCCTCATGAGCTTAGAATAATGACTCGGGCCTCGTAGGCCAATTGATAATATTTGGATTAAATAAACAATTATTATGGGCACATAATAATTAATTTGATATTTAAATAATGAAATAAATTGACAATAATGAAAGACAATTTTACCCATCACTAACTTATTCTTAAGTTTTTTTATAACTCATTCAGTTTGGTCATAAAAATTACAAAATTATCATTGTGTAATATCTTATAAACAACACTATGTTATTTTATTTTGAACTTCTTCAAGAGTTTATGTATAAAATAAGACAAAACATAAAAACTATTCTAAGTTGATAATAAAGAGCTTGTCTAAATCAATATGAGAATCTGATATGATCTTATTCAAAAACTAAACTTGTTCATCAATCAAATTGATATTTATTTACTATTTTTGGTATGAAAAAATGGATATGGAAAAATGTTTGAGTTACATTTATATCCAGCGTGCCATTTCTATCTGAAAACATATTCTCGTCGAATTAAACATATACATGTATATTTTTTGCTGATCTTTTGTTTTAACTACAGATTATATGTGATTTAAATTGTTGCTCTAGGTGATACATTTTACTTTAAATAAAAAAACTTATATGAAGAAGCCAAAAGCTCTGAAAAATGACATATTTGATATCGACTTAGTAAAGCCTCAAACACAATCCAAACTAGTTCTTCTGATAAGCAGAATAATCTAAACGATACGGCTTATTTATGGGATTTCAGAAAGACAACAAAATTTTATTGTTCTCTTTCAGACCCATGTGGCATGTACAATTACCCTAACCATAAGCTTAGGCAAATTCTTGCCTTTCCCAACATCTAGAGTATCTACAATAACACTAGAGACCATGAAGTTGGATCTTTTCTCCAGGTAAATCCTTGTCTGAACTCCAAACATATCAAGGTCTGAATCTCCTCATCAACTCCTTCCTGCACATACAAAAATGAAAAATAGTTACCTAGTGTGTAAACGAATCGAGTGGAACCGAACATAATACTATTCAAGCTTGTTTGAGTTTTTATCGGGCTTTAAAACTTGGGTTTCAATTTAGTTTGATTATTAATCGAGTCGATCTTGAATGAGCTTTAGTCGAGCCGAACACAAACCGAGCTCGAGTAGTTTGATATATTTGCACATATTTTTTTATAATCGAGCTCGAGTTTGAGTCTTGCTTTACATTTTATCGAACTAAAAAATGTGTTCAAGCTCGATTCGTTAACAGCCCTATTAAGTTACCTTAACCTGCAACATAATGAATTACAGATTATAGTAATTCTTATTACCTCATGAGTTCTCTGTCAAGGGATGAAGTAGACAGGAGACCTTTGTTCTCTTCAGCCCTCCTTAAAAGATAGGGCATAACTTGCTCAACAGGTCCAAATGGCAAATACTTGCTAACCTTAAAACCCGCGTTTCGCAGACCAAACGAAAGGGCCTCTGCCATTCCGTAGAGTTGAGCGAATTGGAGATTTTGGTTCTCCTTTTTGATTCCCAAATCGACCGCTTTAGCAGCTGCAAATTTGCCTGCATACATATCATCACCAACTTGTCAACACTCTGCTTAAAATTAAAAAAATTCATAAGTTAGATTAACTACCCAGACAATCACTCCTTAACGGGTCGTAAGACGAACATCCTTTGTCGCAAACTCAAAGAAACGCTGTCAAATCCAAAACCATCGATTCAAACGTCTGGAGGAGAGAATTCGCCATTCAATCTTGTGAACTAATCGAGACAAACATGTCCAGCCTGTTTAAGTCTTATGCAACCCATGTCTTGTCAAAAGGAAAAATATGAAACAATGGCTCACATTGTCATAATGATCCAAGATCCTTTAAAAAACCCATTAACAACTCGTCAAGAAAATTTAGTTCCAAGGGTTCCATCACATAGTTAAAAAGAACTAAGTATATTAAAAAGTCTTTACCTGATTCAAGATTGTGGGTAGCTAGAACGACAGAACCCGAGCCTTTTGCGATCTCTTCAAGCATAAAAGCAGCACAATCATCGTAACAAGCATGCGTATCTTCGATACTGTCATGAATTGGGGAGTTAACCCCCAAAGATAACGCAAAACGTTTTTCGCTCGACATGTACGCACCCCTGACCAATTTAAACCCGATCGGTACTCCCATTTCATCAGCAGCTTTTTTTGCTATTACCAGTCTCTCTCTCGCGTCTTTCAGATATGCCTGAATCGTGTTGAAAATCAGAGGGCTCTGTCATCTCTATGGTATTTTATCGCGGCCGAGTACGTGAAATAATCGATCGCGGCTGAATTAATGTGTCCTCTGCATCGATTAGCAAAGGGACATTTGCTTGTTTGCTTCTTTCACAAATCTTGATCAGTCTATTGTAGGCTAACTCGAGATCACGCTCTTCGTCTGGGGTTAACGGCTCGGGTTTTTCCAGGGTGTGATAAAGAGGGCTCGAATCGACAAAAATCGGAAAAGTTTTGAGTTTCCATGGGAGATGCAAGGAGTTATCCTTGTATTCCCATCTCAGAAGAGCACTTACTCTTCTAAGCAAACCAGGAGGACAAATGGCAGTAACCTTCACTACTATAAAGCTAACCTGTAAAGCAAATATACCTTTATCTATTAATTTCATTTTTACTGACATTGATTGCTTAACGCAAGTTCTTATACATAAGAATCCATGATGCATATATATTAACATGATTGAAAATTGCGAAAAATCCTGTACCATGTCAAATGCATCAACATCTAACTTAGAATTGGTCTCTCTGATAAAACATCAAACAACTCATATGCATGACATTTGATATTTCCCATGAAAAACTAAACTGAGGGAAGGGATGATAAATAACTTACAGGAGAGGTTGCGAATAACTTAGTCGAGTCAATTGTTAGAATAAACTCGTCCAAATTCCTATCACACGCCGCGTTATCGAGAGCATTCTCCAATCCATAATCCAACATAGCCCTAAGCCCAGAATCCCACAATTTCTTCACAGTCTTATCAGCCTCCCCCAAAGTTTTCCCCCAAAAAATGATCATAAAAAGTACGCTCAATTGATTCCAACACCATCTTCCTCGGATCGAGCTTTTCATCAGCCTCGAATTCATGACGGTTGACCCCAAATCAACCATACCTTCCATTGCAGCCAAATGAAGAGTGACCGTGGATCTGATCAGCTTCCGAGTTGAAACAGATGAAAAAGCTCCTTGTAATCATCGAGATTGAATGGGGTTCTTTTGGGGTGCTTGGTTTTTAGGGGTGTCTGGTTTTTTGGGTTCCGGGTCGGGTTTTTCAGGAAATTCAAATTAGGGCGCCGGAGGAGGTGGAGGGCGATGCGGTGGATTTGAGGCGGCGGGAGAAGAAAGGGAGGGTGCGCAGAAGCTTTTGGTGGACGCTGACGCTACGGCTGGCCATTAACAGTTTGAACACGAAGATGGTTGATAATGGTGCTTTTGGCACTTGGGGTATATCATATTTATAGGCAAAAATCACACTATCAGCATGGAGTTTACACATGCAATTCAAGTGCAGTGGAGTAGTTTTGAGAAGACCTATTCTTTAGGTAAAAAATTTAACCAATTATTGTTGGAGGATATGGATTATGCATATGCATGAATAATGATGAATCTTTTATCCATAAAGTATACACGTGTCAACAATTAATACGGTAAAAGTTATTAAATAATAAAAAAGCAGATTTTTTTTATTTTCGTAAAGTATATACGTGGCAACAACTAGTTGGGTGAAGTATGTGACATAATGAAACATTATAATGAAAATCGGATGAGATCTTCTATTCCAAAACCGTGTTTCATATCCTATTCTAACCATGTGGATGATTGACACGTGTATTACACTTACCATGTTTATTTTCAAGCATAAATCAAGTAAATTGTGGGGTTCTAATATGGTAAGTGTAATACACTTGTCAATTCTCCACATGGTTGGAATATGATATGAAACACGGTTTTGGAATAGAAGATCTCATCCGAATAAAAATAAGTTTTGTATTCATCAGGTATACACGTGGCAACATTTAGTTCGATAAATAAATATATATATATATATATATATATATATATATATAATCTTATAATAGAAATCATTGTTCATTGTTTGATGTCAACATTGATCCGTGACTTTAGGTTCATTTATCTACAATTAAACTTTATCCGTTTCACCATTGCAAAAAATATAGCAAAATTTGAAGTCTTTTTTTTTTTTTTTAAGAAAACTTTGGAGTCTTGTTGAACTATTCTTTCTCAATGTTAATCCACTTCATTATAGCTAAGCCACACAAGTCCGTTTAACTTGGAAATAAACCGATGTTTAAGGTATTGTGTGGCAAATATGATGAAGAAGGAAAGGTTGTCCTCAAAAATCGGACTTTTACCAAATTAGAATTGGGAATTGGTTGTAGTTCAAATTTATTGACCTGGGTTTCTTTAAAAAAAAAATTTATTGACATGGGGACTTATCATCCCTACTAGGATTTTGTACTTTTAAAAAAAAAAGAACCTGAACAAATCTTAGTAGGGCCAATATATTTTTAATTATGTCGCAATCTAATTCGAATTTCAATCTATTGAATGTATTTACACATTCATAAGAACTCAGTATGAACGATGACACTTGCCCTATATGGCTACATCCACTCTCCAATAGTGAATGAGTATGATTTTTAATATTCCACGTATATTTATTTTTAGGGGTAATTACAAAAAAAAAAAACTAAGAATCAGGCTAATTACAGAAATACCTAGAATTTTTTGAAAATTGCAAAACCCGTTTGAGGTTTGATTTCGTCTTATATTTTTCCCTTCATAAGCGAAAAACATTCAAAAATCCCTTCGATATTTATATAAATATTACAGTTACCCCCATAAATTTAAGACAGAATCGAACTTGATTTTTTTTTTTTTGTAATATTGAAATATATCTGGAATTTTCTTTTAATTAACCCAAATCTCAGGGGTATTTTTGTAATTATCTCTTACTTTTCTCCCTAACTTGATCAGACTTGAGTATTGAATAATTTCAAGGCAAAAACTTATGTAAGACTGTCGAATGGTGTGACGGGTGATTTTAGTATATTCAGACAAGATATTCCTTTTTACACCAAAAGTATCACTTTTTACACTAAAAGTATCATATTTATACAAAAAGTATAATCCGTCGCGCCGTATGACCGTCTTATAAGAGACCTACTCTAATTTTAATTGGGATTATCCCACCAACCAATTGTAACAAGGACCGAATCAGATCCTACGGCAAGCTACATAAGCCATAAAAATAATTCTTGTTAATGCTTGATATAGCATAATAAATCAAATGAGCTCTTTGTTTGTTCATAAGGGAGATTCTCATTATTCAGAATTTCTGCAACTAGCCAAAATTACGTGTGCTGATTGAAATTATATTACAAATTTATAAGAAAATTTTAGAGTTACAAATTTTGAAAGAAAAAAAAGTAGAAAACAAGAACTTGACTAGAGTTGCTTTAATTTGCCCCCTATTTATCATATTTCTTTTGTGAAAAAACTACCTTTACATTTGTTTTCATTTGAGCACTTTAATTTGCCCCCATTATTAGCATCAGGATTGTTTAGAAAAGACGGACACTATTAGGTGAACCACCACAAAACTTTAATTATGGAAGATAGGAGTTTGTCAGCACATTTAATGTGCATTCCCACCTTTTTTTTAACGCAACTTTCAGATTTACGTTTAACTATGTCTGAGGATTCTAGTTTCATCCCTCACCGCTTCCCACCTTGTTTTCCTATAAAAAGGCTTGTGGAGTTGAAGGAAAAATACACCAACCAGAGAGAAAATCAAGAGAGAAACAAAGTGTAGGCATTTGGGGTGCGTTTAGTTCTCAAGTTATTGAATAAATACGCTTTTGATGAATAACGAATTGATTTCTTTTCTTTCAGCTTATTCTTTTTCTTGTCCTGGTCTATTAATAACCAAATGGATTTTTCCAATGTGCAAAATAAGATTCCAATGGCTTTGTCTACTATAACCTTCCCGACCACGATTTGTTCTTTTTTCCAAGTATTTTACAGCGAAAGTCGAAAGAAATAATAAATTTTCTTTTGTAAAGTGTCTAATGGTCCAGTCTGATTTGGGGACCCCATTTAGCCATTTAGGTCCCAAACATACTCCATTCATTTGAGATATTAATAAGGTGAATATTAGTCCATTCAATCAGGGACGAATCTAGACTTTTTTTACAAGGAGGGCACAAAACAAGGCAAAATTTGTGTAAGACGGTTACATCACGTGATGGAATAAAATATAATATGTTTATGTGTAAAAGTAATATATTTCGAGTACAAAGTAATACTTTTGTTCTAAACATACTTCTTAATTTTTCAGGTAATATATTATGTTTTACACTAAAAGTATTGCTTTTTATATTAATAAGTAATACATTTTTTTATTTTTGTAGCACGAGTACTTGCAAAACAAATATAATTATAAACTATATCCATAAAAAATTAAGATGTTGGAGCACCCTTTGATTTGTAACCTAATTAATAGCTTTTAAAATACTCTTCCAATAAAAAAAAGTAGCTTCTAAAATAAACAATAAAAAAAAATGTTATGGGGGCACATGCCCCCATAAAAGGAGATGTGGATCCGTCATTGCATTCAATGCTAGGTATAATGAGTATAAAGAGTCAAATAGTGATACGTGCGGAGATTACTCGGGGTATTTTTCCCTTGGACAATATAAAAGGGTTGGGAAAGTGTTCTTTGATAACTACTAAAGAATCGTACAAGTCTTATTTTCTTGGGTGAGATTCATAAAACTCAAGGGGTGTATTTTTCTTATAATGAGAAATTATTTATTAGTAACGAAAGAAACTCTCGTGGATGTATGCGGGTTTTGGCGAACTACATATTATCTCTGTGTGTATTTTTATATTTTATCGATGTCATTTATTTTTTTGTCATCATTGTTGGTGTGATTTGTCAGATATTCCGAACAATCAAATCTCGGATCACGACACGTCTCTGTTGCGCCTAACAAGTAATCAAAACCGATTGGTAACTTGGGCAAGATAGAAAGTTGAGATTTGATTTTCCGGATGGACACAGTGGAAATAAAAAATTCATTCAAGGTAAAAACTTGACGTCAAAGGGAATTTCATTCTTTGGCAACGAAGGGTAAATGATCTCCTAGTTCAATAGGGTCTGGAAATAGCATTGAAGGGAGAAAAAATCGGCAGAAATGAAAGATGTACAGTGGGAAGATCTGAAATTGCATTGTGTTAGCATGATTCAACTTTCAATTGCAGACAAGATTATCAATAATATTATGGATGATGATTCTGAAGATTCGATACCAAATTCGTGGAAAACGTTGGAGAACTTGTATCTGAGAAAAAAATTGTCCACAAAGTTGTTTCTGAAACAAAAAGTTATATAGAATAAAGATGTAGGAGGGTGACAATCTGATGGATCACATGAACCTCTTTCATGGACTTGTGGATTAAATAGGGAAAGTTAGTATAAAGGTTGAGTGAGAAGATAAAACTCTTTTACTTCTTACCAGCTTTATCCCATATTCATATGATAGTCTGGTAACGACGATGTTGTATGAGACGACACACTGGACTTGGAGCATATAAAAACATCATTGTTGTCTCATGAAAAACAAAAGAAGTCAAACTGGGAGAATGCACATGAATCCGCTTTGGTTGCCCGGGGCATGAATCAAAATGGAAGAAATTTTGGTGGTGGATCTATGACCAGCAGGTCAGATTCAAGGTCCAGGAGAAATGACATTATGTGATATCACTGTCATGAGCCACATAAAGAGAAATTGTCATTGGAGAAAGAATGACGATAATGGTTAAAGTTGTGGTGGTGACGCAGTGACAGTGGAAGATATAAATGTTTACACAATCCCCAAAAGTATTGATATTTCTTCTCGAGAAGGGTGGATTTTAAATTCGGGATATGTAATGCATGTGTGTTCCATAAGGAATTATTTTGATTCACTTCAATTTCCAAATGTCATGAACTTTGTCCTTAGGTGATGGTTCTACTTATAGAATCATAAGATTTGGATTGGTGAAAGTCAAAATGGGTAATGAAGTGGAGCATACTTTGGGTGGTGTGACATATGTCCCAAAGATACGAATGAATCTAATTTCTTTGAACCAATTGGAATCCAAGGGCCATGAGTATTCAACTGGAGGTGGAGTCCTGAAAGTCACACGTGGTGGTAAGGGCCTAATGGTGGGAGAAAAGTATCGGAATTTGTATATATGGTAATCTCAAAGGATTACTGGAAGTGGAATGCACATGAAGACTTTGAGGGAGCATATGAGTGTGAAAAATTATGTTACGAGAGGATAGATTGTGGTCATCCCTCTCGATGTGGAGTTAGGACCTTACTGATTTGACATGTGCAGAAGACTAAAGGTCAATGGTATTTCGATGTTCTAGTTTGTGAGAAAAACATTTGTGATGGAGGTGGAGATTGTTAGGTGAACCACCATCAAACTTTAATTGTGGAAGATGAGAGTCCGTCAGCACATTTAATGTGCATTCAACAGTCTTCTCACCTTGTTTGCCTATAAAAAGGATTGTGGGAGTTGAAGGAAAAACACACCAATCGAAGAGAAAATCAAGAAAAAAAAATAGAGTGTAGATTTTTGGAGTGATCAATTTGTGCGAGTTAAATTGTGATAAGTGCGGGAAAATGCCAGTGTTGTAAAAATCGGCTTAGGCAGCCGCCCAGGTGCTAGGTGCCCCTAGACCGATTCGATTTTGCCCAAATCGGTCAAAAAAATTGTTTTGGCTGAAAATCAGCATAGGCGGCACCAAATCGGAACTAGGCGCTCTCCTATGCGGCCAAAAAATCGGGCCTAGGTGGGCTAGGCGGAAAAAATCGGTAAAAAATAAAAAAATGAAAAAAAGAAAAAGAAAAATAGTGTTGTTTCTATGAGACCGCCTAGGCGGTCTAAGCACCTTATGCGTTGGGCTGCCGCCCGACTAGCGCCTAGCGATTTCTACAAGCATGGAAAATACTCGAGGTATTTTGTTCTCTTGGGCAATACGAACGGATTGAGAGAGTGTTATTTGATAACTAGTAAAGTGGTTGTACAAGTCTTATTTTCTTAGGTTTGATTTATAAAACTCAAGGAGTGTATTTTTCTTGTACCAGAAAATTCTTTTTTAGTAAAGAACGAAAACTCTCGCGGACGTAAGCCGGTTTTTCTGAACCATGTAAAATCTTTGTGTGCATATTTATATTTGTCGTGTCATTTATTTTTTTGTCATTATCTTATTGGTATGATTTTTCGGATACTTCTAACAAATCAAATATCAAATTACGACAAGTCACAATTGCGCCCAACAGATACAAATTGAATAATCTAAGAAGATTAATTGACCTGAATCTCAAGAAATGTTTCTGTAATTACACTTCAAATTCTATATGTGACATGCTAGCAACGGTTAAGTAAAATAATTTCACAATTTTTAAAGTTTACTTTCATATTTAGTTTTGGCATTCTTTACAGTTTCATACAATCTTTTACATTTAGATTCTCTTTTAGCATTTAATTATCATGTTTTCTGGAAATTAGCTGATGAAATTAGAACTTAGAAATAAATAGGAGCATAACTTCATCTATGAAATAAAATCCTAACAATGAAAAGGACAAGAAAAGAGGGCATAAAGTTTTGGAGGTCAAATGACACCTAAGAAGAAATCTTGGAGTAAAATGTTAATATTACAATATACAAAATTGAGAAGATCGTGCAGAAATTAAGGGATTTAGATTTGCTGTCCCACTCTCCCCTTCCGTTATTTGGATGAATAATATGTGTAGATATATGAAAAAATCAACAATTTATATTTATCTCAATGGTATGTGTTATTCATCCACTTAAATGGAACATAAAGTGGGACATTAAGTGAAACAAGAGATCCGATCCAGAAATTTTCATTCCGTCCACTTTTATTTTCTGAGAGAATAGTGGTGATTTGTTTTTTTAAAAGTGAAAGTTGGATGTGTAGATAAAAAGTAATGATTGTGTTGATGTGGTGGATAATATTTTAGAGAAGTTGATTGTTTGTGAATTGTTTTTTGAGGAAATAGTAGTGTAAAATATAATGCAAAAAAATCGAATAAAAATAAAAAAATTGAATATAAAATAGGCAATATAGATCTCATTTTATACCTTTTGTTATCAAAATTAAGAAAAAATAATAAAAATAGTGATAAGTTAAAGAAATTATCGAAATTCTTTATATGAATAGGGAGAGGAGAGATAAATAAATAGTATAATTGGGTATTGAAAAGTGTGAGAAAGAAAGAGAAAAATGAGTTAATTTTGTAGAGAAATGAGATTTTCTTTGAAATTTTTCATTTTTTCTCACAAGTAGTCACATATTCTAAAAAACTTTCAATTAAAAATGAAATTTTGGGAAAAATTCTCCAACTAATTACAACCTAAGAGTGCTTGGTTGTGAATTACTTCTGCAAAAGTTTCACTGAAAATATTTTTTTGCCCTGAATTGGATTACTAGTGAATTCTTTCCAAAAACACACTATTCATTTATTTTCATTGAGTAAAAAACATCACATCAACTATCATCATTGCATAATAATATCACAAATACACTAGAGGTGTCAAATAAGACGAACCATAAAAAAATTATGTCAGGCCGGATAGAAATATTGTCGGGCCAAGATGTTTGAGGCTCAAGCCCATGGTAATACACATGAAATGATCTGCCCAAGTAAACCCGCTCAATTTTCCTGGCCAAATGAGCCGGGACCAGGCACCGTCCATTTTGGCCTCCAAAATTGCACTCTAAAATACACTATATATTATTCCCTTATTTTTTGAATTAATATTCACATTCAATAAATATTTTACTAAAAACATCATCTCAAATGTCATCATTATATTTTCATAATTGTTTATATTTTTTCAAAATCAACTTTTTACATTATTATATTCAAGAATAAAAAGAAGTCCAAACAAACACGCCTTAATAGCTTAATTTATGGGTGACAATATAGAGAGCACTCATAATATCCAATGAATCAAAACTTAATCCGACCTAAATCGATCCAACATATCAGTTCAAATTATCTTTTTTTAACGAAACGATATAGATTTCCATTACACCAATAATCAATCACCAGTACAGAGTTCGAACATTACAAATTCCAACCTCTTGACAACAAATTTAATCATCAATTAGCAGACCAGAAAACCAACCCAATGAGGGTGGCCAAACACACTGAACAACATGACAACAAGACTAAATAACCAATCTAAAACTAAACAAAGAAAAACCGCTACCCAAAATATGAAGAAACGATTATAAGTGACAAAAATATGTGTACCCAATAGCTGGAATACACCTTATAACCCAATCCTTCATCATCAATCGAGCACCAGGCAGCAACACAGGAGAAAAATACCAGCAGAGAAGCCCAACTTATCAAAGCTACAAATCAACCAAAAAACATCAGCAAACCGGACTTAAAACCACAAAGCACTGACAGATGGTCCTACTTTGAGGATAACATCAAATAAAAGAAACTACCCCTAACACAACAGCCAAAAAACAACCCCACATCCACCTATCTACCCTAAATTACCAGATTCCATTCAATCAGCAAGTGCCACCTCAATAACACTTTTTTCCGGCCTCCAAACCTGTTGAAAATGTCCAGAGGTTTCTTGTATTCCAAAGCCACCAAAGCATGTAGGTAGTCGGCTCAATTCTATCAACATTTTCAGCTTTCCATTAGATAGCACATAGCTTATTCCACCAGTCCACAAAGGAAGAGGGATTTTTTGCCAGATTATCCCATCTAATCGGGGCTAATTCCCAAATTAACTTACCCCTCCCACATTCAAAAAACATATGCTTTATAGTTTCAACATTCATGCCACAAGCTTGACATATTACATCCAAATCAACCCCTCTCTTTCATATATTATCTTTCACAGGTAAAATCCCTTGGCAATATTTCCAAAGGAAGAACTTAGGGCGCGATTGGAAGTGCTTTTATTTTGAAAATTTTCATTTTGCTAGAGAATAGTGAAAATAAAAGGGAAATGAATTAAATTTTTTTGAGATTGTGATTGGATATGTAATGATGACAATTGATGTGATGTTTTTTTAAGGGAAAATTGTGATTGGATATGAGATTTTTTTTTGTGTTTGGATGTGATGGGTATAATTTAATATTATAAAAATATATATTGTTGATTCCATGCCCTTATAAGATTATGATTGTGCAAGGAGAATTGTGCTAGGGCTGGCCTGTTTAACATCTCTACTTACAATATACCAATTGAGGTTTGTGCTAATTACAAAAAAAAAAAAAAAGTGAAGCCAAAATTTTAATTACCAAAAGCTCTCCTCATGTTTGATTTTGTCTAAAATTTGCAAATAACATTATTAATCCAACGTGATATTGTAGCCAGGTAGGTTATCTAGTAACCTACGAGCATGAAATTTAAATAGTACCATTACGGGACAAATATTTTTTTTTAATTTGTCCCCACATATTTCAAAGAATGAAATTATATGGGTTAATGTAGGAGTGTCAATTTCGGAACCGACATGCAAATCTTACACGAACCTAACACAAAATTAATGGGTTCATTTATTTTAACGAGCCAAATATCTTTGAGTTTGAGTTTGGTTCATTTATTTTAACGAGATTTATTAACGAACTCGAACAAGCTTTTATCAAATCGAGCTCCGAACTGGATATTTTTTTAATTATCTTATTGTTAATTATACTTTTATTTTTCTTTTCTTTGTTGGACTACTCTTGAAGCCTCTTCGCTTCCGAAAATTTTTATTCCACCAAATTTGACCTTCATTTGATTTAGTTATTTTTTATTTGGATCCTTACCCAAAAGATTAATTAATCATGTTAATAAAAGAGAGAGATGATTTTGATGGGACAACTCCGGACATGTGTCGACAAAAATCCTTGAAATAGGGGCAACAGTAAATTTTAGGGGGCGGGAACAATATTGTTTAGGGGAAAGAATTACGAATTTCCATATCCAAGCACACGTTCCAACAATTTTCGTCCGTCTGGAGAATTTTTTTCATTTTTTACCCGCATCCAATCGCGGCCTTAATTTTCCTTTGAATTCTTAACATCCAAATCCTATTCCAAACCACCATCATTTTCTCCCTACAACTATTGCTTTCAGCTATAGAGAGTCTGGCCACTTTATCCTCCACAATTCTTTTGTAATAGGAACTAACAGAGGACATCCTTTTAGAGTTGAATTTCCACTTCCACTTGTCTTTCTGTGCTGGCCTAGTCAATGGAATTTTCAAAATTGCATTAATATCATCCTTACTAAAAACCAGCTTCACCTTATCCACATCCCAACAAATCTCCATTTCCATTCAATAATTCACACACCAGGGAAAGGGGGTCAGGATGACCATCTTCACGCTCTTTTGGAATAAAATTTGATATACCAGGAATCACCTACAAAAGGTATTTATTGCATCTCCATACCCTTTATAAACTAATTAAATCTAGTGAAATTCCAAGGAGGTCTAATTCTACCCCCTCTTTTTTCCTGAACAGAGATCATTAAAATCCCCCATCACAATCCACTCATTTCCCCATCTACACCTATACTGAATCAAATACTCCTATTGCATCATCCTCTCATTATCATTATGACTAGATACACAAAAATCCCCCAGGTCTTGTTACTTCCCCCCTCCTTGCTAAACTCAAGCTCAATACAGAATTGGTTCATAATAGATTTATGAACCACCAAGTTTTCAGTCCACAAAACTAACAGACCTCCTTTAGATCTACTTGGATCCACAACTATCCATCTATCCTCAACCTTCAACTGTCTACATACAGTTTTGATAAAAGCTCTTTTTTTCTTTGTATCACTTAAAAAAATTACCTCTGGGAGGTGGAGTTTCCATGACTCCTCTAACTGGGAAATTGTACAGGGCACTCCCAGCCCTCTACAATTCCACACACATACCTTCATGATGGAATTTGGGCCATTCTGGGTGGTTTCCTCCACCATATTATCATTTCACTCTCTTGTTTTCATCATTTTACTCATAACAGGCTTATCCCCCTAATTCCCTTCCATACCTTCCTCAATCTCTAAGGCCTTATCTTTCTTTTTTCTCTTTCGTATCTTGCTCCCAGAATCCACATTCATGTTTATATTCTCTTTTCCTTCTCCCATATCCCCATACTCTAACATGGACCTCCTTTTTCCAGATTTCTTACCACCTGGACTCTTTAGTAGAGATCTCAACACCCTAGGGATTTCTTTCAATAGTTTCCTTGTTACTTTTTGTTGGGCCACCAAAGATGAATGTACCTCAGAACTAGCAGCTCTCCCTTCTTCTCTAAACCCTCCAGCATCTCTCAATGACATTTTTGAAAGAGGATTACTCTTTCCCCCAGCAACATTGTCCATCTTCTCTGACTGCAAAAATTCATTCATATTATTTTGTTTTTTCTTTCTCAGACTCCAGGCCCTGGTTCTTAAAGAGATAATTATTTTTAACCACCTGAACTTTACCCCTTTTTACACTTCACAACCTATACTTTTATTTTTAACCTTTTGCATCCTGTACTACGAAAATAATTACTCTTTGCAACTTTTGGACCATTTTGCCCCTAGGTTTTATTCTTTAATAACAATAGTTCTAGTTATCCCTTTAAACTCTAATTTGTAGCATTGCTCCATAAGGATAAATATATTGCATTATACAATAATCATAAAGTTTTTACTCCATAATCAATTTGTTTTTCGGATTTTTCGAGAAATAAGAACCCGATTTTTCTCTAACTTGTTTTGTTCGTGGCATTGTTACACCTACTTAGATCCAGTCTCTATTCGAGGTTTTAAATGGATCATGTCGAGGTTTCGACTTATAAACTCAACAAGACATACTTCTATCAAGATCTTATTTCAAGTATTTATCCGTATACAAATTAGGTCTTTAGATGAAAATGAAAATAGTCCATTACGACCATATCGGCCCAACATGCTTCCGTAAAATTAATAAATCCCTTAAAATTCATACCTCTTTTGACCAAAAAGCACCGTTTAAGTGGTTCGCAACGCCACCCGGTCGGAAAATTACGCCCCGGATCGTTTGACAAACAGCTCCTCACTGTTCAACCTCACCCCTCGGGGAAGATGATCTGCAAGTTATCCGACTCCTTCGAAACCAGCCAAAGACGACGCCTTGGTTTGTTTCCTACTCCAAGGCGTAAAAGTAATTCTTCAAAGGGGATTGATCAATAGTACATCATGAACACATGTTGAACAAACACCTTTTTATTTTATTAAGAACTTATAGAAATATTTATTACATTAGTAATCTCCTTTTGGGAGGAGAATCTTGGTTTTAGCCTCTCATAGATGAGGCTTGCACTCTAAATACATAAAAACTTAAAAACTAAAACACTCAAAATATTACAAATTTTTCACTCAGATTTTATTGTAAGAAAACTAAGGAAAATGTTCGATGTCCTCAGCTTCCTTCAAATCTACGCTTTTATAGATGTAAGTCCTGACTTGAAAGACGGACTTCAAATCTTGTTGAGATGTAAGACGTCACCGCTTACGTCATACTCCCCGAATTATTACTCGCCACCGTTTCCTTCTTCCTTTCCGCGTGACTCAACCCATGTGATGGTTGTCGGGGAATCTTCTAAAAGTTGGTCTGCGTGGTCCCCGAGGAAAACGCGTCTTGTGAGTGGGCCCTTGTCCTTTCCAGTTTGTATGGTCCCAGGTCGGGTTTGGGTCGGAAACCTTTCCCAAACTCGGGTTCCTTCTGTTCGGGCATGCTTGATGATCCTGGTCGACCCATCGCCAACATGCGCCATGTTACGCACTTTTCGGTAAGTTTCTTTGCTTGCCGGAATCTTGTTTTCCCAGAGAATTCTTCTTTTGGTCTCAAGAGTTCTTCCGCAAACCCCCGTGGTTGATCCACCATCGAATTCAAAAGGAAAGATCCATTCGCCGACTGCGGAAGAACTTGAATGGATATTTGACTTTGTCCATTTCGATTAGACAAACCCAAAGTCCCCATGCTCGTCCTGGTAGAAGCTTCTTGAAAAATGCTCCTACTAACATCAAGTCCTTCTTCCTGAAGCGCTTAATATATTTTAAAGCATTTCCATCCGGTCTTCTTAGCTTGATGAAATGAAAAGCTTCATTAAAGCCTTTCTTCGGGTTCGAGCCGCACCGATAAAATACTGCTTCCAAAATATCGCCTCGGCCAAGTGTGGATTATTGGCCCAGGTCTCGTAAATCTGCTTCCCCAATCCATTTCGGTAATTTTGAAATTTAAGGGAATCCCAGACACGGTATAGATTGAAGCTAAAGCTCCAAAATTATACCATTCCCCGTACTTCATTTGGATGACTTAGGGTTTCATCCAAACTCTTGGATACTTGCCTCGAGATATCAACCATTGTTTTTTTAAGGTTAATACCTTGTCTTGTAACTAATTTCTCCCATTGTCTCCGATATACCCGCATAGGAGAAATCTTAATCTCGTCAGTTTGAACCTTAGATTTGCACATGTCGTGGCCTAAGATTCAACTCTCCCTCTTTACCCCGTCTTTGGGTTGACTTGAAGACTCGGGTTGTGACACCGGAGCTTCAACATTCGTTACGCTTTGTACACCTCGGGGGATGCATCACCCGCAACACTTGTGATTATGGTACTTGAATCCATAACCTCCGGGTTAGAGCCCCGTACTCTCTCGGCCCCTTTTTGCACCGTAGGAGATGCGGCTGGAAGAAGGCCACTTCGCAGCCCAGAACAATTGTCCTTGAGCGAATCGGCATGCTCGTATTTGACTAGAAACGGTTTACGGTCGGCTGTTGAAATCGTCCGGCAAACACGCATTGAGACATAACGTCCCAAAATCTCGTTCTAGACTCTCCAGGTTTTCCCGAGATGTCTTACTCGTTTAAGGACCTCGTCGACAACGCGTCCTTCCATCTCGTGTCAAGAAATCGCAAGAATATTTTCATGAGATTTTATAATGACAATATCATAATCATAATATTGACATTCAGACTTGCCATCTAAGTAATCGAGCCTTTTCTCGGTTTTGATTCAATTTTGTTTTTCGTAAAAGCCTTGACACTTGAATTATCAATTTTAAAGTAAACTTTTTAGCCAAAAAATAACGGCCATTTTTTAAAAGCCTTTTCATTGCAAAGAATTCTTTCTCGTTGATATGCCATCTGTTTGCTTTTTGGGTGTGAATAAACCGCAATATCTCGCATGGCACTTCTTCATTTGGTGTGACCTTAGTAAGAACCGCCGCCCACCAATCATCACTGCATCCGTGTAAAGAACCGTTCATCCTCGTCTTGGGGAATCGCAAGTTTTGGAAGCTTTTTACAAACTTCTTTAAGTTGCTTAATTCCTTCTTGATGTTCATCTTCCCATTTAAAAATCGCATCTTTTTTTAAGTAATGGGCTAAACACCTTCGTAGTATGCTTTAGATTGTTAATGAACATTCCAAAAAATTAACAACTCCCCTAAAAAACTCAAAATCGCTTCTTGTCTTTTAGTGTATCCGGAAATCCTATCTTTTCCACATATGATTACAGAGAATAATTCCGTTTCATCGATTTCAATTCCGAGGAATTCAATCGTCTTGTTTTGCGATTACGCGCCTTCTTTTCCGAAAGCACTAATCCTTCTTTGTGACAAACATCCAAAAATATTTCCAAATGTTTGAGATGCTCCTTCATGTTCTTTGATGCGATTAGAATGTCGTCGATATACACGAACATGAAACTAAAATAATCTTTGAAAAGATTATCCATCTTTCTTTGATATATCCGGGGTGCGTTAGCCAATCCCATAGGCATCACGTTCCAAATATAGTGTCCCCGTGGTGTAGAGAAAGTAAACTTCTTACTTTCTTCCTCCATCTTAATCGGTAGAATCCGGACTTGCAATCGAACTTTGAGAATATCTTGCACCTTTGATCGATTAACGGATGTTCTCTGCTTGGGATATAGTATCCGGTCGAACTCCAAAATGTTATTAATTCCCTTGTAATTAATAACAAGTCTTAACTTTCCTCTTTTGATTTCTCCATGGTTTTACTAGGAATCCTGGGCTTTGTATGGAGAAACTCCTGGTGAAATTAACTTAAGGTCAAGATGTTCTTAAGTATCTTCTCGCATATCCTCACGATCCTCCTGGTTCATAAGGATTGGTTTGAATCTTACGAACTCGTACTCCTTTCCAGGTTTAACCTTTAAGGAAGCTTTAAGCTCGTTCTTATCCCACCAAGCCAAAGGATCTTCATTGTAATTCCTTTGGATCTTCTTCTTAATATCCTCGAGTGATATTTGTTCCTCTATGGTTACATCGCTCTGTGGATTCTCCATTAGACTCATCCATAATTCCGCAATGGCTTCGGTGACTCGTTCTTCTCCTTGTACTCGAATGAATACAAGTTATTATCCCATATCTTCGATCCTTTTCGGATGGAACCAAATTGTCTATAGGATAATAAAGCTTCACCAAATTTCCTTCGATCCGCCATTTTTGGATTGCGGTTTGGCTTCATCACCACGCTTTCGCTGCGAAAAGTAATAGGCATTTTTCGTAAAATGCTTCCCGCGATCTCGGACAATGATCTTATGATCACATAAGGTTGTGAAAATAAGTCTTCTTGTCTCGTTCTCTGTGTGAACGCTTGAATGTTTGTAGGAAATTGTTTCCCAAAGAAAACATCTCGCACTTTGTCATGGAAATAGATTGGTGGCGTTTTCACTTTGTACCATGGGTCTTGCTGTAGCGCTCCGATCATGATTTACGCTTGTTTAATTCCCCGTTAAGGATAAGAATCCTTTTAGAGAAATCTCTTCCTCGCAATAGCCGGTAAATCTTCTCCAATTTCTTTAGGAAAAACATCCGGCTTTGCGGTACATATTCGGCACTGAATCAATATAGGCGGAAATACTCGCCTTGTATTCGACATATAACATTCCGATAGAAATGTATATGGAAAATGGACTAGTGGTCATCTGATTCGTATCTTTTATTAGCCACTATGAACTCCATTCCGTCTTGTAATCTTTCCCAAGGTTTATGTTCCTCAAGAAATTCAATTCCCGTATTAATTGTTCTCGGGACCTTTCCTGCAACTCCCGTGATAGTAAGCTCAATTTCTCCTATCTTGAAAGCTTCCTGATACCTTCCAACGATTGGTTGTTGGAGATAATATAATACATCACAAGGAAAAATGTTATCCTTTTGAGTGATGTCGAATATTACTTCAACCTCTCGCCATCCTTCTTCATTTTGATTCTCTCTTTGTTTTAAAAACATCGGGATGCGCTAAATCCCATACTTGGTCTTCTTTCTTCCCAACGGCCGCTACTCACCATTCTCTCTTTGGAAAGACATCCTTCTGTGCTCAACTCGAGACTCCGACTTTTGTTGAAGACTGGTTGATCTTGAATTATCATATCAATCTCCTTAATAGTTGGAGATTCAATGATTTCTCGTAACACCACCCTGGCAAAGTCCTCAAAGATTCTTGGGACTTCAATAAATTCCTTTCTCAAGAATACTTGAATGATGGGTATTCGAGAGAGCATAGGAAATCTTGTATGTGATCGAGTAAGGCTTTTTCCTTCTTTCATCAAATCGACTCTTTTGAAATCTTGATGAAGGGTTAGGACTCTCTCAAGTCTCGATCTCCCAAATTATATGCAATTCTTGGATAGACATTGAATGCTAATTTTCCCGCATACAAATTTCTGTGACCGCTCCAAGGCATGAATCCTTGAGATGTGAGATTCGCTTGTCAAAAATAGCAAGATTGAGTGGCGAATCTATTCCTTCTTTGAATGTTGCCTTAATAATGACCCTATGGCTCCAATGTGAATCCATGAGAGTGTATTAGCAACTTCTCTTTTAACTCGCTTTTGATCTCCGTATTTCTCTAATAGGGACCAACCGCATCTCGATCGGTTCCTAGAAACTCCATCTAATGGCTAATTCTCCTATTGTTACCACGTGGATAATTTGGTGTCTTCATTCATTACGAAACCCAATCTTATCCAATGCTTTTTCCATAGCTCCGATTGTAAATCCATCATGTACTTGAAGCTTTGGATCTTCCTTCATGATTCTCATAAGAGTTTTATGAGAAACCGTCGTGTGAGAGAGGAATCGACATATCCTCCCTAATCTGCTGTGAAGAATTTCTTCTTCACTCGATTACAGCTGAGTCACTTCCATCATCGAATAGATCTCTTCTTCATAGATGCTTTCATCCGAGGAATATCCTCAAATTGATACACCAGTATTAAATCCACGATAATAAAGCAACTTCTTCGATTTACGGTGTGGCCTCGAACTATCGACTCCTCGTTTTTGATTATGTCTGGGCAATCCATTGAGATATGCCCTCTTGCTCGCATGTCCGGCCAATTACGAGTCTTTGAAACTTTCATTAGCTCTAGTGTGAGCACGTCCTCGAAAGTTCTTCTCCTGGATTCTCTGGTACTTGCTTGATTAGAACCCGATGATGAGGCTCTACTCTCGCTTGGCATGGTCTTTGCCCGATTTATAACTTCGGGCTTTTTGTTTTGACCAAAACCTTCTAGGTCTCCATGAAGACCCTCACTTACTCTTATTCTTTTTCTCGGCGGTATGGATGGCTTCTCTCCTTCTTCTTGTGCCGCTTGTTTGACCTCCCACAACTTGTTGGGATATCATTATCCACGCAACATAGAGGAAGATCGCTTTGTTAATTCCTCTTAATCTCTTGTAATTCTGTGCGAGTCTGCTTGATAGCACCATTCGAGATAACTTGGCCTTTAGGAAAGACATTTTTAAGCCACGATTTCTCTTGACTCCACCTTGTATTCCCGATAAGCATTTCTCTCCGGGGACTCGGAATCTTGGCAAAGAATAGGCGTATCTTCTTTTTCCTCGATCTTGGATTTCCACCGTATTCGGTGAACAACTTGATATATTCGTCAATATGACAAATATCCATGAACTCAAAAGGCTATAGAGGGCTTGTTTATATTTCTTTCTTTTTTCATCCTCTAGTCCTCGAAATAACCCGTGCCGATGAATTGGATTTTGAATAGTTTTGCCATACCATCGACAATTCCTTTAAGTGATTCCCCTGATGTGGCCGAACTTTTCGTGCTTGCGTCGGTCATATCCCAAATCTTCACCGATCCTTCAAGACTCATTTCAAGGAGTAAAATGAATGATTCCTTCGTAAGATCGAGTTTCTGCCAAATTCTCATAGTTGAAGCCCATTCGTCAATGAGAACTTCTCTTTTTTAAAATGGGATGTCCAGTTTAACATCAACCCATATGGATGTATTGGGTCGAGTGCGATCTTCCATAAGGCGTCGATAAACATTCGGCCTTCCGGTAGGTTATGCAGTTCCCGCAAGAGGTTTCGTCCTCCTGTTCCTGAAAGTGGATCACTCCCGGTCGTAAAATCCCCAAAGACATGTGGCATCCTTTCGTCCCGAGCTCCATGATGTGAACCCGTACTTTCTTCGACGTTAGGATTAATCGGTGGCGGTGGTGGAGGAATTGGTCTACCTTGTGGGTCATAGGTAACCAAAGCCGATTCCTCACCTGCGTTCATCTTTAAATCTACAATACCTAATCTGCGAAGGATTACTCACCGTCGTGTAGATCTTTAAGATTCATCTTTTCCATATCCATCTTTTTAATTTTTGATGGATTTTCCTTTGATGAGAGCAATGAGCTTCTCATCATCATCATCTTTCGTATAACTTCGGTTGGTTTCCCTTTTTGGTGTAAATAGGTACCGTCCCAAAATCAATACGTTTCCTTCCTCCTGATGAACTTGAGTCATCCTCCAGGTTCTTGACTCGTTTACGAATATCATATAGGAGTTCAAGAGTTTCCTTCGATATTTCACCATCGTCTCCATCTGTTCGATCTCGATGAACTTGTGCTAGTAGATGAATATGGCGGTTGCCATAATTACGCACCGTCTTACTGGATTTCTCTAAGATCTTCGGAGATCTTAGATTTGTCTGAAGTATCTCGTTCCACTCGGTACTCCATCGGAATCATTGTTCGATGGGAATTTTCATGAACCGTTTCTTGAAGGTTTATCAAGTGAACATATAGAGTCCAGTTAAGCATCCGAATCGCTATAGTATTCTGCTCGCATTTTGCATTGCCTTAAGGTTTCCCCAAGTCGGCTCCTCGCTTGTTCCTTTTCTTCATGTTGGTATTCCCATATGAAACCTGGTCAAGGTGTTCTTGTGCATACATCGTCAATATTTGACGATATGTCTGTAAGGGTACATCTCGGACATCGGTCCGGATCCATATACTCGGAGTAAATTCTCCTCACCAATTGTTAATTACATAAACATAATAAATTTAACTAAAAGTTCTTAATAAACCTAGGCTCTGATACCATTTTCGTGGATCGCAAGACCTTTGGGAGTATTCAAAGAAAATGCAATGAAATTTATCGTTCAGGTTGCAAAGTGTAACAACTTTAAAGTTTAGAGTGTAAACTACAAACCATCTTTCCTGAAACCAGGGGTAAAACCGTAATTTTATGCAAAGTGTAAAATTTTGTGAAGTTTAGGTTGCAATCAGTAACTTTTCAAAGTTCGGGTTGCAAAGTGTAAAAACCCGTATAGTTTGGGTTGATTAAAAACGTTATCCCGGTTCTTAAACTCACTAGTAGAGCCTCTTTCCGGAACTCTAGCCCCCTTACTACAACTCTCCTCACTACAACTAGCTGAAATGGATTTTATAGGCCTCTGAATACCCTGTTGATTCAGAGTTCTCATCCCTCTTATCCCTCCAGCATAATCCTATGCTTTTAACCAATCCCCAAATCTCCCATTCTTCAAATCATTATTCAACAAACCCCTTTCTTATCTGGGCAGTCCTTTTCACTGTGTCCCACTATTCCACAGTAAAAACATAGTCCTTGTAACTTCTCATATCTAAAATCTACCCAATGACCCTCCTCTTCCAGTTTCAAATTTATTCCCCTTAAGAATGGTTTCTCAATATCTATTGACACCAGAATTTTAAAGAACCTCCCTCTTATACTTCCTAAGGTTTGAAATTAACACATCCTCGATCTGAGAACACTTTACCAATCTTAACACCCACCTCCAAATTGATCCAATGTGTAGGAAGATTCCACACTTGGACCCATAAATCAACCTCCACGAACTTTTCAGTCTTAACATCCATCCCTTCTCTCCACTCTTTTAAGATTATCCATTGGCTATCAAATGACCACACCCTTCCTTCCGAGACCCTCATTCTATCCTCTCAGTTTTGAAAAAAAAATTGGAAGAGATTAAATCTCAGTTCTCTTAGCATAAAGGGTTCTTCAATAGGCCAATCTCCTAGCATCGTATTTTTAGACCTGTATAGTTCATTTTTTTATTCCCCAAAACCTTTCTAAATAAACTCTTCATACATTCTTCTTTATTGTTCACTATTTCCCCATCTTCAATATCCACCCCCAGCTGCTCTTTAATTGATAATGAAAACTTCTGGAGCTTCAAAGCAATATCACTATCCATTCCAGCCATCCCTCAATCCACCTCTAGAAATCAACCCAAGCTTCACTCACCTGCAAAAAGCTAAGAAAAAGAAAGCAAACACATAAGACAACAGACGGAGGGATACCAGAGACTACAGAGGAAACTCTAATCAAGAAAACAAAGAGAAAGGACAAGAGAGAAAAAAACGAGCTCAAACCACCCTGAAGGTGTTCGATCCAAACTGAAGAAAAACAACAGGGAACACAAAACCTACCGGAGCCTCCACAGGTACCACTATTCACACTTATTGATAAATACTATACAACTTTTTCACCCCAAGATGTGCAAGCAACTATCAAGTTAATGAAATCAGACTCATATGACAAGTTTTAGTTAGCTCAACAAAAGTTCCTGTTTCAAAATGACCTGCCAGCTGGATTGCTCCCGTTGCATATTAGACAACATGCCTCATATTATCCGAACCCAAAGCTCAGGGCAATGATGATCTGAGATGTTGGCGCTCGTGATGATACACATTTTTCTCCACATGCAGAATATCTATACAATGTCTAACATCTAGATCGCACCAGTATGAGAGATCAAAGAATATCGACCTCTTCTTCCAAATGTTTTTCTCAGTAGTCTTTTGTGGGTCTTTCCAAATTTCATTTCCTACTTCAAGTTGAACATTTTAATTAGATTATTAAATACAAAAGAACTCCGCTAAACTTTCAGCATTGAAGAACGATCATAGGAGAGTTACAACATGTCTGACATTTTTAGGCAAGATGTCATGTATAACCACTGGTAAGAGTTGGTGCATCAAGGTGTGGCAATCATGAGACTTTAAGCCAACCAATTTCAGGTCTTGCATTGACACAAGGCTCCTAACATTTGAAGAGTATCCATGTGGCACTTTCATGCCCCGCAGACACTGGCAAAAACTTGTTCTCTTTTTTTTTGATAGAGTATGACATGCTGGGGGCAAATATGTCCGCTTACTTCTGTAAATATTTATACAAAAATACAAAAAAATTATAAAGTTGTGAGACAAAATAGTTTTGGAAAAAATAACAAAGAACAAAAACTTTATAAATACTTTTTGATAAAAAATCCAGATTTAATAATACACAATACTATAAAACGAGAAATACAGAAAATATCGAGTAATGGAAAAATACTTCGGAGGAGTATTTTTCACCGATTTTTCAAATTTTCATTTTGGGCGAAACATTTGTGAAATGTGTGATTGTGTTGTGGAACTTTTCTTAAAAAATAATATAATTTCTCTTGAAAATTAACTCAATTTTCTCTTTTTATCTCACACTTTCCAATACCCATCTATACTAATTATTTTTCTCTCTCTCATATAAAAAATTTCAGTAATTTCTTTAATTTATCACACTTTTTATTATTATTGTCCTCTTAATTTTTATAACAAAAAGTATCAAATGAGATTCATATTATCTATTTTTGGTTCAATTTTTATTGTTTTTTCAATTTTTTGGTATTATATTTAACACTATTATTTTCCAAAAAACTTCCATAAATAATTAACATATCTAAAAAATTCTTATCACATCAAAACAATAATTACTTGTGTGTACATCAAAACTTTCATTTTTAGGAAAAAAAAGAAACTTTCACCACAATTTATTGAGAAAATAAAAATGAACACGAAAGGACAAACAATCTGTGTTTTTATTAAATTTCAGCTATGAAGCACTAATACAGATACATGACACGGATACGATATGACACGTGTATGGGAATACGACGTATTTTGAAAGTTTAAAGGATACGGGTACAATATATATATATATATATATATATATATATATATATATATATATATATAGGGGAGGTTCTTGTGAGACCATTATATGGGATGAGACCGTAGGACCTCATCCAGGCCGTATGAATTTATCAATGAATGGACAAGATTTGAAATTAAATATAGAAGCTTTTACAAGCATTAAAACCGTGTGGGGGTATAAGGATAAAACTCTAAAAATGTTATTTATGCATGATATTGATGAATCTAATTTACCATAACCACCTCCTATAATTTAGGAGGTGGAATCAACGTTTATGTCTACCAATAACAAGGCGCCGATTCTCTCCCAGAATCTGACGTTTTTCATCCCAAAAAAACACAGTTATCATAACCCATTGATGAAATAAGGCGACGCCAAAAGGAAGAAAAAAAAATTGTTACAGCACGCAATTTTGAAAACAAAAATCAAGCATGGATTATTGTACAGACAACAACAATGGTGGAGAAAATTATTCCGGTGAGTATATGTTAAATACTTTCAGTTTACATGTTAAAATCGTTGCATAATCAAACCGTTAAGATGCTTCAAAAATGCTACTGATACAAAGATGCCAATATATTTCTGGTGTGATTTTTGTAGGTATTTATGTTGTTTTAAATCTTGCATGTTTAGTCTTATCTTAGTGTATACATAGGTTTATAAAGTTGCATTTGGTAATGTTCATTTAGAATGTGAAACTAAATTCCTATTACCTGGGATTTTACATATATTTTTTTTATACGAACTATATTGAATTTATGCATATGTAACTATATGTTGATGCATATATACGGAAAATATGATGTATATTTTGCTTAATTGTATTTTTAGTGTCATAATTAAAATTGCATAATTAATGTGATATTTATGTATTGATATGGACAGTATGTTGCATATAGAATTATGTAATTATAAAAAATAGATTCGAAGCCTACAAATACGCGTACCAATCTGAGGAAAATTTTATACAAAAATTGTAAACATTTGTGATTCTCATAAAAACTGTTGTAGATATAGCATTATTTAAATGCATATATAGATTTATAAATGTGCATGTGGTAATTTCCGGAAATATGCATAAATAAATGTCAGAAATAATGAATACAAAATTCGAATATATATTTAGTTTATAATTGTTGCCTATATAGCTTGCAAAAAAAAATGAACAATGCTGCTGCACAATAAAATGCAAGAATTATAAGGTTTTTTTAGGAATTTGTATGTATAAATAGCATAAATATGATGCATATTTAGCATACATATGTTGTACATTTGTAAAATATTAAAATTCAGTAAGTTTATATGATTGCATTTTTTTCCAGTGTACAAGCACACTATATAAATGTATGATGCATATTTTACATGTAAAACTTGTGCATCTGGGTATCTTTGTATATCAACTAGTGTGTATATTTAAATACAACAATTCGAATGTATGAATAGGTAAATGAATTTGCATTTTAACATGCATATGTACCAGTCTGTTGATGCATATATACTTAAAATATATTACATATTATATATTTTTCACACTCAATTATAACATTCTTAATAAATATTATGATGCATTCTTTATATTGTTTGTTGTATATTTACTGATAATTATATGTCTATAGGTACAACTAACAACCAAAAGGAGAGGATTGAAATATCTCCTAGGTCAACAAAATACTGGATTCCTGAAGTAGAGTATGACAAAATTCCGCGTGTGGGAATGGAATTTTCTACATTAGAGGCTGGTGTTCGTTTCTACATGGACTACGGCTCGATATGTGGTTTCGATATCCGAAGAAGCACAACAAGACGATTTAGAGATGAAGTCATACGTGTGCATTATGTACTATGCAACAAGGAAGGTTTTAAGAACTCAACGATCCCGAATCCAACCACGTTAATTGATGATGATACAAATAACACAAACACAGCATGCCGCAGGAGAGTTTCTAATAGGGTTGGATGCAACGCACGTTGCATTTTTGAGTACAAGAATAGCCATGCTTACCAAGTAAAATTTTTCGAAGAGCGCCACACTCATTCCTTGAAATCAGAAGAATACAAGCAATTTCTCAAGGTCAATAGGAATCTTAATTTTGGTCATCAACAGTTCCTACTTAATTGTTCCCGAGCAAATATAGGGACCAATAAATCCGTTAGATTGATGAAGTAGATGGTTGGGGGGTACTCAAATGTCGGTGCACTGCAGGTTGATTTTAAGAACTTCAAGAGAGATTTAAAAGCATATATAGCTGGGGCAGATGCACAGTTGATAATTGACAAATTTCTCAAGAAAAAAGAAGTTTGCGAGGGCATGGCATTTAATTATGACGTTGATGAGAACGAGCAGTTAACAAGGCTTTTCTGGGCAGATCAAACGTCAATAATGAACTACAAGACATTCGGCGATGTGATGTCATTTGACGCCACCTACAACACCAATCGGTATTCCCAAAATCCCACATTGAGTTAAATATGTTTCACATAACTATATTAAGTGCTACGAGAGTTGAAAAATACAAAAATAATGAATACAAAATTCGAATATATTATATTGTAAGAAAATTATTGAACAATACTGCTGCACAATAAAATGCAAGAATTATAAGATTTTTTTAGGAATTGGTTTGTATACATAGCATATATATTATGCATATTTAGCGTACATATGTTGTTAATTTGTAAAATATTAAAAATCAGTAAGTGTATATGATTGACTCTTTTTCTAGTTTACAAGCACACTATATAAATGTATGATGGATATTTTACATGCAATTCTTGTCTGACTGGGTATGGTGCATATCAACTAGCGTGTATATTTAAATACAACAATTCTCATGTATAGATAGGTAAATTATATTGCATATTTAACATGCATATACTGTAAATTTAGAGTATGATGCATATTAAGTTATAAAATGATGCATAATTTATATACATATGTTGTCTATCCATGACTGGTACGGATAAATTCGCGACAATAGGTATTTTGTTTTAACTTTTTTTGATGCATTATTAACTGTATCACAATGGTTGTAAAAAAAAAAATTTCAGGTACAAGATGGTGTTCGCGCCATTTACGGGGGTCGACAACCACAGAAAATGTATCACTTTTGCAGCAGGACTGATATTGAAGGAAGATGTTGAATCGTATGTGTGGTTGTTCAAGTGCTTCTTAGAAGCAATGGGGAAGGAACCAATATACATCGTTACAGATCAAGACCCCGCAATGAAAAATGCCATCCAAATAGTCTTCAAAAACACCATTCACAGGTTGTGCATGTGGCATATAATGGAAAAGGTTAACACAAAGGTCGGTCAAGCATTGCTCAAGGATGATGACTTCATAAAAAGACTCAATTGTGTTGTGTGGGATAGGTACTCGGAACCGGCTGATTTTTAGAGAAAGTGGACTGATGTTATGACTGATTTCAATCTAACATCGCATCCATGGTTTATAAATATGTTTGAAATTAGAGGTAATTGGATTCCAGCCTACTTTAGAGACGTACCAATGGGGGCTCTATTGAGGACTACCTTGAGATCAGAAAGCACCAACAGTTGGTTTGGGGGGTTCACCAACCCGCAAGCAACCTTGGTAGAATTTATCATGCATTTTGACAGTGCTATGGACTCACAGAGGTATGCATCAGATAAAAGCGAATAGCGAGTGAATCATTTCATCCAACTTGCACGACACCTTTAGATATTGAAAAGCATGCATCCTACGTGTACACACATACTTTGTTCTCCGATGTTATTAAGGAAGTCCAGGAGGCCTGCTACAAATGCACAGTGGTGCAAATAAGTCAAAACGCACAAGGGTGTTCCTACACAATAAGAGATAGCACAACTAAATTGTTTATAGTGAACTGCTACAATGACGATTCGGTCATGAAGTGTAATTGCAAGATGTTTGAAGGCGAAGGTCTCATTTGCCGACATATGTTCGTGCTTATAAAGGACCAGAAGGAAATTCCAAGCAAATATTTGATGAAACGTTGGATGAAAACCACATCATTGAGGCCGACAAATGCACGTCTATACCAATTTGCAGGGGGCGACGCCTCTGGGGCAACACTCAATAACCTATGGTCAGATTTCCACAGTTGTATAGGGCTAGCTCAAGGGGATGTTGAAAAACTTGCAAATTTATCGCGTCTCCTAGCGGAGGAGAAAGAAAGGATGACAGTGGAACAGGAATCCAGAGTTTTTCTACTGAGCAAGGAAGCTGTGATTCAAAATTTTTGTGGCTCAACATCGCAAATAGAGGTTTCTGTGCTACCACCAAAGCAAGCAAAGAATAAAGGTAGCGGTAGTCGTGTAAAGAGTCGCATACAGAGCCAAAAAGAGAAGGCTATCAGGGCAAGCACCAAGATGAAAAGGAAGTGTGGTACATGTGGAGAACTCGCCCCACATAACAACAGAACTTGTCCAAAGCGAATTGATACATTGTAGACATTAATCTATTGCATGGATATTGCTTTAATTTTCTAGGACTACTTTCCATTTTCCGCGAATTGATGCATTGTAGACATTAATCTATTGCATGGATATTGCTTTAATTGATACTTATATGTTTTGAATATATATAAGTATGTTACTTGCATAAATCTAGTACTATTTTTGTATAGTTTGACAAATAATTATGTGGTGCAAATTTCCGGCAGTGTTAAAAACAAGTTACATATGCATAAAATTGTAACAAACTGTGCAATGTAAATTGACTAAGTATACATCAGAAATAAATTCATAAGTGGCACATATATGATTATGTCATGTCCTACATTTCCCGATAAAAATAAATGGCGATATTGTGCGTTACAAAAATTTATAAAAAAACCTCTGGCTATCCATGTATATTTTGTCTTAAAACTACATGTAAATTTTATCCAAAATAAACAACAGTGAATCATCATTGTATTGAAGAAAAATATACAATGTAATTTGCCTAAATATACGTAAAAACTCAACTGAAAACATTGAACAATTCAATTATGTAATGATCTAATTTCGTATCAAAATAATTACTATAACTATGCATTATAAAAATTTGTGAAAATAATCATCTCACTCTCCATAAGAATACATATTAACACCAAATCATGCAAACGATTTATTCTATATATACATCAAAATATTATATATATACATCAAAAATCATTCAAGCATGTTAAACAAATAATTCTGTATATTTGTATGTATGCAAAATAATAACCGTATATATGCAACATTGTATGACTGTATATGCAAGTAAAATTTTCAATTGATTACACATCCACAAATCGGCCATATGCATCCAAAAAATATATCTATGCATCCATAATATGCAATGTAATTTGCATAAATATGCGTCAAAATTCAACTTATAGCATTTAGGAATTCAATTATGTATTGTCCTGATTTTGATATCAATAAAATCTATCTGACTATGCATTATAATTTCCCACATGCGTCCAATAAAGAATCCAAGAATTATATAAAATGGTAATGATGCCAAAATAATTGAATTGTCTACAAAAACATGAACCATTAACTAGGCAAAAGATCCAAAATCCAAAATAGCAAACCATCCATAACACTGTGTCTTAAAAGTAATATGCAATATCCAACATAAAAGACTTTCATTTAAAACTAGACTAAATAACGTTCTTTCCGGTCAAAAACCTCCTTGCTTCAATCATATTTTTCTCCCTGTGCTCATTAAACTGGTCAACAACAATCGCATGGCAAATCTTGGTCCTCAAATTTGTAATCTGGGAATCGTTGTCCTTTTGGAGACCACTGTTCCACCCCTCACGCCTCTCCGCCTTCGTAAGTTTCCATGTGCCGCATTGTAAAAATGCCACAATCAATCTTATTGACATTGTCCCTCCATGGCATTACCAACCTAACAACTCTTGAATGTTGTATTGCAAACGCCATTTGCTCGCATCCCCTTGTTGCCAAGTATTGAGATACAAGTCGAATCTGTGAAAGGCATTAATAGCATCATAAATACTCTTTCTATGCATTATCTTACAAGTATATATGCAATATTCTTTTTCATTCTATATGTCCTTCCCTCTATATGCTATAAAAAGCCATAACACCTACTAAATAGATTATGTATGGGACTGAATTTTTCCTAAACTATATGATGTAACAAATGCATAAACTCGATTTAAAATAAAAAGGAAATTTATGTTGGTCAAAGGAAGCAATAAATAGAAAAATAAATATACTTACCAACTTATCTGGCAATTCTCCGTATTTCCCTAGATCCGAGCCGCTAACAGAAGAGTTGTCCAGAATATGACACTGCCTCCTCTTCACATCAAACACAATCACGAAAATGTGCTCGCTCTTGATTATAGGAAAGAAGAACTACAATATTGCAATGTATAATAAAAATACAAGAAAATACTTAAAAAAAAAGGACTGATTATAAGAATATCATGACTATATTATAATTTATCTAACCATTTCAATTTTTTGCAGTCTGGAGGGATTTGAGACGCCAATTTCAACATCTAAAGTCTGTGAAAAATCATCAAGCAAATCCTTCTCGTCCAAGCCATCTTTGGAGAAAACCAACATATACAACTACAAAAAATAAAAGGAATGACATAATGTAACCAATGAAATCAGCAAAATTTATTAAATTAATTAACTAAAATTTAATTTTTTTAGTTCAAATAAAAATGTACAGTGCTAAAGGATGTCGCAAAAAATCTGTTGACGGCATCCGCTCCCCTCAAAATCTCCTTTGAATTCAATATTCTCGCCCATGTATCCACCACGGCCATAGAAACATATTGTCCCGGTGTCAATGTCGCTAAATCCTCTCTAGTAAGCATGCAATCTCCACTCTTATATATTGTCTCTTCCCTGAGGGGTACATACATTAATTTCACATTCAACAGAAACATTCTACCAATGCATCTTATATTTTATTTAGAAACTACAAAAAAGTGTTACTGCTGTATATGCAAAATAAAAACCTTGACTATGCATCTTGTTAAAGGTATACATGCATAATAAATGTTCATTTAAATAACCATATAAGAATCATCCATATACAATAAAAAGGAAACTTCTATATATCAAAAAGTACTGCATAACATTTTATATTTGCAATTATACCTGAAAAGCAACTAAGACAATTAATTCATAAGAATGCATGTTAACTTACTAAATGATGCAAACGATTTATTCTATATATACATCAAAAATCATTCAATCATGTTAAACGATTTATTCTGTATATTTCTACATATGCAACACAATAACCGTATATATGCAACATTGTAAAACTGTATATTCAGTAAAAAATTTCCTTCGATTAAAACATATTAAAATCATCCATATGCATCCAAAAAGGTATATCTATGCATCAAATAGTCCTCCATATCATATAAAATGTGATGTACGTACTTTTTAGCCGAACCATTCTCAAAAATCCACTTGCAAACCATAGATTGTGAAGCATCTGGAGGCGTATCAATGTCAATCGAAACTCGAATAAAGTTGCCAATGATTAAACCTTCAATTTCCTACCCCTTTTTTCAATCTTGCTTGCATTTCCATCCTTCTTTGTCCCGCCTACAACGATATCCTCCCGCATAGTTTCAACATCATTATTGACACCACCGATAACACCTCCAGCATTGTCAATTTCTTTAAAAATCTTCCCGTGAGAGGCCTCCGCATAATGCCGTGAGGTCTCAAGAACATCTTGCCAATTCGCCGTTTCATCATGCTGAGTCATGTCAATACTGAATGTAGGCCTGTCAATCCATTTCTTAAACTCAAGCCGCTTCAATACCACATTTTCTATTTTTTCAATAGTGGCAATATTCTCGGGGTTGTTCCAAAAGTCATCGTTCTGCTGAGATAAGCTGAATTCATGGACATCATCTGCTGGTTGTCCATCAAACTGTTTCCCGTTAAAACAAATGAGATTATTCGCCGCTTCGCCTAATTTCGCAAAAACAGAGTGACATTCAAAATCCTTGGGTGCATTCTGTAGTAAGTTGATAATATCAACCACATCTGTCGCAAGGCAGGATAACTTGGACAACACCTCCGTAGTGAAAACCTATAAACATATAACATGAATTATTTTAGAAAAAAAAAGACTGAGCTAAATAGCTCTGAATTGTACATCAAGCAACATGTTTTAATTAATTATGTAGGAAGATATAACATGAATCATGTTTTAAGAAAAAACTGACTAACCAAAATATACTCAATACCGGCTCTATGTAATGTATGCTAAATACATTATATACCTCAAAGTATGCAGAGAAATGTAACTAAATATGCATCAAGTTATTACTAAATTTGCATGAAAAAACGAAGCAAAAGATAAGTTTTATGCAATTTGCAATTATATATCATGTGGCAATATATACCTTAATGTCTCCACTTTTAATCTTGTCAATGGTTCCATTGTCCAATACTGGTAGCTTATCCGTCTGGAAATTGATTTGAATACAAAAATGAATCAAATATTTGATCAATAAACATGATATGTACAACTTGAACATATATAAAATTAAAAAAATCACAAAATACCACAAAATAAAACGAAAAAAACAACCTGTAACGCGTCACCGCCAACTGCAACCCCCGGGACAGTGGGTTCTCTCTCGGTTGAGTCCGCCGCGTGAATAACATTACCACCTGAAGAACCCTCGACATTAAAAGGGGGATCGACATATCCAAACCCGAAAGCGCCATATGCAACTTCATTCCGATACCGTTCCTTCAACTTCTCGTCAGTCCAACCAATTAAACTCGGAATACCTCTTGGCATGTCGCGCATACATACTACCACCCGGTCCAAGTACAAAACCTGAATCAAGGTGTAAAAATTGGAAAAAAATTATAATCAGTTCACATTTTGGACAAAAAAAAGAATAAAAACAAACAAAAAATCTAAAAATCATAAAACAGAAAAATAAAAATGGACACCAACCAGTAGGAATAGCACAGGTCCGTTAAAATGAGTTTTTTTCTGAGACGCCCATTTTACTCTTTGCGCGATAAGGTATTTCAAAGTGTATTCGCGCCAATTGAAATTCTTTATGTCATCCACATTTTCCAAACACTTTAAAATTAGTGGATTGACGTATCCACATTGCAATGTCCCAACGATCAGACAATTAACTAATATAGTAAAATATCTCTTGAACCATGCACCACCCTCCTTACATTCAACCATTTTGTTAACTACCTCGGTTGCTGTCACAAGTTTGTCAGTTTTACCAAACATACCAGCCCAGTTGTCATACAGGTCATTTTGTTGGGACTTGGTTTTCTTGTCAATATTGATCGGACCATTTGGAAATCCAAGGACTCTCTCTATATCGGAATAGTCAACACGGATAAATCTACCTTGAGCTAAGACTAACTCACAACTAATCGGATTGAAATTATCAATCAACCACCAAATAAAACGACTAGGGTATTCAGTGATTCTAAGCGACAGCAACCCTCCAAAACCCATTACAAATACTGCATCCTTCTAGGAATCCGTAAAACCCGCCATCGCCTTAACCAACAAAGCAGGGTTAGATCTAGTCAAGACCTTCAGATTTTTGAGCTTCCACGCCTTCTTAGATTTGGATTTCCCACTCTTCGGCCTTTTGGTACCAGATGTACCCTCCCCATCGCCTCCATCATGCCCTCCGATCGAAATCTCCCTTTTTTGTTTAGTCTTGGCCATAGATAGCAGAATCAAAAATATCCCTGCCCCTGAACAAAACACATGCATAAATAATGTTATTATACTGCATAAATAATTATATTGTACTGCATAGACAACATATTTATAATATGTCTAAATAATATCTAGAACAGTAGCCGAAATGGTAAAACTGATATATATATAATAATTGATTGATGCATAACATATAAATGCATGAAAGACATAATTTGCATGCATATATTACATCAAATCAGTGCATATAAACCAAAAATGCAATAAAAACTCCTAAAATCGAAGCGTCCAACATATCAACAATGACACAACAATGGACTAACTAAACATTGCCAAAAAGAACAAAATGTCAAACTGTTTCATTACAACCCAAAAAACGACTTTATGACTTTAACTATGCAACGAAACGGTTCTAAATGTGCAACAATAATACGTATCAAGAATTCACCCAACAAAAGAAATATGAAATAAAGTTGAAAAATATGCAACAAATTAGTAAACATGTACATGCAACTTAATGGCTAAGTTTGAATACAATTTTCAAGAATACTAAAAAACATATACATCAAAAGATTACTAAGTATGTATAAAAAACAACTATCTATACATCAAAACCATAGAAACTAAATCCGAAAAAAAAAAACCCTACAAACAGATAAAAAAAAAGCTATCAAAAATTCTCTCCTATCAGAGTTAAATCCGAAAAAAAAAAAACTTGAAACAGTTGAAAATTTTCTAAAATAAGACTTGTTTCACCCAACAAGTTTGTATATAATTTTCAAGAATTCTAATAAACCTATGCATCAAAAAATTACTAAGTATGTATAAAAAATCAACTATATATACATCAAAACCACAAAAAATAAATCCGAATAAAAACCCTGGAAATAGTTCTCTATAATGGCTATCAAAAATTCTCTCCTAACAGAGTTCAAAAAAATTTCACTGGTTATGGATATACAAGAAATTGCATTATTTATTATCTATATAAAAAAAATGTATATGCAAGAAAAAATTGCAGAAGAACATGAAAAAAAAGGACTTAACAAATAACAAAAATGTAGCAAAAATATTAAGATTAAAAAAAAAATCGAACTTACGATGTATTCAGTCGCCCTCTTCGAATAATCTTCAAAAACCCCGAAAATTTTGCAATATACCTCAACTCTCCAGACCGTAGGACTTTTCGGCTTTTTTACTGAGAAAGAAGACAAAAAAGTTGGAAGAGGAGAAGGTGTGTGAAAGTTAATATGCGTGAGACAGTGAAAATCATGATTCCCAATGAATCTTGGATACACCAAAAGATTTCCCCCCATATTTGCATTAGGCGAAAATTAAGGAACAAAATATAACC
Organism: Rehmannia glutinosa; assembly: GCA_016081115.2. NCBI lineage: Eukaryota > Viridiplantae > Streptophyta > Magnoliopsida > Lamiales > Orobanchaceae > Rehmannia > Rehmannia glutinosa. The sequence goes on along the minus strand of JABTTQ020001697.1, from coordinate 24,499 downwards.
TCCCCTAAATAAACAGCCGGTCAAGTAGTACAATTACATAAATGACCTTTTGGGCGTTTTTTTAATTAAATTTACCTAAAATAAAGCATTAATCTAAGCCTTACAATAAAAAAAATAAACGCACCAGATTAATCCCTACGGTCTCACCCTAGGATATTGGTCTCATTTGAACCAATACCTATATATATATATATATACATATAAAATTATATATTTCTATATTGTTGAAAATACATGTGTACTAAGTACACTTAAAAAACAATATTTCAAGCATAAAAAATAAAATTTAAATAAGTATTCAAATCTGAAATGTGATAACTCACTTAGACACACAAAAAAATGCTAAAAAAAATGAAGATTAGAATAAATTCTATCTATTTCAATGTGTAGATGTATCAATGGAGTATCCATGAAGTATCAGATAAAATATTGTATTGGATATGTATCTGTTACGAGTACGGCATCCTCAGAGAAGTGTCGATTAAATGAGCCAAACCAAAAATCAAACATGTTTTTCTTTTTATATTACATTTTTACTGATTATTCTTTTTTTGTTTCTTCTGGTTTTCTACTCATCTCTCTTTACCAAACTCTCTTTCTCAGTTGTTCCCCTTAATCGTCTCTCTCACAGTCTCACTCTGCCAAAGTTCACCAACATTAATTGTTTCCCATCGTCATCCCACCACCATCACCACCGTCTTCCTTCGTCATCACGGTTGAGCTCAACCCGATGGCCGTCTGAACCTATTGATTCACCAGGTATTCCCAATAATCCCATATCTGTGAAATGTGATTGTGTGCTTTCTCTTTCATTTCAGAAAAACTCAGACTCGGGCGGCTTATGCATTGTTGTAGTGGAATTACAGAATAATGTTTGCTGTAGGGCAGCTTTTCCCATTTCTGCATAAATCCCTTTTACCTTTCCCAATCTATAAACTTGTAGATTTATTCAGCTTTATTCTATTCGATTCAGTTCGATTAATCAGTTTTGAGTCTGACCGAAACCGATTGAGTGATTCGGTTTAATTCCGGTTCGCATAAGTTCGATTGGCCGAACAAACACCCCTTCTTGACAATAGATATAATTATATTCTTTGTGGGCCAAGAAATGCATAAGAACAACGCTACCAGGAGAGCGACAAAACTATATACTTCAAGCCCAAGTGTCGAGCACAATATATCAGATTTTGCAAACCCATATTGCTAAAAATTAGGAAAGCATCAAACATTTGCGGAGGAAAATGTTTTAAGATTGTCCGCGGCCAGGTATGACATTGATAGTGGTAAATAATGATGATTGATCACAGTGTTCTTAATGTTTTCATATTGAGCTGTATGCTAAGGATTTTCCGGGTGAAATAGTTTGGCTAGTGAAGAATTTATTCCCTGACAATGAAAGATAAAGACCCTGTTCTTTTTTTTCTGTTTTCTTTCATTTTTGTTGGATTTTTAGTTTCTATTCAGCAAATACTACCACTTCTTTGATTATGATTTCTCTTTTCTCGTAAATTTATGCAATTTGTGTTTTTGCTAGGAAAGTTTGTTATCCTGCTGCCTTTTGGTAGATTAGTGCTTTTGATATATGATGAGATCAAGAATCCCAGCAAGTGTTAAATGCCATTGTTTCAGTGTTTAATATAATGATAACAGAAGTTGGCAATTTAAGAAAATCTTTGACAATATTTTTCTCTGTGGAGATGTTTTTTTGGATTTTTCCTTTGTTTCCTTTTTCCATTTCAAGATCAAATATAAGCCAGCAATGCGGTCCTTTCTGTTATCATTGAAAGAGTGAATATATTTTTTGAAAATTTCTCCTGATGGATTCTTGAAAAGCACTCAAGACTAAAAGGATTGCTGCTGTTTCTGTTGCAGATAACATTTCTAACCAATTTCGAAAGGCAGAAAAGAACAAGTGTTAGAACAAAAGGAAATGGTTAACTCAGAAGAGCCAAAGAGAAGGGTAGCTTTTGTGCTAATCGATGGTTTGGGAGATGTATCACTGCCAAGATTTGGTTATAAGACTCCTCTGCAAGTAGCAAACATACCTAACTTGGATGCCATTGCATCGGCTGGCATTAATGGGCTAATGGATCCTGTTGAAGTAGGATTGGCTTGTGGAAGTGATACCGCACATCTTTCTCTACTGGGCTACGATCCTAGGGTTTATTATAGAGGTCGAGGTGCTTTTGAATCAATGGGTGCGGGCCTGGCAATGTCACCAGGAGATATCGCATTTAAGGTATGTGCTTTGTCTTTTCCATCATCCAAGGTCCTGTATTATTTGTTTCATTCTTGAATATGGCATTCTTTGCTCTTGGAGTTAATCTTGGCATTAGTAACTATACACGATCTCTCTATTTAGGGAAATAATTTGCGTCAAAGCTTAGTATAGTGATCTTGCAATCTATTGATTTTGAAAAAAAAGGGAAATATCTTTTAATATTTGTTGTGTTTTATATGAGAAATTTGATGTTCTGTTTTGTAGTTCTTGTCGAACTATCAGTTATTTCGTTTGACTACTTTGTGAATCATATCTTCTAGTGTTATCAGGTGGACGGAGGATCTAGATTTGGTTTACTTTTACAGTTGCTTTAGATATCTTGTGGCAGTTTATGCTTAGGTAAAATTATTGTCTCCAGAAATTCTTAAACTCTTTTTGTTTCTCTTGGAAAAGAGAGGCTGATATACAAGGTTGAGAAGTTTTTTATTAGTTTATAGTTTCTTTTGTCTTGAGAAACTTTGATGCCTTATAACATCTGGATAATAAGTCACTCGAGTAGGCTTAAAAATTTCTGGCATGTTGTCCACTTCTCAGAATATATATATATATTTCTCTAAGCTGAACGCATTGTCATTTTTCATTCTGTCTTTTCGGAAATATTTTGATGACATGGTTGGTGCTCAAGCCTTTGTTTTTATCTCAGTCTAACTTTGCGACCCTGGATGAACAAACTGGAGTAGTTACCAGCAGGAGGGCTGATAGGCATTTTGAAGAAGAAGGACCCGTTCTTTGTGCAGCATTGGACGGATTGAAGATACCCTCTTTTCCTCAATATGAAGTTAGAGTCAGGTGCATGTGGTTCCAGTTGTTATACATTCTCTTGTTGGAATTATAACAAGCTAACTGATATTCACCTAGGTTGTGTTGTCTTTCCCAACACTCAAGCTTATCATATATTTCAAGTGGTATCTCCGATAATGCTTATTGTTACCAAGTTGAACTTGTGATAATATCATCTCTTTTAGGTATGCAACAGAGCATAGATGTGGGGTTGTTGTGAAAGGACCAAAATTAAGTGGAAACATATCAGGAACAGACCCTTTGAAGGATAACCGCCTGCTTTTACAAGCTCAACCTCTCGATGATTCTGAGGAAGCAAAAAACACAGCTGAAGTTGTCAACGAGTTATCAAAGGAGATATCTCGCATTTTGGTTGCTCATCCTGTGAATGCAAGAAGGGCTGCAGAAGGAAAGAATATTGCTAATGTCGTCCTTTTACGAGGTTGTGGGATTCGAATTGAGGTAATATTTCTGTTACATAGGTACTTCCCTTTCCTCTCTGTTTTGTAGAATATAATTATCCGAGTCAAATTTTCGATCGAAAAAAAAAAAAAAAACTCCCTCAGGTTTGAGTCTGCCTTAAATTTAAAGGGGCAATTTTAATATTTCTACAAATGTTAGGCGCATTTTTGAAATGTGTTTTGCTTATGAAGTGGGAAAATGTAAGACGGAATCAAACCCAAAGGATTTTTTGGTAATTTTCAAAAACCTCTGGAATTTTTGTAATTAGACCAAACCTCAGTTTTTTATTTTTTATTTTTTTTAATTATCCCTTTATTTTATATGTTTCAGATGAACTGCTTCTGACCTTACAATTACTTTATCCAGGTTCCTCCATTTGAAAAGATACATGGTTTAAGGCCATGTATGGTTGCTCCTACAAAAATTATTGCCGGCTTGGGCTTATCACTTGGTGTTGATATTCTCGAAGCGCCAGGAGCAACCGGAGATTACAGAACCCTTTTAACATCCAAAGCAACTGCTATAGCCAAAGCTCTCTCAGCTCCTTTGAAATCATGCCCAAATGTCTTCGTACCTGGGGAAGATGAACATAAACCCGGCCCACCTGATGGCTATGATTTTGGGTTTCTTCACATTAAGGTGGTAAAATTACAAAACTCTCCATACAGTTTGTTACTTGCATAATCGTGCTTTGCGTGCATGAGCCAGTTGCAAATCCTTTTATTATCATTTTCTGGCATTTGGGGGCTGAGTGTTTTAATGCGGAATTCTAACAAGGAAACATATTGTCTGTCTATTATTTTCAAATTGTGGAAACATTAGTGTTCTGATAAACATACGTGTCGAATTTTCCCTTCCATATTTGGCTCATGTTAGCTAGTAACAGCTCTGTTGGATTGAGGATTTGCTTTTAATTAAGGGATAATTACAAAAATCACCTTTGAACTTTGACCACATTAAAAATAAACCCAATTATTTTCAAAATTACAAATACCCTCTCAAGTTATCACAAACACCCCATTGAGGTTTGCATTTTCTTAAAAGTTCCCCTCTGTCGAGTGTGCAATTTGTAAAATGAAACAAACAAGTGGGTATTTGTAATTTGAAAGATAGCTGCGCTTTTTTGTAGATTCACCTTCAAGAGTATTTTTCTTTTATAAATAACCCTTTATTTAATTATCTAAGTTTATTATGCTTACTCTTCTTGTTTTTCTGCCAATATAGATAACTGAAAGCGTTAACATGATTTTGCAATTCTGAGTATTGATTTAGAAATGTGTTGATATATTTTCTGCTTGTGACAACTGGAATTGCAGGCGATAGACGACGCTGGTCATGATAAAGCGAGCATTTTCAAAGCCAAAGGATTAGAAGCCGTCGATAAAGCTATAGGACAGCTGGCTACGCTCCTTTGGCAAGCCGAGTCAACTGGGGCTTTTCAGTATTACATTTGTGTCACCGGAGATCATTCTACTCCAGTCGAATATGGTGACCACAGCTTCGAACCAGTCCCATTCGCACTGTGTCGTCTGAAAGACTTTGTTGGTGCTGTTGGTGGGGAATCACGTCTTCTGGAAACTTCTCTCGACCCGTTTCCACTTCCAACCGTCGAATCTGGTGAGGACTTGGCAGATGCTTGTACGAGTCGAGAAGAGAAACTAGGGAAACGGGACCGTGCGTTTAGAGGTGACGCTGTTTTTGAATTCGATGAGATAGCAGCCGCAAGAGGATATCTCGGGCGATTTGGTGGAAGTGAAATGATGGGAATTATAAAGGGATTTCTTAAGCTCTGACAATAAGGTGCATAACTTTTTGGGTTTGATAAAACTACTACAGATCTAGAATAAAGTAGTAGTGAGAAATCCCTGATTTGCTTTCACTTGTTTGACAGCTTTTGAGAAAGAATAATTACATACCTTCTTAGCTGACCAACTGATCTAGGAAAAAGAAAAGCTGTAGTTGTTATGTATCTACTTTCATTATCTCTTGATGTAACTTATGGTTCTGTTTCTGCAGCTGCTTGTGTATTTCAGTTTCAATTTCCCAATTCTTTCTTAAAATGAGCTCTCGTTTTGGCAGCAAGGCAGACATTTATACTGAAAATTCATTTGCAAGTAAAATGAATTAATGCATGAAAACCCAATATGGCCACTTTTGACCTCCTTTACTGAAGGTTTTTCTTTTTTTTTTTCCTTTTTTTTAAGTTAAAAAATGTAGAGAATAGAAGAGGTGATCCATTATGGGAAAATGCAGAATTCATTTATATATATTTTGCAAGTTACCATAGAGGACTATGGAATAGGAAAAAGGTAGAGGGAAGGTAGAATTTATTTATTTCTTGCTTTGTTTTTCTGTTTTTATTTTTTGTATTTTCTGTGTTGGTGGTTTTGTCTCCTTAATTGATGGATTGTTGTGTCTCCCTCTGTGGAGTATTGGATTTTCTCTCTTGGAGAGACGCGGTGGTTCTTTTGGTGGCAGTGATGCGATACAAGTCTTGTTCAGTCGTGATCTCATGATGCATCGTTGAGGACTTTGTCTTGGACAGGGTGGTCGTTTCCGTTTCACCAGTGTTAACTGGTTCTTTATCGAAGTGTGTTGCTTGGGAGATTTGGTTTGGTAGGTTTGGGGTTTGGAAGTTCTTCAGATATATGCATTGTTCAGTGGAGATTTCGAGCTTGTGGATCTCTTGTTATTTTGCAACTCGATTCTTGTATTTTATTACTCGTGCTTGTTGGGACTTTCTTTGCTAAGCCCAACCTTTAGGATGTGGTGCTCTTGTATTCAATTTGATTTCTCTGGACACCACGAGGGGACCTTAGGCCAGTTTAATTCGATCAGGCTATTTTTCATTTGAGTTTTTACCAAAAATAAGGGATAATTACAAAAACCTGTGAGGTTTTGGCTAATTACAAAAAACTCCATAGATTCTTGAAAATTACAAAAATAAACCTTGATGTTTGATTGTCTTACATCTTTTCCTTTCATAAGCAAAAAATATTTCAAATGTCCAATTGATATTTATAGAAATATTACAGTTACCCCTTTAAATTTGAGACATCCCAACTTGAGGGGGATTTTAGTAATTTTGAAACATCTCTGGATTTTTTTGTAATTAGCCCAAACCTTAGGGGTCCTTTTGTAAGACATAGATTTAGGCCTGTCCACGGTTCCCGTTCCAAATAATATGGAATCAGAATTGGAACTTGAACAGGCGGTCCCAAGACGGTTCTAGAATCGCTGATTCCGGTTCCAGTTCTGGAACCGTGGAACCGGAACCTTGAATAGGCGGTTCCAAGATGGTTCCAGAATCGCCGGTTCCGATTTCGGTTCCAAAACCGGCACCGTGGAACCGGCGGTTCCATTTCGATTCTGAAACCGTGGAACCTTCTTCTTTCTTTCTTTTTAAAAAATAAATTAATATTTTTTTTTTTTTTAAATATAACACAATATAATTCAATACCTAAATTAAAATATTATCTTAGATTATTTGAAGACTTTAAGTTAAATAGAACAAAAAAAGGAAAAAAAAAATGGGCTTGAACTTAATATTAATAATTAATACGAATAAGTAATATTAATCTGTCTACTTATCCTCTTAGGGTATAGAGAAATCAAAGTTATAGAAAAAGCGTGGTCCACGTAGTTCGCTTACTTAACCTTTTTACCCTTATTACCTTTTGGGAGTGGCGTGGCTCATTCACTGTCGTTCCATTTTTCCGTTCCGGCCGTGGACGTCGTCCAATCCGCCAAAGTCATTGTTGAGATCCAATTGAATTGAGCTTCTAGTTCTTGTATTCGTTTTTCCGCTCTAGTCCAATCGGCAAACAAACATTGAGCTTCTAAGTTGCTCGGATGCAAACGCCACCTTAGCTGGAACTCAGGAGAAGTACACCATGTCAAATGAACCGACCAACCCAAGAATCTCCAAAAATCCTGTCTGCGCTACCATCCAAAACCAATCCATTTTTCCACCAAACATAAATAAAACACCAAAAAGCTGAAAACAAATTGCCTACACATCTCTTGCAAAAGCAAAACAAGACCCTGATAAATAACAAGTTTGACAGAAAAATAAGTTCTTTCCCAGAGCAACTATAATTTCTCTGGCTAAATAAATGGCGGAATCTAATGGGAACAAAATCCCAGTGATCGACCTGAAAGATTTTCCGGGCCAATCAGAGAAGCTGATAAGGGCTTGCGAAGAAAGGGGGTGTTTCAGGATTGTGAATTTCCAGGGAATTATGGATGAATCATTGATGCTGGAAATGAAAACAGTGGTGAGATCATTGCTGGAATTGCCCATGGAAGTGAAGATGAGAAATAGAGATGTAATTGCTGGAAGTGGGTATATGGCCCCCTCAGTTATTAATCCTCTTTATGAGGCGTTGGGGCTTTATGACATGGCTTCTCCTCAAGCTGTTGATGCTTTTTGTTCTAATTTAGATGCAACTCCTCACCAAAGGTTTGGAATTATTAATTATAATTCTTCTTATTTATCTCTCTCCGGCGTAAAACTATCTCAACTCGTCGTAAATCTGCCTCATCGTATTTTTAAATGCAGTGGAAAAATCTATGATGACGATGGTTTTGCAATTTCATCTCATTTCTCCTTCAGTATGAAGTAAGAGGTGGCAAAATCAAGCTCTTTTGCATGACCCAACCAAAGGGGTTTGGGGTGGGGCAAGGCCACATTTTTAGTTCCGGGCCTAGCCCGACTTTTTTCGGGACGGCCCAATTTTTTTGTACACGAAGTATATATTTGGACTGGGTTGGGCTAGTCATTTTGGCGGCCCGACATAAATCGGCCCGGCCCGGTCCAAATTTTCGTAAAAGCAACCCGGCCCGACTCATTGCTAGCTCTAGTATGAAGGTTGCGTCAGGAAGGGCATTCGGCGTGAAATTTTGTCATTTTGTTTTTTTGTGTGAATTTGTAGTGTTAACTAATTTTAGACAATTAATTGACACTATAAATTTTACACCAACAAACCCACATAGTGGGATAAAGTGCAGATGATAGATGATGATAGATTGACGATGATGATATCTCTCTCCATATCTCTATATACATATATCTGATTTGTGTCTTTTCACTCTACTACCATGGATCCATGTACTTAGCATGTATGGGTACTAACCTTAGTATCTGTAAATTAAGGACACTAAACATTTAACTGTAATAAATAAATTAAACTAAAAGATTTTGTGTTCATTAATCTATAAATCATATGTTCTTAAATGATTGACTCTCTCTCTGCTTTTTCAAATGCTAAAGGTGTTCCTATAATACCTACTAATAATCTTTTTAATAATGCTATTTATCAGGACAGTCATCTTAAAGTATGCTAAAGCAGTGAATGAACTGATGATGGATATTTCACACAAAATAGGACAAGGCCTAGGGCTTAATGGTCTTTTCATTGAGGACTGGTCTTGCCAGTTTAGAATCAACAAATATAATTTTACCCCTGAAACTGTGAATTCCCCTGGAGTACAACTGCACACAGACTCTAGCTTTCTTACTATTCTGCAAGATGATGAAATTATTGGTGGACTTGAAGTGATGAACAAATCTGGCAAGTTTGAGGCAATTGATCCTTGTCCTGGAACCCTTCTTGTCAATCTTGGAGATATTGCAGCAGTAAGTAAAAATCTTGGACTAAGTTTTAAGATACTATTCTTCATGTTTATGAGTAATTACAAACACTACCCTTGAGATTTTGAATAATTACAATAAATAATCTAAATATGTTTTGGAATTACAAATTGCCCCTCAAAAGGTGTAATTTATAAAATAGAATCATATGTCTAGGGGATTTTTGTAGTTCTTATGGTAATTGGCTTTTCTGTAATTAGGCCGAAGGCTTAACTGCAAAAATTGTTGTCCCGTAACTTTAGGACAGTGACATTTTAGGACTTTTAGATTTTTACTTTGTAAAATAAGACTTAGTAAAAAGTCTGACACATTAAGGACAAAAATCGTTGGAAATTTAGAAATTGACCAGAATTTGATGATGTGGCCGCCATCACTCATGATTGGGGATGTTCAATTTTCCGACATTAATGACGTGGATGCTGACTGGATGGATTTTGCATATAAGCACCACATGTGCATTTTGTATTCGGTCAAGATCCACATTATTAATTCATTTGAAAATTGAAAATCCCCAATTAGGGGTGATGATGTGGCTGTCGCGTCATCGAATTCCAGTCAATTTTTGAATTTCGGGTGATATTTGTCCTTAATGTGCTGGATTTAAAGTCCTACTTTGTAAAGTGAACAAAAAAAAAAGTTCTAAAATCTCACCGACCAATTTTGCAATTAGGCCTTAGGCTAAACCTTATTTTGACTATAGTCTCAGAAAACCTACATGTATTTGTTGCATACTAAAGGTGTGGAGCAATGGGAGATTCTTGAATGTGAAACATAGAGTTATGTGCAAGGAAACAGGTATAAGGGTTTCAATTGCTTCATTTCTCTTGGGACCAAAGGAGGCTATAGTAGAAGCGCCACTGGAATTGGTTGATTTGGAACATCCTCGTTTGTTTGCTCCTTTTACTTATCAAGATTATAGGAATCTCCGAATAGGGAATGGTCTACACACTGGTGAAGCTCTTGATTGTCTACGCATTCATCAGTCCTAATACTTAAGCGCATGCTATTCAGTGTTGTTATGTTAATTTGATATATAGATTTTCATTTGGAAACTTAAATGAGTAATTACTAGATTAATTTTGGATAATGAAACTTGTAAGGAGTACTTAGCTTCAGTGTTAAATGAAGAAATTGTTCAAGCGATAAACTCAAATCTTCGCACTCTGTTGTTATGAGATAAATATGCATTGAATTCCATTGGATTATAATCTCTACCATCGCTTTAGATATGTTTTGCTGTCTTTACGACCTCCAAGTCAATGTGTATTGGTTCAACTGATCGAGAACTTGTGATCATGCACTATATGCACTCAACAAAAACAATGTTAAAAATAAAAACAAAAATAAAAAAAATGATTCAATTAAGATTGACCTACTTATTACTATATTTATGTAGAATCTTTCAATCCCCGGGAACGATGTTAAAAACTTGATCGTGATTTTTTCCCCACTAAACTGCAAGTGTACACAAAGAAGCTAGCGAGATAGCGACCAACAAGGTCGTATTCTTGAGAGTTGAATATGAAACACATAAAGTAAATTAATCTCGTACTTCAATTTTATTGAAGCGGTCAAAAATCAAGAGTTATTATTTAAACTAATCCTAAATTATCAAATAAAATATCTAAAAATTATTAAAGACCCTGGACTTCACAAGATTTCAACAAGTACGAAAGCAACCGTAGGAACATAATATCAATATGCTTCATCAATATTAATTCAATTAATGTTTCATCAAAACCAGGTTTCGTGTATCTATGGGTTCAATTCGTAAAGTAATTTATTTCATCTCCATAGTGGCACATAAGCAGTTAATTAATAAAACTGCGGGTATGATCCCTATTCAACAATTAATATTAACTCCCAAAAGCTTTTAGAATTGAAGTAAACCCCACAAACAGTTTATGTCTCCGACTCAATCCCCTGTTATGTTATGAACTCGTTTTTAAATGTAAGTTAAATCTCATCTCCCGAATGTTGACCTAACAAATAAGATATGCAAATTATTGGTCAAATAATCTACGAAAACAAGCACTCGAATTCATAAATAGAACATAAGAAACCAATTAAGAATAAACAATCAAATTAGAATTAACATGAATATTCCACGTTTTGATCATGCCATAGGATCAAGAAGTTTAGCCTAACATATTTGAAAATAAATTCATAGATAAACTTGAAATGAAATAAGTTGACATTGAATTAATCACGAAAAAAGATCTAAACTATGATGATAGAACCATTCTTGTCGGGATGAATCCTGTCTTGAACTCTTGTGCCTTCATAGATGCGAAAGGTCTTGTGTCGTTCTTTATTGAAGTGTATTTTTTGCTAAAAGTGTGTAATTTCGTGTCTTATATGGTGTAAAATCGTGTGTTATGGATGTCTCCAGCTTTAGGGCTTGGTCTTCCTTTTATAGATGCTTTGAGAAATCCCTGGTAGAGCCCCGATGAAATTAGAAAACAAAATCAACCGATGGACAAAAAACACGGCCTCGTAATAATACATGGTCTGGTTGTGTATTGTGTTTTAGCCTCAGTTTTTCTCTGGATCAAAGTACATGACCGTGTACTAATATACAGTTGGGTCGTGTATTCCGTCTACGAAATTCTTCCCTCGAGCAAGCCGCAGAAACGTGTAAAATCACACAGTTATAAAGTACACGGTCGTGTAATAATACACGGGCATATAGTATTTTCTGTTCTTCGTCGTTTTCTTCGCATATTTGATCGTCTCTTCGCATTAGGCATTCTTGTCCGGGTCATCCTACTGATATCTTTGCAAATAAAGCTTCATTTCCTGTCAAAATCACAAGAATACGGAATATCACGCCTAACAAAGGAAATCAACTAAAACACACTAAATAGACATGCATACAAATATATCAAATATGTACCAAAATAGACCCTAAATTGCACGTATATTTTTGCACATATCACTGCTCGACCATCGTGTCTATTGAATATGGGTGGAAGATAGTTGTGAAATTATTCCACGACTCGTCAAGGTCGTTGTTGTTATCCCCGTTGTGCACAGACACCTATGAGGAACTCAAGAAATATGTCTCTAACATTAGCAGTGGTTTAATTTCCGTGTTTGTAGAGTCTTTCCATTGACTTGATTCCACGATGGAGAGCCATATTCCTAAGGTCATATATAATATGTTGTTATTATTTATCTTAGTTTATTAATGGATTTCACATGAAATATCTTAACTTAAAATCTAAATATCACGATATAATGGTCAAATAAATTACTATCAATTAAATGAAACTAAGCTTTATATATAATAAGGATTTATTTATCAATTATTGCAACAAAACCCATCTATCTCTACCGATTCATGTCTTCATTTTCCTCTGGATCTTTATTTGGATCCTCTTTCGATCTTTTTCGAGAATCTTCTTCCGAGTATCCTCCTGTTCCTTGTCTCATGTCATAGCCTCATTGTTTAAAAATGCAATCTATTTGTCGTATAACATGGCGATTGAAAGTCCCATAGTTGATTTTTGGTTGGTCGTCATGCTCATCGTCATCGTAATAATAGGCCACAAAGCTTCTCAATGTTGACGTTCCAAAATGAAGGTAAGCTATCAATCACGTTACGGGTGGCAATGCATTTGTTTGGAGCCACGATGACATTCCTCACATTATACCACAAGTAATAGATTTTAACTAGAGCAAATGGGACAAATTACCCACTTGGGATAGGTGATTGAGTTTTTGACATGTAGGATAAAAACATAGTTTTCTACCCACTTTTGTGTGTTTTTTACCACAATACCCTTGAGGCTTTAAATGCAAGCCTTTAATATGTATTTCTCTCTCTTGAAATTAAATACTCCCAATACATAACGTCGTGAACCGTGAACACTCCACTTTTTTTTTTGCTCTTCATTTTTTTCTCTCTTCTTCTTCTTCACAAAATATCGAAGTTATTTTTGTGGGCTTTCATCAACAAAATCGCACCAAAAAATCGAATAACAAGGTAATGTTCTTCTCCTCCTAATTAGTTAACCTTGTTTAAATCGTTCAAGACGATATATTTGCAAAATATGTGAAGTGTTTTGTGAAAGGAAAACTTTTCTCGCATTTATGAAACACAATGCATGATATCGTGTCATAGATTAGGCACGATATCGTGCCCCGTATATTAGACACGATATATCGTGCCCTTTATTAGATACGATATATCGTCTTCAGTATATTAGCGATATCGTGCCCTCGTATATTAGCGATATCGTGCACCTAATATAGGGCCCGCGATATCGTGCAAAAAGGGCACGATATATCGTGTCTAATAAAGGGCACGATATCGTACCTCACGAAAAAGGGCACGATACAAAAGCAGCGCTTTATGTGTTCTTTGCATTTATCAATATTTTTCTTTGTATATAGATGAACTCTCGCTATCATGTTGTTCGATTTGGTGGTCATTGGAAGGTTTAGAATATAAAAGTGGTGAAGAAGAAGTTGTACGTATTAAACCGGCAAAATGAATTATAGTGAAATATTGGAGAGGTTTATGGTGTTGTTGATGTTGATAGGGCGTATACGATTGTATAATGCATTCTATTGTAGATATTTAAAACAAACTTGAGAAGTTAAAGTTGAAAAACGATGATGACATTGAAGCTAACGTTTGGGAACACCGAGTTACCATTGTTTTTGTAACACTAAAAAGAAAAACGATGGGTGAGACTAGTTCGCAATGTATTGGGAGGTCCGTCGAGAGCATAATCGAGTTGAGAACGTTGAAGGTCAACAAGGTGTTGGTGGAAGTTTTATGTAACTAATGGCTAGTCGAATGATTTGTCGTGATCATTGGGCCTAATTACAACTACATGCAACTTCTTGGTTTTCAACAATACGGTTTACATAAATCAATCCATATAGTCATGCGGTAGGCCTAGTGGAGCACCTTTTATGCATATGAACAATGTTCCAATTATTGATCATCGCGTCCACTAGCACCTACAATTAATGTCCAAATATCAATTGTCAGGGACTGGTATAAGGCCAAGCAATGGAGATGGCTATTATCCGATATGGGTTGTGATAATACCGATGTTAATTGTGATAATACCGATGTTGATGTTGGTTGTGATAATAATGACATTAATTATGGTGCAAACTACAGTCGAATGATTTTGGTGAGAACTACACCGATGGTGATATTGATGCGGCGTTGAAGCTAATAATCAATTTGAAAATGACCCGAACAACGTCTGAATTTGAGAATTTTGTGAGTGGAGCGTGAAGCGGAAAGTATTTCGAAAACCAAAACCAATGCAGTTTAAGATGAGGTGTTAACTTACATCCGAGATATCCATAAAGACAATATGGATGAAACAATAGTGCCCACGAGGCGAAGTTGGGTGATTCCCCGGTACACTCTCGCACCTTCGATTCTCCCAGGAACTCAGTTGGAAGCATCCGATGGGACATTGCGCCAGAGCAACATACATGAGCAAAACTGAATTGGATATCGCACTAGGCATATATCACCTTGAAAATCAAGTTGAGTATCGAGTTGAGCGCTCGGATAAGACTTCGTTTTCATGCAATATGCAAGTATGAACGATGCCCTTTTCGAATGCGTGCATATGGAAAGGATGGTATTTGGAGAGTAGGGAAGTTTGACAAGCACCATGGATGTGGGTTAAATTTGAATGACAATGATCTGGCGGGTGCATTCTAAAGTAGTAGGTGCGTATTTTGCATCTAGATTACTAGTGGAACATTCTGCGCTCGTGCGAAGATGATAAGCGGAGTTGGAATCGCGACATGGGCTTAAAATGAGTTATAATGTTGCGTTGAGTGCAAAGCATCATGCCTTTGGGTTGATATATGGAGATAGCAACAAACAGTCATTCAATCTAATTAGGCATACTTACACATGTTGAATTTAACGAATCCCGGATCGATAATAGATGGAAGTCGATAATTTTAAAAGATTCAAGTACGTGTTTTTTGCTTTGCATGCATCAATCACTGGATTCGAATAATGCCCGACCGTTATTGTGATTGATGGAACACACCTTAAAGGCAAATACCGGGAATATTGTTTGTGGCAAGAACAAAAGATGGTAATGAATGTATTTTCCCACTTGCTGTTGGAATCGGGGATGTTGAAAACGGCGATTCTTGGACATGGTTTTGAGACAGTTGAGAGATGCTTATAATTGCCCTCATGATCTCATCGATTGTTTACGATCAAGACAAGAGTATCGATAATGCCATAAAAGCGATATACCGGAAGCATCACATGGGCTTTGCACTTATCATTTGCGGAGTAATTTGGCTCAATACGGTCAACATATAGTAGCAATGTTTAGGAATGCATCATATTCATATACCGTAGTGAAGATTATGATAAGTA
The DNA here is from genome assembly GCA_016081115.2 of Rehmannia glutinosa. NCBI lineage: Eukaryota > Viridiplantae > Streptophyta > Magnoliopsida > Lamiales > Orobanchaceae > Rehmannia > Rehmannia glutinosa. Next base: position 8,941 of record JABTTQ020001697.1, on the reverse strand, counting down.
TTTTGAAAACATAAAAGTTGCTAGTGAGACGGGTGCGTTTAAGAAGTTAGAATGTGCGGGAAGACGGATGGTCTCGAGTTAAGTGTCTGTCCGGCGTTATGGGTTCATGACATCAAACTCCCGGTGAGAGCTTCAATAGTCGGTTATTATGGGCGAAAAGTTACTTGTTTGTTCTGTGCTTGAGTGTGCTCGGACTATTATTGAAAAGTGGTTTTATGAGCGACGACTAACGCTAATGATAAAGATCAAGAGCTAACACTTGAAGCAACCAAAAGATTAAATGATGCAATGAGATAGGTTGTAGAATGAATGTACAATGCCTTAGTAATGTGAAGTCAAGGTGAAAGATGGAACAAAGACTTATTTGGTTGACTTATCCCAAAGAATGTGCAACGAGAATTTGAATATGAATTGATGCCTTGTGCCCATGTATATGCAGCAATTAGGTATAAAGAAATTTAAAATTTGTATCAATATTTTCACATAATTCGTTCAATATTTTCAAATAATTGTTTGTTTATTTGTGCATGAAGCGAACCTCAATATCTATTCATTTCTTTGCCCATTATTATAAAAATGAAAATCTTCAAAAAATGTGGGCGGGTGAAGTTTTACCGATTCGATCCGAGTGAATGGGTTTACCACAAGAGGTGCGAGGAAACAGTATGAGTTCATTCATTGTTGAATCATCAAGTAATCGTTCACGTAAGAGTCAAATTTGTTCAAGGTGTGGTTGTCTTTGGCCACAATTCGTCAAATGCACTATGTCATTGCCCGATGAGCACGAAAGTGCCTCGGTGACAATGCAGGTCCTTCGAGACAAGTGCGTAATAAGAAGAAATGTGGAATATCTTGCCGAGCAGATGATCATACACCGTAGAAAATGTCCGGCGTCGGATGATGAAAATTAGGCAAAGTTTATTTCAAATGTAACATATTTTTTCTAGAAAAAACACCCTAAGAGTTGAAACTCGAGGTCTAAATGTGTTAATCATGTCGTAGTGCCCTTTACCGCGATATATGGCACGATATTTCGTACCAACTATCTCTAGCCGATATCGTGACTTATATAGTTGTACGATATATATCGTATTATAATATAGTGCGTAATATCATGTATCGCGTATGTTTGGTTGCGATATATCGTGCCACTATATTTGCCACGATATCGTGCCAACTATATAAGTCGCGACATATCGTGGCAAATATAGTAAAAGCACAATATATCGTGCCCTATATAAGTCACGATATATCGTGCCAACTATATAGGACGCGATATCGTACCAACTATGATATAAGTGGCACAATATTATGCCTAATTGTAGTTTCTTTGCTTACGTTTTGTTGATTTCTTATCTGCTAATTGTAACTCTTTTAATTTAAAAAAGTGCTTGTTTTTAAACAAAATGAATATTTAATTTAAATAACTCAAAATATTTAGAAGATATACAACAATATGTACTACAACTCACAAAGATTACGATCTTTATCTTCGTAAACTTGTCGTGCCATTTTCTTCCTTATCTCTGGAATCGATGCTCCACATCTTCCTATTAATCTTCCGTGTGATACACTAATGATGGAATGTATGGCAAATACACCACAACCCCCGTGGGGTCGTTCGCAAAAAACAATCTTCCATTTGCTTACGGACAAGTCCCCATTTCGCGGCGGACAAAGCTCCACCTAGGCGTAGAAGCTAGCCGAATGAGTACACATGGGAGCATGCACGGGGACGTGTGTCGACACGCCGATTGGCAAAACTATCATCGTCCGTATCGGGCACGCTTCGAGTCGTACATATGTCTTTGTGGCTCTCGTAGATCCATTATGCACACGACAAAATGGCGACAAATTCACGCGATTATGTACACCGGGTGAAAACAAAATCGATAAATAATCAAAAAATTTGAATGAAAAAAATGAACAAACTAGCCAAAAAAATAATTAAATTCAAGTATACATAGCGACAACACTCATGAGGCACAACCCCAAGAAATATCGGGATCGATATGGTATGGACAGTATGCATTTATATCTTTGTCTGAGAAATGAAAAGAAATCGATATTAATCGATAAAATATATATTCATCAACTAAATAATGCAAAAGAAACTTACATCATTTTCCAACTCTATCTTTGGATCCGCCATTTCCTTAAAAAATGAGGGCCCAACAAGCATATAAGCCCCACGTTATCCCAATTGGACCTCAAATATTAAGACAGTGGAATATAAGATGTTAATACTAACGATAAGACAAATGCAAAAATATTTACTTACTCTTCATTAGACTTTAAGAAGCGGGTAAACTCCTTCTCGGGCGGGGCAAGTGGCTTGCGAGACTGTGATCCCCAATAGCGGTGAGGGCAAATCTGGAGAGGCGCTGTGGACCGGATACCACGAGTGTCGGAGGAGAGCTCGAATAGAGACGACAATGGCCTGAATCGGGTGACACTCGTGGTCGCGAGAATGTGATAACACGGGCATAATAGAGTCGACAATGGTGGAAGAGAAGTCGACAATGCCGGAGGAGGATGAAGAGTCGTCACTCTGGGAGGAGGGAGAAGTCATGGCCGGAAGGAGGAGGAAGAGTCGTTACTACTGGGAGGAGGAGAGTCGACATGGCTATGGAGGAAGGATGAGGAAGAATCGTCCTTCACGGAAGAGTTGATCTTTGCCGGAGAGGAGTCGATCTTTTAGCCGAGGAGAATTAAATCTTTGAGAGGTGTCTGCTGCGATGACCGCTCGGATATCTCTCGATGCCCGTGCGAAGTCATCATCTTGATCGGTATGGGAATAGGCGCTAATCTCCTCACGAACAAGGTCCTAACCCAACATCTCCCGATCTGGCGTCACAGTCGAGAACCCTCCTATGAGATGACAGTCTCTAATCGAGAAACGGCATCATCGACTCGTGTCTCCAATCGAGCGAACCGCTCCTCCTCGTAAGTCTCTCGAATCGCTAATCTGGCCGCAAACACCCAGGTCGTGTCGGTGTCGGCGATGCTTCTGTCTTGACTCGCGGATGGATCGGCGAGTATCTGGTTGGTGGATCGTGGATCATCGCGCGCATAGTCGTCGTGGGCGGATGGATCAACACGAGTATCTTGGCGTGACGTCGTTATCTTTCCGGCCATCTAAAGGATCATCGGCCACGATGGGATGATGGACCATCGTCGTAGGCGCTCCCCCTGCAATAAATAGGAGTAGCGGTTATCGGACTACGAAACGGGTCTACCTCTCCCCCTCCTACCCTGCTCGCCCTCATCTCTTCCCTAGCCAAAGACACTTACCTCTCGTCCCCTGCCAATAAAGTGGAGGGATCGAATCGACACTCCCTCTCTCTGGCAAAGGGGTCAACATCGAATCTGCACTCGTACCTCTCGCTTCTCTGCTAAAAAACCGGTTCTCCTGGGATGATGAGCGAGGAGGACTAACAAAATAACTGGATCATCGACTCCTATATATATCTGCTGAGCTCCTCCTCGGTGGATCGATATCTCATGACACACTAAAGCACGTAAATAATATAAATAAATTAATAAACAAATAAATTAATTATTAAATAAATAAATAAGTAAACATCAATACATACCGTGTCAAAGAAAAAATCATGTCAATAGCGGTCTTGAAAACCTCCAACGAAAGCACTTTTAGCAACTGGGTGTCGGATACTCGAGTTGCCAAAGGCATTACCCAAAGCGAGGTATCGCCTCGAATGCCTAAACGTGAGAACATTGATAAGTATGAAAAATAAGATTTTTAAATATTTAAAAAACTAATTACAAATATAAATAAAATAAAAACATATACGCACTGAAGACATAAGTGGCCCCATAAAAATGATAAGAAGGTGGTAGATATCTGGTGGAACGCCCTAGATATCGGCAGTGGCGAGAACATCATGCAGTGCCGAATATAATGCATCAATATACCGAAAGAAGTATTTCCCAGGAACACCTCCCACCGTGCATCGCTCGATCAAACACCCACGCACTAACGGTCCATCATGTCAGTCGGCCATCGAAACACAAAGTCATGTAAAAGGCAAATAACACCTTCGCCACCTTCGGGCATCGTCCCGGTGAGTCACGGAAGGTGCCAACAAGAAATAAATCGCGTAAATGCGGCGGCGGTAACCCGATCACCCCTAGGCGATACCGTATATATACCGGTCTAAGTGCCTCAAAATCACCGTTAGGGTCAAATGTGGACCTGAGGAAAATCGCAATCCCGATATCGCATAGCAAAATCACGCCGAGAGAATCGATAGTCGCTCTCCGACGTGGAACCAACACTCCGATTCCGGAGCATCCGTCTGCACCTCATCGCAACTAATACATGCGATTGCCGCATTACAACTGACTCCATCATACCCAAAATCCATAAAATATCCGAAAGCCACCGTCTAAACTGACTATATAAATCATCAACGATCTCCAAAGAACTCATCCGTGATGGTCTAAATAATATTCTATCGAACGTATCCCGCGATGTGGGCCTACTCTCGATGATATGAGGGTCTCTTCCATTGTGACCGACCTACAAATAATTAATAAATTTCAATTTATTAAGATGAATTGTTGAAAAATTGCGAATCAGAGTGAAAAAAAAAGATGTGGGACAATATGGATATGGATATCTCTACGCGATATAGGCAAAAAGAATACATGGAAAGAATACAAAAAACCACTGAGGGCACGATATCGTACCAAGATTTATAACTAGTTCAATTTATAACTACGACGATATAGTTCAATTTATAACTAGGAGCGCGATATCGTACCCATTATAACAAGCGCGATGTGTCGCCCGTTATACCTAGTACAATATGTGGCACGATATCGCATCTAATTATAACAGGCACGATATCGTACCCAATTATAATAGGGCGTGATATCGCGTGCCCGTTATACCTGGTGCGATATGCGGCACGATATCGCATCCAATTATAACAGTGCGATATCGTGCGCTTCATCTTCTACATCAAATCGCGCCGCAAGACGTAGCGGCCGCTACACCAAGTCACCAACATCCAACAATAACCCAACACACAAATTTATCAAACTTATTCACAAATTTATCAACAATAACCCAATTGATAAACCCTAAACACCAAAATCGAACACTAAAAATCCTAAATCAATTAACTAACATAAATAGAGTTTAAAACTTAAAATCGAACACTAAAAAATCCTAAATCAATGAATCCTAAATGACGATTGATATGCTTACCTATTCGGAAGGGGCGACGGCGGGGCGGAGGAAATGGAAAGCGGGCAAGAGGAGACAGTGCGGAGGCGGCGATCGAGATAGCGCAGCGAGATAGAGATGAAGGAGTCGGCGGAGGTGGATGCGGTCGACGTCGATGGCACGATTGAGTCCATGTTCTTCTCATATTGGGCACGAAATGGGGGGTTGGTACTTCTTCTTCTGTAGTCGTATGCACGAAATGGGGCCTTTTTTCTTTCTTTTGTTTTTGGTTGTTGGGGCCGAAATGGGGATAGGTTTGGACATTTGGTTTCTTATTTTGTTTTATATGGTTTCTTATACGGTTTTGAATTTCAAAATTCAAAAAATACCAACTTAGGAGGGATAATTTGGTCAATTTTGTAGAAAAGTTTTTTATCTTATCGGTAAAACAAGTACCCACTATCCATAGTGGGTACTTTAAAATTCTCCTTTTAACTATGTATTCTTTAGTGTTATCCTCCTCAATTTGGTCAAGTTGAATTAACATTAAGTTGGTTAAAGGGATGATCCAGACCAGCTTAATATTGTAAGAAGTCTTGTCAATAATCAAGAAATTCAATTGAAGTTAAGTAAACACAAAAGAAAGAATTGTGAGATGGATTCACCAAAACAATAAACCTGGAAAAGCTAGAGCAACTTGAAAGAATACTCCAATTACAAATATTCAAGATATGTTCATTTATTAGGGACAGCCCAAAGTTTGTTCGTTATATGTTCACTTATTAGTTAAACGAACATAAACAAATGATATCCGAGATTGTTCACGAGTTATTTGTTAAACGCTCCGTTTATTTACAACCTACTACTGAGGATAGAATAGTCAAAAACCCATTACATCCGATTGGGCCAATATTAGAGTACGACCCATCAACCCCGAATGTTGGGCGGCTTAGGTGCATTTTACATGTATTTTCAAAGCGTCGTTAAGTCCCGAACTCTAAAATAGTGTCTGATAGAAATTTGGCACGTGCGCTCGGTTTATCTCTTTGACCCGGGACAAGATATGGTCATTCCATTTGACACCTCTACTCAAAGAGTAGTTTTTGTAATTAATTCTACCTATTTTCCAAAAAGGGGAGAGAGAGAGAGAGAGAGAGTTAGTTAATTTGGACCCACAATAATTGTCCAAACCCATTTAAATATGAGTCTTATTATTAAAAATATAATTTGTAATTTTGCTGGAATCTTCCACCATTACAAATGTTGGAGTGGGACAAAATTCAACAAACTCTACTCAAAATGAATTATCCAACAAAATTCAATACAAGCATTCTAAGTGTAACATTAGAGTGAGAGCAAAATAGGAGAGTTCTATAAAAAGATTTGTAAACAAGATTGAGAGTTTATTGTATTCTCTAAACTATTGTTATAATAATCCAAATATTTTAGCTTCCATTTATTTTTACCTTCACATTTATACCGTATTACCCAACACTTAAAATCATGAATCCCACACTCTTCTTGTTCCTCCCATTTTCCTATATCATGCATTTGCGTATGGAGAGCGAATTATTATTCAATTAATATACACACGTATACTATACAAATGTAGTACACATTTTACTATAAATGATATAGTGATTGATGGTTTTTAAATGAGGTTATAGACTCTTTAAAATATATTTTTATAATATTTAAGAGCTTACAAGTTTTTTAAAATAATAAAATATATATATTTTTAAAAATTATAAGCTCTCTAAATAAGATGTGTTGCTTTTAGAAAATTTGAGGACCCCCTTATTTTTATATTTAGTTCTAATTATAATGTGAACATATTTCTTTTGTTTCAACTTCTTTTCCATTATATCGATGATTAACACATGTTTATAAGATAAACATGTGTCACCATTTATATATATATATATATATATATATATGTGTGTGTGTGTGTGTGTGTGTGTGTGTGTGTGTGTCGTTATCAATAGGAAGAACAAGAAATTTGATTCTTTATTTTAATAATCTTCTTTAACTTTGACCATTTTAATTATTAAATTGTTACCCACATTATAAAATTTTTAATCTTATTTTATTAAAAATATTCCAACAACTTACTTTCTAAAAGATTTAACATCTAAAAGTTAAAATATCTTATAGGATCATTTAAATAAGCTCAAATCCAAGCCTCTCAAGATAATAGTTGGACTAACAAAGGACACAAATCATACCTAAGGATCATCGGTGTGAGTTTGAATTGGAAAACATTCTGCAATTTCTTTGGGTAGGATGATGTTGATCGAGTTGATCAGATTCAGGAAGCCAGGTCGTGCCGTGAGCATATCCCACGGCTCAACTTGGCAGCAATGTCACCTCAAATATACTTAGACACAAGTTTGGAAGTTGTGCTATCTAAAAGAGAGAGCAACAAGAAAAAGAAAAAGAAAAAGAAAAAAGAAAGAAGCACTCAACCAAGACAAGTCAATGAGACAAGAAATTACAGCCATAGCTAGCTAAATATTTTCACTAATTCCTTACCATACACGAATACATTTTCTTTCCTCTAAATTCGGTTTAACCATCATTAGACAAGTTTATATATATACAAATTAAATGAATGAAAAAAAAAAAATAGTCAACTTTCCATATACTTAAAAATATATTTCCCACAAAATCTCAATCCCAAATAAAATTTAAAACCATCCCTTCTTTTACGATTTCACCGCAACAGTCGTTGGAAAGTCTTTCTTCTTCAACTTTTTTCTCATTCTTTCAAATTCTTTTTCTCAATTACCAAAAATAAAAATGAAGTTCCAAGCTTCTGAACTTCCCTTAGGAAAGCCTCAATCACGAAGATCAAAAACATCAAAGCTTGCTCCACTCATAGCCCTAACAATCCTTCTAACAATCCCTTTATATTACCCCACCATAAGAGACTCTTCCAAGAAATTATCCGATACATCGCACGTGTTCGACGAGTCCTTGGAACGAACCAATCATCAAACCCACCTCCCATTTAAAACTCCTCCCCAATTACCAAAATCGGCGGAGACGTCGCGAGGACCACCGTGTGAGCTCCTCCCGCCGCCCCGCCGCCAGAAAGAAACAGCTGCGGAAAAAGAAACCGAAAAACCGCAAACGGATTCTGTTATAGCCCAAAGAGAAGAAATTAATAATAATGATAAAACGCAAATTACAATCACGAGTAGTCGTGGGGATATAAGATCGCGACTTTTGGATGATGAAATGCGACTTATTTTCCGGGAATGGGTGCCTAATCCAGAGGGCCCGTACTACACGAATGATACGTGCAATGCGATTCAGGAGCATCAGAATTGCTTGAAATTTGGAAGGCCCGACAGGATTCTTGAAATGGAAATGGAAGCCCGATGATTGTGAGCTGCCCGTTTTCGACCCGACCCGGTTTTGGAACTTGTTAGGGGGAAATCAATAGCTTTTGTTGATTCTGTGGCTAGGAATCATATGCAGTCTTTGATTTGCCTCTTGTCCAGGTAAGTATATAATGTGTATGAATGGCATGCATAAGTAGATATATCTCTTCGGCTAAATTGCAATGAGAAAATATTTCCTGATATTCAAACTATTGAGTTTTCGATCACCTCGTGAATTTTTTGGGACACTTATCTCAAAGTTAATGGATTTTCCAAAAATTGCCTCAGTTGACTCTTTTGATCGAAAGTTTAACGAATCCAGATCACTTGCACATCCTTTTGGAATCTAAATTACCACCTC